>JADBJO010000208.1:45000-75000 GCA_016801955.1 Conus betulinus
GTCCCCATGAACCAGTTGATTTCACATCCCTCCAGAGACAGTCCCCATGTACCAGTTGATTTCACATCCCTCCAGAGACAGTCCCTATGTACCAGTTGATTTCACATCTCTCCAGAGACAGTCCCCATGAATCTACTGATATCACGTCTTTCTAAAGATAGTCTCCATGAGTCTGATGATACCACGTCCACGTTCCTCCAGTAATAGGCTCCATGAACCGGCTGATATCAAATCCCTCCAGTGACAGTCCCCATGAAATAGTTCATACCCACGTCCCTCCAGTGACAGTCCCCATGAAATAGTTCATACCACGTCCCTCCAGTGACAGTCCCCATGAACCAGTTCATACCACGTCCCTCCAGTGACAGTCCCCATGAAATAGTTCATACCACGTCCCTCCAGTGACAGTCCCCTTGAAATAGTTCATACCACGTCCCTCCAGTGACAGTCCCCATCAACCAGTTCATACCACGTCCCTCCAGTGACAGTCCCCATGAACCAGTTATATCACGTCCCACCAGTGACAGTCCCCATGAAATAGTTCATACCACGTTCCTCCAGTGACGGTCCCCATAAATAGTTCATACCACGTCCCTCCAGTGACAGTCCCCATGAAATAGTTCATATCACGTCCCTCCAGTGACAGTCCCCATAAAATAGTTCATATCATGTCCCTCCAGTGACAGTCCCCCCCATGAAATAGTTCATACCACGTCCCTCCAGTGAAAGTCCCCATGAAATAGTTAATACCACGTCCCTCCAGTGATGGTCCCCATGAAATAGTTCATACCACATCCCTCCAGTGACAGTCCCCATCAACCAGTTCATATCAGTCCCTCCAGTGACAGTCCCCCTGAAATAGTTCATACCACGTCCCTCCAGTGACAGTCCCCATGAAATAGTTCACACCACGTCCCTCCAGTGACGGTCCCCATGAAATAGTTCATAGCATATCCCTCCAGTGACAGTCCCCATGAACCAGTTCATACCACGTCCCTCCAGTGACAGCCCCCATGAAATAGTTCATACCACGTCCCTCCAGTGACAGTCCCCATGAACCAGTTCATACCACGTCCCTCCAGTGACAGCCCCCATGAAATAGTCCATACCACGTCCCCCAGTGAAAGTCCCCATGAACCAGTTCATATCACGTCCCTCCAGTGACGGTCCCCATGAAATAGTTCATATCACGTCCCTCCAGTGACAGTCCCCATGAACCAGTTCATAACACGTCCCTCCAGTGACAGCCCCCATGAAATAGTTCGTACCACGTCCCTCCAGTGACAGTCCCCATGAAATAGTTCATACCACGTCCCTCCAGTGACAGTCCCCATGAACCAGTTCATATCTTATTCACCCGTCCCTCCAGTGACAGTCCCCATGAAATAGTTCATACCACGTCCCCCCAGTGACAGTCCCCATGATATAGTTCATACCACGTCCCCCCCCCAGCGACAGCCCCCATGAAATAGTTCATACCACGTCCCTCCAGTGACAGCCCCCATGAAATAGTTCATACCACGTCCCTCCAGTAACAGCCCCCCCATGAAATAGTTCATACCACGTCCCTCCAGTGACAGCCCCCATGAAATAGTTCATACCACGTCCCTCCAGTGACAGTTCCCCATGAAATAGTTCATAACACGTCCGTCCCAGTCCATGACAGTTCCCATGAAATAGTTCATAACACGTCCCTCCAGTGACAGCCCCCATGAAATAGTTCATACCACGTCCCTCCAGTGACAGTTCCCATGAGATAGTTCATAACACGTCCCTCCAGTGACAGCCCCCATGAAATAGTTCATACCACGTCCCTCCAGCGACAGTTCCATGAAATAGTTCATAACACGTCCCTCCAGTGACAGTTCCCATGAAATAGTTCATAACACGTCCCCCTCCAGTGACAGCCCCCATGAAATAGTTCATACCACGTCCCTCCAGTGACGGCCCCCTTGACTCTAATGAAACCGTGTTTGTGGTCATTAAAAGAAGTCACCATCCCTGACGGGTACAGAATGTTTTGATGCACAATCCCATAATCCTGACATCAAATAAATTAGGAACGGATTTAACTGACATGTCACGTCTTTCTGTATTTGAAAATCGATGTTAAAACGAGAAAGGAACGACAAGTATAAAGAAAAACAAAAAACCTAGACTTGGAAAACGAACTGAACACTTCCGAGAAGTTTTGAGAGAATCATCAGACGGCTTTAATCCGAATCTCTCAGCCGTGATAATGATGAGTTTGAAGACTACAATGTCCTGTTTGCTGTTTATACGAGTAGTCTGGACGGTGCCTGTAACGGCGGGTGAAGGAAAACAGAATTCAGTTGAGCGTCTTATATGGATAAAACAGGCATGTACTTTATTAGTCCCTTTCATGCATGCACGGCATTACAAGTTATGAATTGCAATGGGAATACCCAAAATATGAGGAAGATCTGTTTCAATGGGAATTCCCAAAAATATGAGGAAGATCTGAGTTTCAATGGGGATACCCAAAATATGAGGAAGATCTGAGATTCAATGGGGATACCCAAAATATGAGGAAGATCTGAGGTTCAATGGGAATACCCAAAATATGAGGAAGATCTGAGTTTCAATGTGAATACCCAAAATATGAGGAAGATCCGAGTTTCAATGGGAATACCCAAAATATGAGGAAGATCTGAGTTTCAATGGGGATACCCAAAACTTGTTCTGAAAGAAATAGCGTAACTGCATTGGTAAAGAATAAAATGCAAGGTATAAATGACATGGGGGGGGGGGGGGGGGGGGGGGGTGAAACACGCTGCTGAAAGTCTACTGATGCTACTAAACTGCACCCTTACCATTTTTTGTAGCGTGCAACGGTTAGGTTTATTTCAACAAATACAGTTTCACGTCGGACGACCAGGTTTCATGGTCTCTGCGGAGATTGCTTGTATCTCTGGCGTATTTCCCGCTAGCGACGTTTGCGTTAAGGACCCTACACAAGCATCGCCATTTACAATCCCCATGAGTCTGCCAATAGCACATCGCTGCAGATACAGTCTCCATCAATCTGCTCATGTCACGTTCCGTCAGTGACAGTCTCCATCAATCTGCTCACATCATGTTTCTCCAGTGACAGTCTCCATCAATCTGCTCATGTCACGTTCCGCCAGTGACAGTCTCCATCAATCTGCTCACATCATGTTTCTCCAGTGACAGTCTCCATCAATCTGCTCATGTCACGTTCCGCCAGTGACAGTCTCCATCAATCTGCTCACATCATGTTTCTCCAGTGACAGTCTCCATCAATCTGCTCATGTCACGTTCCGCCAGTGACAGTCTCCATCAATCTGCTCATGTCACGTTCCTCCAGTGACAGTCTCCATCAATCTGCTCACATCGCGTTCCTCCAGTGACAGTCTCCATCAATCTGCTCACATCGCGTTCCTCCAGTGACAGTCTCCATCAATCTGCTCATGTCACGTTCCTCCAGTGACAGTCTCCATCAATCTGTTGATAACACGCCCCTCAGACAGTCCACATGAGTCAGTTGATACAATGTTCCTCCAATGTGTCAGTCAAACAAAGCAGAGTGATGCAAGGCAAAGCGTAAGAAGACCAGCAAGGAAGAAACAGTGCACAAAGTGAGGCCTTCACAGGGCACGACAAATATACAGGGCCAGAGGTTATGTCCGAAAGATGAAGGAATACTGAAGAAGGCGGAGGAGCGGGGCCAGATGAGGGAGGAGGAGAGGTAACCCTTCTGCTGTTGCAGCAAAGAAGGAAAGGGCGCAGGATCGATGGGCCTGGACAGCCTTTCACAGGACGCCTGTAGCTGCTGTAGCGCACGCCACACTCCACACACGCTGCATGGGGAGGGAAGGGGGAAGGGGAAGGGGGTAGGCTGCAGGAAGAAAAACCGCGTCCGTCTTATTTATTGCCCACAGCATGCGTTTCCCTGCAAGCAAGGATCGACTAATGGCGCCACAGATACAGTCCACTGCTTTAGCCCTGCCTCAGCCTGCCGCCTGAAGGAGGTGGTGAGAGACACTGCTCTCTCTCTCTCTCTCTCTCTGCCTGTCCGTCTATGTGTATGCATGTATGAATATATACATATATGTCTGCATGCATGTATGGATGGATGGATGGATAGATGGATTGATGGGTGTGTGTCTGTGTGTGTATGTAGGTATGTGTATATGTATGTATGTATGTGCAAATACATACAAACATGAAAGTGTATGTTAGCAGGTGGGAGGATGCGTGTTGCTGATGAAAGTGAGTCAATAAGAAATGGAAAGAAAGAAGAGGTTCTGGCAGAGGTTTTTGGTGCTCCACAAACTGGTCAGACTGACACATCTTTGAGGTCACATAGACCAACATCAAATGTAAAGATACGAGGGGAAAGTAATTAAATGGCTTTCTCCGCTAAGCTCCTTTCTTCATCGACTCCTATGTCCTGCTCCTATCTGTTTTTCTTTCCTTTTTATCCCATGGTTCCCGTTCCCACCTTTTTCCGTCCGTCACCAACGCCTGAACTGCACAGTATCCAGGGCCCCTTCCTTCCCCTGCATGTGACCCACACCATGGTGCAGACCCCTTCTTCCTTCCCCTGCATGTGACCCACACCACTGTGGCCTGTCTGGTCAACACACATCGCATCGTCTGGTGCCGCCATTCTGCCAGAGGCCATGGGGAGAAGCAGTCAACGCTGGGGAGGAATAATGCAATAGCTGTTCGGGTTCACAGCCGCTTGGAACAGACTCTCCCTGGATGGCGGGATTTCCTCGGAGTCAAACAGCTCCCTTCCAAACCACTCCATTCCTTCCCTAGAGGTCATTTCTGTGGCGTGCGTTCGCAGCTGTTTTTCTTCTTCTAAACGTGATTTACATGTGTAAACTGTAAAAAAAAAAAAAAAAAAAAAAAAACACACAAAACAAACAACAACAACAAAAAGGTTTGACAGCTCATGACATTAACAAACCACATAACTGAAAGAATGAGCAACCACCAGAACAACGGGGGTCGCTGTTTTCACCAACTGCAGTTAAGCAGTCAAAGGAGCAGCCTGTTTTCTTCCACAGCATGAATTAGTTCCCTTTGTTCTATGTGTCGGAAAGAAAGGAGGTGAGGACAAAGTCAGGCGAAAGAAAAAAAAAAAAAAAAGAGAGAGAGAGAGAGAGAGAGAGAGAGAGAGAGACACAGTTAGCATTTGGAATGAATGGCATGGCTGGAGTTCGTTCATGAAGATACACAACACTCTGACAGCAAGTTATTCCATCAGATTACAGCAATCTTCTCCCCAACTATCTCCGCAACATATCTCTCTCCTATCTTAATTTCTTTTGCATACTTCCCACCGTTAGTTTTGACTGTTGCTCGTTTTTTGTTTAGCGTAAATGCTGTTGATAGCAAAACAGTTCAGCAAATGGCAGAGCTGGAAAAAACATAAAACAATGGCCGTCGTTGCTGACTATGAGTGCCATGAGGAAAACAGACTTAAACCAGTTTATAATCTATCTATTTGAATATTGACACACCTTGGAGGCAAATACAAATTGCTGACTGCTCCAGCCGTTATTTTGTTTATTTTATTAGTAGTATTTTTTTTTTTGCAATCTAATTATAGAGAAAAAAAATCAGCGCGATAGGAAGTGAAAAGTGCAGTCCTCTCTTTCGTTTTCTCTTTTCACTTCGTAGGCAGTGGCTGGGGCCCACACTGAAGACTATTTATGCACAGAATGGCTGGACAGGTCTCAATAGTACTTATCCTTCTGCCAAGTTTGGTTATGCTAATGATTGTAATTGCTGATAAATCGACAAGGTGAAATTTTCACACACACACACACACACACACACACACACACGCACGCACGCACGCACGCACGCACGCACGCACGCACACACACACACGCACACGCACACACACACACATACATATATATATATAATGTAATTTGACTAAATTACCACTTTCCGGTCCGCGGTCACTGAGGAGAAACAATCAGGTTTCGAAATATCGGTATCTGACCAGGAGTTACATGTTAGTGAGC
Source organism: Conus betulinus (assembly GCA_016801955.1). Classification (NCBI taxonomy): domain Eukaryota; kingdom Metazoa; phylum Mollusca; class Gastropoda; order Neogastropoda; family Conidae; genus Conus; species Conus betulinus. The sequence continues at coordinate 51,030 of JADBJO010000208.1, forward strand.
TTCCTCCCCATTGGAGATGGTCTCCTGCTTCGGAGACTATAAGCTTGCTGAAGGTTCATTTTGAGAAGCATTTATCATTCCCCATTCACCCACACTCAAGCGCATACTGTCAGTTAGGCAGAATCATCTACCACTGCAGATATGAAGGCTTATCACCCCTCTATTTCTACAATCTGAGACGTAAGAGCAAGCTTTGTTTATAATTCAATATTTCTTGCAGTCATTGCGACACCTAGCTGCTCTGTAAGTTGCTGGAATGGTGCTCGGTACTTATCCTTGGAATTTATTGTTTTATTTTATATATATATATATATATATATATATATATGATTAAAGAGATGCACTTTGTTTACACAAGTGAGTCAAAAGGACAGTCTAAGAGAGTCGAAGAAAGAGGAATTCACTGGCACATAGCTTTCAAAGGTGGGAGCACAATTCATACCAAAAGGCATCCCCCCAAGCTCCCCACCCACCCTATGGGAATGGCTAGAGGAGGGACAGGAAAAGTGCTCCCCACCCACCTTATGGGTATGGTTAGGAGAGGGGAACAGAAAAGTGCTCCCCCCCACCCCTATGGGTATGGTTAGGGAGGGGACAGGAAAAGCGCTCTCCCCACCCACCCTATGGGTATGGTTAGGGGAGGGGACAGGAAAAGTGCCCCACCCACCCTATGGGTATGGTTAGGGGAGGGGACAGAGAAAAGCGCCACCCACCCTATGGGTATGGTATGGGGGAGGGGGGACAGAGAAAAGCGCTCCCCACCCCACCCTATGGGTATGGTTAGGGGAGGGGGAGAGAGAAAAGCGCTCCCCACCCACCCTATGGGTATGGTTAGGGGAGGGGAGAGAGAAAGCGCTCCCCACCCACCCTATGGGTATGGTTAGGGGAGGGGAGAGAGAAAAGCGCTCCCCCACCACCCTATGGGTATGGTTAGGGGAGGGGAGAGAGAAAAGCGCTCCCCACCCACCCTATGGGTATGGTTAGGGGAGGGGACAGGAAAAGTGCTCCCCCACCCACCCTATGGGAATGGTTAGGGGAGGGGAGAGAGAAAAGCGCTCCCCACCCACCCTATGGGTATGGTTAGGGGAGGGGACAGAGAAAAGCGCTCCAGAACAAAGACGACTGACTGGACCCCAAAGGCAGAAACACAGTAGAAGACATTTATTGAGAGAGAGAGAGAGAGAGAGAGAGAGAGAGAGAGAGAGAGAGAGAGAGAGAGAGAGAGAGAGAGAGAGAGACAGAGAATACTAAGTGTTCAAAGGCACAGTCGAAGACAGTTAATGAGAGAGAGAATACTAAATGTTCAAAGGCACAGTTGAAGACAGTTAATGAGAGAGAGAATACAAATGTTTAAAGGCACAGTCGAAGACAGCTGTTAAAAAAAAAGGGGGGGGGGGGGGGGGGTAAAAAACAAGCGCTCAGTTTCCAGAGGGCAAGAGTATAATTCAAACTAAAAGACACATCGTAGAAATTCCTCGGAGACAGACGTGTTAATTAATACGGTTGTGAGAGAAGTTCTAAAGCAGCATCAGTGTTCACTTCAGCTGCCGTACAGTTGGAATGTCTGTCTCCCACTGTCTCTCTGAACCTTCTCCTTGAGGCTTTTCATTTCGTTGATGTATGCTTCAGTAAAACTCTTCCATTCCATCACCTCTTCTGCAAACACAAGAGACCCCCCCCCCCCCCCTCCCTCCCTTCCTCTCTCTCCCCCCCCCCCCCCTCTCTCTCTCTCTCTCTCATCTTCAGGCTACACCATCACCGCAAGAGATGGGGAGGGAAGAGAAAGGGCTGGCAATGCGCTGAAGTTCAAAGAGGCTGAGTGGGATGTTTGTTTACGTGTCGTCCAACAACAGTCCATCAGTCACCCGGTGTAAACATGTGCCGGCAGGGGCGGTAAATCAGGGCCACGTGAAAGGCAAAGGGAGGTGAGGCACTGATTGTTTCCTCACCCACACCCAGACATCACAGCAGGGACTGACACAGCAGACAGTACAGGAAGCGGCTTGATGGGAAGTGCTCATCGAAGCCATGGTTGGCCGCTTAGGCCAACGAAAAACGGCCAATGCTCTGTTTTATTTAACCATTCGCAAAGCAGACGACAGCCTTTCTACCTGATAGGAAGTTTATTTTGTATCAATACATCTGCTTATCTGTATGATCCATATAGGCTATGTATCTATACATCTATCGTGTACATGTTTATGTGGGCTTACTATTTAGCTGCCTATAAAGCTTGGAGTGGACGAACTTTGGCGAAAACAACCTTTGATGAAGTCTGGCCGCTCAAACTATGATTCGGACTGCTGTAAACTGTCGTAAACTGAGCACCTGCAGGTCTTTTGTGTGGTGGAACTGTGCAGTTCTTGTATTCTCCAGACATAGGAGACCCTACTCGGGAGGACTGCCTCATGACGATTGCTGTCGATGTTCAGTGCTCCTTGCAGGCCTGCACTGCGGTGCTGGGGCTAAAATATATCAATATAAGTTTGAAATGAATAGCTCTCTGTTACAAATACTGACGGACACACACAGCACACAAACACACACACACACACACACACACACACACACACACACACACACACACTCACTCAGAGAGAGAGAGAGAGAGAGAGAGAGAGAGAGAGAGAGAGAGAGAGAGAGAGAGAGAGAGAGAGAGAGAGAGAGAGAGAGAGAGAGAGGACAGAGAGAGAGAGAGAGAGAGAGAGAGAGACAGACACACACACACAGAGACACAGACACACAGACACACACACACACACACACACACACACACACACACACACACACACAACACACTACTTACACAGAGAGAGAGAGAGAGAGAGAGAGAGAGAGAGAGAGAGAGAGACAGACAGACACACACAGACAGACAGACAGACAGACAGAGAGACGGACACACATAGAGACACAAAGACTTAGACACACAGAGATTATACACAGACACACACACACACACACACATACAATGTGCTAGTCGATGGAGCGGATACATGATATCCGAGGGTTTCTCAAGTTCATTTTGATCCCAAGTGTCGTCCCCACTTCACACACACCAGTGCATTTTTGCAGACTGAAATAAGGCAGGCTAAGCCGAAGGATCACCATATCAAAATAAGAGCTGAGAGAACACACAGCCTGCCCAGGCTGTCTACCACGGAACACACACAGCTGAGGACAGGTGGAACACACAGCTGAGGACAGGTGGAACACACAGCTGAGGACAGGTGAGAACACGCAGCTGAGGACAGGTGAGAACACACAGCTGAGGACAGGTGGAACACACAGCTGAGGACAGGTGGGACACACAGCTGAGGACAGATGGAACACACAGCTGAAGACAGGTGGAACACACGCAGCTGAGGACAGGTGAAAACAGAGTGAGGACAGGTGGAACACACAGCTGAGGACAGGTGGAACACACAGCTGAGATAGGTGGAACACACAGCTGAGGACAGGTGGAACACACACAGCTGAGGACAGGTGAAAACAGAGTGAGGACAGGTGGAACACACACAGCTGAGGACAGGTGGGACACACAAAGCTGAGGACAGGTGGGACACAAAGCTGAGAACAGGTGGAACACACAGAGTTTGGACAGGTGGAACACAGAGTGAGGAGAGGTGGAACACACAGCTGAAGACAGGTGGAACACGCAGCTGAGGACAGGTGGAACACACAGCTGAGGACAGGTGGAACACAGAGTGAGGACAGGTGTAGAGTGCAACAGACAAGCAGTGCTGCCTACAACGGATTGCAGGGCCTGAGGACACAGGTGGAACACACAGCTGAGGACAGGCGTAAACACACAGCTGAGGACAGGTGGAACACAGAGTGAGGACAGGTGGAACACAAAGTGAGGACAGGTGGAACACACAGCTGAGGACAGGTGAAACACACAGCTGAGGACAGGTGAACACACAGCTGAGGACAGGTGGAACACAGAGTGAGGAGGACAGATGGGAAGGAACACACAGCTGAGGACAGGTGGAACACTGAGTGAGGACAGGTGTATAGTGCAACAGACCAGCAGTGCTGCCTACAACGGATTGCAGGGCCTGAGGACAAATGTAGACAGGAGCAGTATGGGTGTTTTTCATGTGCATGGGACGACAGAGTTGAAGATAGTGTAGACAGGAACAGTATCAGTGTGTTTTCTGTGTATGGAACGACAGAGCTGAGGATAGTGCAAACAGGAACAGGCAAGCAGTTCTGTCTGTACAGGGGGAGAAAGAGGTGAGGACAGTATAAGCAAAAGCAGACTGTCTCTCCATCACACCCCCACTGTCAAGAACCCTGCAGGTGCCCGTTTTGCACCACACCATTTCAACAGTTAGCTGCAATGAATACCAGATGCCTCTTCGATAGCTGTCAGTCTTTCACATGAGCTCTGTCCAGAGGATGACATGTCTTTTTACACAGAGACACTTTGAGACCCATCTCTCCACGATGTTCTCAAACTCTTTGATCAAGAAATCAATCAAGTCTGAATCTGGCAGACTGACTACGTCAAGGGTGTAAAGGCTTCTGACAAACTGGAATGAATTATGACGAACATCGATCAGAAAGCAGCCATCAGTATGACGAGGTCAAGCGGCTTGACCTCCACAATTCCTCAGTTTGGCTGTGGGGTGAAATATCAAAATAGTACAGTTCCAGACGGGTTCTTTGTTTAATTTGGTGGTTTTGCTTCTCGATTGCCTGCTTTATGTTTACTGATTAAGAATGAATCATTATGTCTTTCTGTGAGTGTGTTTACGGCTAGGGAGTGGGTGTGGGTGTGGAATGATGGCAAGAAGTGCAGGAGGAAGAAGAACAGAACAGGTCAGGTGACCAATATATGTCTTCCTGGAAGAAAGGACAGTGCAGCAGATGATGATGATATCCTGGAAGATACGGCATTTTTCAACTGCAGTGGACTGTAGACTGAAGAAAGGCAGCGCATCCGTCAGCTGCAGTAGACCATAACGTCATAGACGACACTGCACTGCTGACCCAGAATGCACAAAGCATCAGAGAAACACTGCACTGCTAATCTATAGTGAACATCACATTACATCAGACACTGCACTGCTAATCTATAGTGGACATCACATTACATCAGACACTGCACAGTGCTAATCTATAGTGGACATCACATCACATACATCAGACACTGCACTGCTAATCTACAGTGGACATCACATTACATCAGACACTGCACTGCTAATCTACAGTGGACATCACATTACATCAGACACTGCACTGCTAATCTATAGTGGACATCACATTACATCAGACACTGCACTGCTGATCTACAGTGGACATCACATTACAGGAGACACTGCACTGCTAATCTACAGTGGACATTACGTTACATTAGACACTGCACTGCTAATCTGTAGTGGACATAACATTACAGGAGACACTGCAGCCGAAAGCTATAGTGAACCATAACATTGTGAGTGATCCTACAAAGCTATAATGGGCCATAACATCTGAGAAACAATGCAATGCGAAGCTACAGTGGACCATAACATTGTGAACTGTGCTGCAAAGCTATAGTGGACCATAACATTGTAGACTGTGCTGCAAAGCTGTAGTAGACCATAACATTGTAGACTGTGCTGCAAAGCTATAGTAGATCATAACATTGTGGACTGTGCTGCAAAACTATAGGGGATCATGGCCTTGTGAAAAACACCGCACTGCAAGGCTATAGTAGACAATAACATCACGACACAATTCACCACAAAGCTACTGTGGACTGTAACATTCCAGGACACATTGCACTACAAAGCTACAGAGAACCATAACATCAGAGAAACCATGCACTGCAAAGCTACAGTGGACTATAACATGAGAGAAACGACGCACTACAAAACTACAGTGGACTATAACATGAGAGAAAACGACGAATTGCAAAGCTAAGTGGACCATAACATGAGAGAAACGACGCACTGCAAAGCTACAGTGGACCATAACATGAGAGAAACGACGCACTGCAAAGCTACAGTGGACCATAACATGAGAGAAACCACACGCTGCAAAGCTACAGTGGACTATAACATGAGAGAAACGACGCACTGCAAAGCTAAGTGGACCATAACATTAGAGAAAACGATGGACTGCACAGCTACAGTGGACTATAACGTGAGAGAAATGACGCACTGCAAAGCTACAGTGGACCATAACATGAGAGAAACGACGCACTGCAAAGCTACAGTGGACTATAACATGAGAGAAACGACGCACTGCAAAGCTACAGTGGACCATAACATGAGAGAAAACGACGCACTGCAAAGCTACAGTGGACCATAACATGAGAGAAACGACGCACTGCAAAGCTACAGTTGGCTATAACACGAGAGAAACGACGCACTGCAAAGCACAGTTGACTATAACATGAGAGAAACGACGCACTGCAAAAGCTACAGTGGGACTATAACATGAGAGAAACGACTGACTGCAAAGCTATAGTGAACCATAACATGAGAGAAACGACGCACTGCAAAGTTACAGTGGACTATAACATGAGAGAAACGGCGGACTGCAAAGCTACAGTGGACTATAACATGAGAAAAACGACGCACTGCAAAGCTACAGTGGACCATAACATGAGAGAAACGACGCACTACAAAGCTACAGTGGACCATAACATGAGAGAGAAACGACGCACTGCAAAGTTACAGTGGACTATAACATGAGAGAAAAACGGCGGACTGCAAAGCTACAGTGGACCTATAACATGCGAGCGACGAAGCTACGACGCACTGCAAAGCTACAGTGGACCATAACATGAGAGAAACGACGCACTGCAAAGGTTGAAACTGATCATAACATCTGAGAAATGGTGGACTGTAAATCTGCTGTGAACCATATCATGAGAGAAACGGTTTACTGCAAAGTTTCAGTGGACCATAACATGAGTGATACGGTTTACTGCAAAGTTTACAGTGGACCATAACATGAGAGATACGGTTTACTGCAAACCTACAAATAATGTGTGAGTCAAAGTCGTAATGATGATAATAATATTACTGATAGGGATACTAATAATGGTCAAAATATTATTTAAAAAAAAAAAAAAAAAAAAAATAAGTCAATAAGTATGGGTATGGAAGAAAGGAGAGTGGGTTAGAGGATTCTTAAACAGCAGGGTTGCCGTGGCAACAGTCTCAGAGGCGAAGGCGATGGTGATGTCAATACTAGTGGTGGTAGTATCAATACTAGCAATATTATTACTGAATGGTACTACTAACAACGATAGTGAAGGTTAAGGTAATAGAAACACAATACAGAATTATATATTTAGGAAATACATTTTTATAATAATCAAATAAATAAATAAATGTGCGCGTTTGTGCGCGCGCGCGCGCGTGCGTGTGTGTGTGTGCGCGCGCGCGCGCGCCCCACTCTGTGTGTGTGTGTGTGTGTGTGTGTGTGTGTGTGTGTGTGTGTGTGTGTGTGCGCGTGCGCGCGCGCGCGCGTGCGTGTGTGTGTGTGTGCTTGTGTGTGTGTGTGTGTGTGTGGATATGTGTGTGTGTGTGAAGGGGGGGGGGGGGGGGGCGGGGGGGGGGGGGGGGGGGGGGGGGGCGCATAGTTATCAACATTTCCACAACATATGCACAGGAAAGAGGGAAGATGGAACAGGAGTTCATGTTGAAGAAATAATGAAAGAAAATAAAAAGAAAATAAAAGAAAACAAATGACGTGAAGGAAATGGAGTGGACAAGTATCTGAATAAACAATAGACTGATGTGAGAAATAGAGAGGGTGTGGTGAGAAGGGAAAAGGAAGATAGCTATAAGTTATGTGTAAGGTAAATAGTGGGAGATATGGTATTATGTGTGTTTAGTGGGAAGATATTGTGGGCTGAGACTGAAGTGGTGGGTTGGTACATGTAACTTTAAGGTGTTGATGGTATGAAGGTGGAGGGAAGAAGGGGATGGGTTTATATATACTGACTGGGGGGGAGGGGGGGGGGGGGGCAACATATTCACACCTATACACAATCTCTCTCTCTCTCTCTCTCTCTCTCTCTCTCTCTCTCTCTCTCTCCCTCTCTCTCTCCCCTCTCTCTCTCTCTAAAACTTAAGTTATTGTATCTAAGTATTATCATTATTTTAATTCTAATTCTACAATTATGGCTGGCAATGGGATTAGTGATAATGGGACATAATGCTTAGAAGTATAAAGGTAAAAATGACAATGTAGTGATGTAATGAATGTGTTGATGAAGATAACAGTAAAGGTAATGATATGATGATAGTGATACAGTAATAAAGGTTTTAAGTAATATAGGTAGGATGATATTAGGTGGAAAGGAGCTGAAATGCTCAATGAACAACAGCAGACAGTACTAGAATGATGATAATAATGATAGTATAGTAGCGATGGTAAGTGCAGTAACACTAGCGGAAATAAAGGCGCCAGGAAAGAAAAGGAAACGACCAACGATAAAGGAGCTAGCATTCTATTTATAGTGTGTGTGTGTGTGTGTGTGTGTGTGTGTGTGTGTGTGTGTGTGTGTGTGTGTGTGTGTGTGTGTGTGTGTGTGTGTGTGTGCGTGTGCGTGAGTGAACGCGCGCGCGCGCGCGCGCGCGCGCGCGCGCGTGTGTGTGTGTGTGTGTGTGTGTGTGTGTGTGTGTGTGTGTGTGTGTCCCATTAGTAATGTCAGCCTTATTCATTGGTTACCCCCGCCCCCCCCCCAGCAACCGCCATACCTACCAACACCCCTACCCTACACACATCATTACTAGGGCAGGGGGAGGAGGAGGGGAGTAAGTCGATTGACGTAGCAAATGGAGAGACTCAGAGAGTGTAGGAAAAGGGAAAAGATGATAGCTGCAACCTATGTCTGAGGTAAACAGTGGGAGGTAGGGTAGTGTGGGTGTGTGTAGGTGGAGGATATTTCAGATTGGAGCTGCAGAGGTAGAATGGTACATACTACTTTTGGACGTTGATGCCATGAGGATGGACGGTGCCCAGTTTGGCGATGAGATAAGATTCCTGCATAAGGCGTTCCAAGTTGTCACTCTTCGATTGCCAAAGTGCCAAGACTTTGACATGGTTTGATGTTGTGTTGGGCATGGTTGAAGTGTAGAGCGACTGGTTTGGGCCGATGGGGCGGATGTCGGCCAGGTGTTCAGAGATGCGCGTCTCAAGTGTGCGAGATGTCTCACCTACGTAGATCTTACCACACAGCTGGCAGTGGATGGCATACACAATGTTGTGGCTCTGGCAGAGAAAGTGCGTTTAATAGTGAAAGAGCCCGTGGGGCCATGTAAGATGGTGTCTGGTTTGGTGAGAGAGCAGATTTTGCAGTTGGGTTTTGAGCAGGGGAAAGTACCTGGTGGCTTAGGTGTGGATATTTTGTTCAGCTTAGAGCGCACCAGTAGGTCGTTGAGGTTTTTGTCACGTTTGAAAGTGATCATTGGTTTGGTCTCAAAGGCAGGTTTATGATTTTCTACTATGTGCCAGTTAGACTTCAGGATCCTGCAGATGGGCAGATTGTGAGGATGGAAGAGAAGACAGGCAGTGGGTCTGTCTGTCTCTTTGGGAGGTTTAGTTTCCAGAGTAGATGTTCTGGATTTAGCTGCAGAGCGGCTGAGAGCATCATTGATGACGGCACTAGGGTATCCACGGTTGGTGAAAAAATCAGACATTTTGGCTGCTTGTATGGTGAAATCTCTTCTTCGCTAGAGCAGAGTCTGCGTAGGCGAAGGAATTCAGAGTATGAATGCTGTTTTTAGTAGACTGGTGGTGGGAAGATGTGTAGTCCAGGTATGAGTGCGCATCAGTAGGTTTGTAGAAGACTGAGGTTTGAAGCAGTCCATCTTTGAGGGAGATAGTGATGTCCAGGAAGTTAACCGACTGTGAAATGGTGTAGGTCAGCTGGATGGATGGATGGAAGGTCTGAGCAAAGTTGAGGAAATTCTGGAGGTCATGTTCTGGCATGGATGTGGGCTCCCAATCCATCATCTATGTATCTTTTGTAGAGCTCCTACGCAGACTCTGCTCTAGCGAAGAAGATTTCACCATACAAGCAGCCAAAATGTCTGACATGATCAGTGCAGGTGAGAGGTTCATCGGTGACATGATCAGTGCAGGTGAGGTTCATTGGTGATATGATCAGTGCAGGTGAGGTTCATCGGTGACATGATCAGTGCAGGTGAGGTTCATTGGTGATATGATCAGTGCAGGTGAGGTTCATAGGTGACATGATCAGTGCAGGTGAGGTTCATCGGTGACATGATCAGTGCAGGTGAGGTTCATCGGGTGACATGATCAGTGCAGGTGAAGCTTAGTGCGCTGCGGTAATACGTCATTCCCTGGCTTGGATTATTCTGTCCAGATGCGCTATGAGAGTCCATGTCTGACGTGCATACGGAGAGATGGAATAGACTGTTGCACGCTGGAGCCTGATCCTGCCAAGTTATTGTCCCTCCATACAGGGTTCAGTGCTGACAGTGCTGACGTTGCCTTTGATGATCTGTTGTTGTTGTTGTTGTTGTTGTTAACAATTAACAGACCCCAAAAGTTTCATTTAAGAACAGATAAATGAAGCTTTTGAGGTCTGTTAATTGTTATCAACAACAACAACAACAACAACTCTCTTGTTCCTTCGGTTCTGCATTCAATGAAATGTTTACACTCTCCTGTTGCAAGGCAAACGTCGACTCTATCACCTTTGTTTTTTCATTTTTTTCTGACAGTTCCCAACACTGTACACACGTTACGTTTTGTTGCTCCACGTTCGTGATCCAAACGGTTTCTCTATTTAGCGTTTCCTTCTCTTCATAGCATGTGCTTGTTCCTTAACATTCTCATGAAATTTCCCAAGTGCATCATTAACGTTTATACAGGATCTTTAGGTCTTGTGCGTCTGAATGTCTCTCTTGTACCTCAACTAAATTGATAAAAAAAAAAAAAAAAACAAAGACATTGTGGTCATAATCATGATTCCAACAGTATTTGATGATAGATTAATTTTCCTCTATGTTTTCATCATTCCACTCGTGGCTCAATTCACTCTGCTTTCCAGTTCATACTAGACGTGACAGGAGGTGTGGCTTGCTTCTTTGCGTGTCAGTAACTGATTTCGCCAGCTGACTCAGCAGACTGTTTCAGATGCTAAGACGGAGTCATCATTAACGGTCAGAGACTTTTCGTGAAGCGGCCTTCATGATCGCCATGACACGCTCCCTGTAGCATGCAGACTTCTGATTCCCTGCATGGGCAATATGGTAACCATGAGAGTTTAACCTTTGTCTTCAGAACGTCTTCAGCAGATGAGTAACATTGTCCACAGATAAGATGCAATTCACTGTTGTCAACAATGCCAGGGGGAATAACTCAACTGTTCTCATGTTTCATTTACCGCATAACAACGAATCAGTTTCGTAGAATGATAACAACTTTTCCATGACAAACTGCATCATCAAAGCCAAATATTCTATCCAGCGCGGCATGTTTAGCTGGACGATAGGAACACACGACCAATACATCGTTACAGAAACCTTTAAATGTCTTTGTCAAGCTGGAATGATAAACAACCGTCCCTATCACATTTCATCTGAACGCAGAAACGAGACAGACAGACAAGGTCAGAGAGAGAGAGAGAGAGAGAGAGAGAGAGAGAGAGAGAGAGAGAGAGAGAGAGAGAGAGAGAGACAGACAGACAAGGACAGACCGAGAGACAGACTGACAGACAGGCAGGCAGACACAGACAGACATGGACGCCAAGAGAGAGACAGACAGACAGACACACAGTCAGGCACCGAGAGAGTATAGAGAGAGTGTGGGAGGACAGACAGACAGGCAGACACCGACAGAGAGAGACAGACAGACAAACAAGGACACTGAGAGAGAGAGGTAGGTAGACAGATAGACAGACAGACAGACAGAAAGACAGAGAGACAGAGGCAGAGACAGATAGACAGACACAAACAGGGAAAGAGAGACAAAGCTGAAATAGATCACTTGAACCTTTGATAACGCCTGGATGTGGTTTCCAGTTAGAAGTAAACAAGGTAAACTGTTGATATAATCTGAGTTTTTTGCGACTTATAAATAAACGACAAAAAGTTAGTACGTGCCTGATATTCTGATGTGTTTTCTATTCTATTGTAAATGACTTGAACAGCCTCTGGATGTGCTTTTTCTTTAAAAAAGAAAAAAAAAACAGCGTGAAGAGTTGACCATCACTGGTTCTGCTCTCTTATTTAGAAGTAACAACATGAACGGCCGACAACACTTATTTATCATTATCTTATTATGAATACTTACATAGCGCCTATCCTCGGCTAGAGACCAAGCTCTAAGCGCTCTATAATCCACACTTGTTTACACAACAGGTTGCCTACCTTGGTAGTGCCGACTGAAGAGCTGCCAGCTGACGCTTCATTCAGTCGTTTCCCGTGTCATCCAGTCCATTTCAATATCGTTCACTCACTTTCCTTACTTCCTTCCTTCTTTCCATTTCTCACTCAGGGTGCATGCTAGGAGTAACTTGGATGTGTTTGCCACTTAGAAATTACAACGATATCAATTGATCATCTCTGGATGTGTGTTCCATTTGCACCTGGACTTCCACGAATCACAGAGACCATCATCTTATGCATTCTCTGGGAAGGAAGTGGCTTGACCCGCTCTAGTGCTCACCGCCCATTTCACCAGTAGATCAAGAGAGTAGCCAAGCTCAATTTCATTACTTTCAAAGTAATGGACTATTACGGGAGGGGGGGGGGGGGGGGCTGGCAACAGGTGTCACAGGCTCTTTCGGAGCACACCTTATGCCAGCCAGTGTACACAATTCGGAGAGAAGCGTAGCCTCCCCTCGCTCCCTCCCCCCTCCACACACACTCACTCACTCACTCATATATGCACTTTCTCTCTCTCTCTCTCTCTCTCCGAATTGTGTCTGTGCCAAGAGGCATGCCAGGAAAACTGCCCACTTCTCCCTGTGTCAGACACACAAACAAAACTCCCGCCAGTAACAGCTGATCAGTCTAACCAACCCATGACTGACAGCGAACGTCAGTCAGAGAGAGAGAGAGAGAGAGAGAGAGAGAGAGAGAGAGAGAGAGAGAGAGAGAGAGAGAGAGAGAGATGATGATGATGATGATGATGATGAACGATGATGATGATGATAACGATGATGATGATGATGATGATGATGATGATGATGATGGGTGGGATGGGATGGGATGGGGGGTGGCAGCGGGGAAGGGAGTGTCAGGCAGACAGGCAGAAAGAGACAGATGGAGTGGGAAGGAGAGCCGATCTGCCCAGTCGACGTTTTACACCTCACGCCAACTGGCCGTTCCTGGGTGTGCTGGGTATGGTGGAAGACACGAGGGATGAGAGGGCTGAGAAGAGGGATCGAGTCTGGAACCTGTTGTGGGGCGAAGGGGGTGGATGGTTGTATCCAAGAACTACTGAGGTACCTCTCCTGTTCAGTTTGAATGAAAAATGATATACACTAGATCATCGACAGAAGATGCTCATCGTCTGGTCCGTTTGAAATGAAGCTCCTTTTCCGAACAGCTGTCTCAGATACCAGCTATTACGACAACAACTGATTTAAAAAAAAAAAAAAGCTTTCTCACGATCCATCAGGCCCAAACTTAAGAATTTAGCCAAGTTAATGCCCATATGTCCAATGTCCATATCGCCACATATGTCTAAGACTGCTGGGATATGAAGACAATAACTGGCGCCGTACTTGAGCTTATATTATAAATCACGGTCCACCTGTAAACATGATCTGTGTTTATATGACTACCATGTGGGGTGTACAGACCCGTGAAGGGTTATAGTCTGGGTCTGGGTCTTAAAGTTCACACACACACACACACACACACACACACACACACACACACACACACACACACACACACACACACACACACACACACACACACACACACACACACACACACACACACACACGTCACAGCAATAGCACACAACATGAAATCAAAAGATCACACACACACACACACACACACACACACACACACACACACACACACAGAGAGAGAGAGAGAGAGAGAGAGAGAGAGAGAGAGAGAGAGAGAGAGAAAACAAGAAACATGAAATTGAAGATCTGGTTTTTAAAAAATTGCCCAGACTAGTAGATGAACTGAGAGAAATGCTGGAATGAAACATCATTATTGATGAAGCCACAAAAACGAAAAGGGAGAAAGCCCTTGAACGATGAATTCACCGCTGACTTCTTTCATTTTTTTTTTCGGAGACAAGTAAGTCCCTATGCTGTGCGACCATTCATCGAAGCATTTGGAGATGGGATTTGTCTGTGACTCAAAGGACTGATTACATGTATTCCGAAAGGGAATAAAACAAACATAAAAAAAGGTAAAAACTGGCAGCCTGCATCTTTCTTTACCATTGTATACAGGATCGGTTCTTTACGTATTTCTACAGAATCGATCCAATATCAAATGTACTTATTTGTACGGACAAAGTTGGTTTACAGCGAATAGATCGTTGTGAAATAACACCAGATCGATAAATAATTTAAATCAATTATCTAAATGTATAGATTTGCTGGGAATGGTTCCCAGCATCGATTTTGAAATTCTTTGAACTTGAAATTCAAGGTAAAGGTTTTGAACGAATATGGATTTGGTCAAAAACACGTTCGTTGGGTTATATCTTTAACATGCATTGAAGTAAGTAGCCAGGCTTCCCGCTGGTTTCACGTAGACAGAGGATGCAGGCAGGGTGATCCTATCTCTCGCTATTTATGTATTTTGTTAATAGAACGATTGTTTTCAATGATGATGAAGGAGGGCGATCCTATCTCTCGCTAATAATGTATTTTGTCGATAGAATGATTGTTTTCAATGATGATGATGGAGGGCGATCCTATCTCTCGCTAATAATGTATTTTGTCGATAGAATGATTGTTTTCATGATGACGAAGGAGGGCGATCCTATCTCTCGCTAATAATGTATTTTGTCGATAGAATGATTGTTTTCAATGATGATGAAGGAGGGCGATCCTATCTCTCGCTAATAATGTATTTTGTCGAAGAGAATGATTGTTTTCAATGATGATGAAGGAGGTGTATTAATCAAGGAATTCAAACAGGGGACGTGGAACATCAAATACCATGATTTCTGTTTGACACCCAGCTACTAAATAAAGAAAATAAATGATGCTACTTTGGATAGGCTCTTCATGTCCTTTATAAATGTGGTGTAAAGTTTCAGGGCTGCTCATGATTATTGATAAAACACGAGCTCTCTGTTTATGAACTTAAAAACACACACACACACACACACACACACACACACACACACACACACACACACACACACATCAAAAGAAATGTTCTTTACACATCTTAAGATGATTTGGAACCGTCCTAAATTTAGTATATTTGGTGTCCGCTTCACCCGAGAATCGAATTCTCAAAAAAATTAAAAGGTTATCTGGTTAAGGAGGACTAATATCCTATCTGGTAGAAATGCAGTATCACTATCATCAGCATGATCCAAACTGACACATCTCTGGATGTTACTTCCCAGTCCACTGACCCAGCTTCTCCAGCATCTCCAGAATGCAACGCCTTCCATTCGTCTGGAAAGGAAAACACATTCTTAAACAGATAGTTGAAGGCAACAGAACAAAAAAAAAAAACAGTAAAACTGGGTGGTTTGACTATATTTCTCACGTAAAAAATAATGATTGCTTCAAACTCCCCGTGATAAAGAAAATAGAGTCTATAAATCATTTATGAAAAAAAGCACTGAAACGGAATTACTCTCATTTGTAAACAATTCTTTGAGGCGCACAAAATTTTCGCTTATTCTATTATACCTGAAAGTACAGTTGAACTACTTGCCGAAGCAGTCTTTTTTTTTTTACAATCAGAGACTGGAGTAGGCAATAACAGGATTAAACGTGATGAACTAACAGAAAAGGGGAAATGCTGTCTAAAGTATTTTCCCGAATAAAACGGAAGTTTTATCAGACATGAAGAACTGGTTCACTACCTTGATGAATGATGTGACATTTACTGGCTGGATCTCTCAACAAAACAGTATGGCATGAAAGAAGGAAAGAATCGGAAGGATAACGGCGGTCGTTTTATACATACATGCCAAATGTATGGAAATGATACGAAGTGTACACAAAGGAGTAGAAAGATAGTATACCTTCGTCACGTTAGATCGCCGTGATGCGAAGTGTTGCTCGACATAGAGCAAGGAAACACAATGTTGCATGGAAAAAGGGTTTTCTTTTCAACTTACAGAATTAAAATTTACTGAACTTACATGGCTCCAGACCAGAGTTACCCAATCATTGCTACAAACTTTGATGTAAGTGCGTTAGATCTGATGAACATTGCTCAGAACATTCAGTGATAAACGCAAATGAGTCCGCTGACCGCTGTTTGTGGGACTGCAATTTTAAAAGGAATTTCTGGAAACCCCTAGAACATGTATGTTATGTATAAACTGTGACCAAGTCAAGAGTATCGGCACTCTCTATAATGTCGTACTTTTCGGGGTATGACATTGCTTTCTGAATGGTTCAATCTTCACTGTAGGATGGGAAATTGTGTTCAAATGTATATCAATTTTTTTAAAAGACATTTCATTTACAAAAAAAAATAGAAAAAATGCTAGTTTAGGGGACCCCCCCCCCCCTCTCCCCCGGCCAGTTCAAATATGGAATGGAATTGTAATATTTCACCACGTGGATGCCTAAACCCGCCCTACGTGCCATGTGCACAAGCTGTCGTTTATTTATTTAAACCTTTGTGTCTAACTTTTTAACAGATATATTTTCATCTTTTTTCTGCCTTTGCAACCCTTTGTCACACACACATCTGCAGTATATCTGAAATCTTTAGGTTGTATAACCAGGAGAGAGAAAAAAAAATGTAAGACAAAGAGAAACTGATGGCAATACGCACCCATGTTTTATACTTCATTGTGTGTCACATTGCATTCTATAATGTACTTCATTAAACAGCCATAGAAGGTTAGTGCAGGCATGCACATTGTTATATCTACATAATGTTGGAAGTTTTGAATGCATTGTTTGTCTGTTTGTTGTTTTGTCACTTCTATGATTTTTTCCCTTTTTGTACAAATCACGATAAAAAGTAAAAACGAATATTAGAAAATCCCTTTCTCTTCTACCTGTGTAACTATTGTTCATCATAGCTCACTTCAAGCACACACATGAACTCAGAGAGAGAGAGGGGAGGGAAGGAGAGACAGAGGCATAGACAGAGAGAGAGAGACAGAGAGAGAGAGAACGGAGGAAGGGAAGGAGGGAGAGACAGAGACGCAGACACACAACGGACGAGAGAGAGAGAAGAGAGAGAGAGAGAGAGAGAGAGAGAGAGAGAGGAGAGAGAGAGAGAGAGAGAGAGAGAGAGAGAGAGAGAGAGTGTGAGAGAGAGTTTAGCTGCGGAGTGGACCTGCCCCAGCCGGCCACACACCCTTCTTTCAGGGGTGTCGGAAAATAAGAAAGATAGTCAGATAGTCCTGTAATGAAAACAACAACAACAACACAATGGCAAGCACACAGAATTAAAGACCCAATCCGTCACGTAATTACGGAACAGTGGATATTTTTAAGATAAACAGGACCAGACCTTGCTAAGGGCGCTATCCCTTACGCTCGATTATCGCCCTCAATTCAAAAAAAATAAATACATAGATAAATGTACAAACAAATGAACACAAATAGAAGATAATCGAAAAGCAAGGGTGTCAAAAATACCTAAAGAAAAAAACTGACACGGCGGAATGGCAAGCCAGTGTGCACTGGGGACAGTGGTCACAGTTTGACCATCATGCCGGCAGACTACAGCCTCAGAGCTGGGCTGGTATCTGATGTCAAAGAGGAAGACACAAGTGTCCTGACTTTCCACAGCAGGGGAACGGGGCAGGCAGGGGAGGACAGTAAAGAGATGACAACAAGTCCTGTATGAGGCAGTGAACAGTCAACAGGGAACAACGAACAATTAGGATAACTGACAGTCAACAATGAACAACGAAGAATTAGGGTAACTGACAGTCAACAGAACGAACAATTAGGATAACTGACAATCAACAGTAAATAACGAACAATTAGGATAACTGACTGTCAACAATGAACAAAGAACAATTAGGATAACTGAAAGTCAACAGAACCAACAGTTAGGATAACTGACAGTCAACAGTAAATAACGAACAATTAGGATAACTGACAATCAGCAATGAACAACGAACAATTAGGATAACTGACAGTCAACAGAACGAACAATTAAGATAACAATTAGGATAACTGACAGTCAACAGTGAACAACGAACAATTAGAGTAACTGACAGTCAACAGAACGAACAATTAGGATAACTGACAGTCAACAATGAACAACGAACAATTATGGTAACTGACAGTCAACAGAACAAACAATTAGGATAACTGACAGTCAACAATGAGCAATGAACAATTAGGTAACTGACAGTCAACAGAACGAACAATCAGGATAACTGACAGTCAACAATGAACAAACGAACAACTAGGATAACTGACAGTCAACAGAACGAACAATTAGGATGACAATTAGGAGAACTGACAGTCAACAGGACGAACAATTAGGATAACAATTAGGGTAACTGAGAGTCAACAGAACGAACATTAGGATAGCTGACAGTCAACAGTAAATAACGAACAATTAGGATAACTGGCAGTCAACAGAACGAACAATTAGGATAACTGGCAGTCAACAGTGAATAACGAATAGTTAGGATAACTGACAGTCAACAGTAAATAACGAACAATTAGGATAACTGACAGTCAACAGTGAATAACGAACAATTAGGATAGCTGACAGTCAACAGAACGAAAATTAAGATAGCTGACAGTCAACAGTAAATAACGTACAATTAGGATAACTGACAGTCCACAGAACGAAAATTAGGATAGCTGACAGTCAACAGTAAATAACGAACAATTAGGATAACTGACAGTCAACAGAACGAAAATTAGGATAGCTGACAGTCAACAGTAAATAACGAACAATTAGGATAACTGACAGTCAACAGAACGAAAATTAGGACAGCTGACAGTCAACAGTAAATAACGAACAATTAGGACAACTGACAGTCAACAGAACGAACAATTAGGATAACTGACAGTCAACAGTGAACAACGAACAGTTAGGATAACTGACAGTCAACAGTGAACAATGAACAGTTAGGATAACTGACAGTCAACAGTGAACAATGAACAGTTAGGATAACTGACAGTCAACAGTGAACAACGAACAGTCAGGATAACTGACAGTCAACAGTGAACAGTTAGGATAACTGACAGTCAACAGTGAACAGTTAGGATAACTGACAGTCAACAGTGAACAGTTAGGATAACTGACAGTCAACAGTGAACAACGAACAGTCAGGATAACTGACAGTCAACAGTGAACAGTTAGGATAACTGACAGTCAACAGTGAACAACGAACAGTCAGGATAACTGACAGTCAACAGTGAACAGTTAGGATAACTGACAGTCAACAGTGAACAGCGAACAGTTAGGATAACTGACAGTCAACAGTGAACAGTTAGGATAACTGACAGTCAACAGTGAACAATGAACAGTTAGGATAACTGACAGTCAACAGTGAACAGCGAACAGTCAGGATAACTGACAGTCAACAGTGAACAGCGAACAGTTAGGATAACTGACAGTCAACAGTGAACAGTGAGCAGTTAGGATAACTGACAGTCAACAGTGAACAGTTAGGATAACTGACAGTCAACAGTGAACAGTCAGGATAACTGACAGTCAACAGCGAACAGTCAGGATATAACTGACAGTCAACAGCGAACAGCGAACAGTTTAGGATAACTGAGTCAACAGTGAACAGCGAACAGTTAGGATAACTGACAGTCAACAGTGAACAGTTAGGATAACTGACAGTCAACAGTGAACAGTTAGGATAACTGACAGTCAACAGTGAACAACGAACAGTTAGGATAACTGACAGTCAACAGTGAACAGTTAGGATAACTGACAGTCAACAGTGAACAGCGAACAGTTAGGATAACTGACAGTCAACAGTGAACAGCGAACAGTTAGGATAACTGACAGTCAACAGTGAACAACGAACAGTCAAGATAACTGACAGTCAACAGTGAACAGTTAGGATAACTGACAGTCAACAGTGAACAGTTAGGATAACTGACAGTCAACAGTGAACAACGAACAGTTAGGATAACTGACAGTCAACAGTGAACAGTTAGGAGGATAACTGACAGTCAACAGTGAACAACGAACAGTCAGGATAACTGACAGTCAACAGTGAACAGTTAGGATAACTGACAGTCAACAGTGAACAGTTAGGATAACTGACAGTCAACAGTGAACAACGAACAGTTAGGATAACTGACAGTCAACAGTGAACAGTTAGGATAACTGACAGTCAACAGTGAACAACGAACAGTCAGGATAACTGACAGTCAACAGTGAACAACGAACAGTCAGGGATAACTGACAGTCAACAGTGAACAGTTAGGATAACTGACAGTCAACAGTGAACAACGAACAGTCAGGATAACTGACAGTCAACAGTGAACAACGAACAGTTAGATAAACTCTCGCTCCCATGATGAGGTCACTATACCCAGAGAACTCGGTGTGCGCACGCTGTGTGCTCTGTGTTGTCAGTTCTGCTGGGCGATTTGGTATCGTCAGCAGCATTTGCTGGAATTCTGGGCGTGTGATGAGTTCATCGTGGGAGCAACAGTCACCCTGTCTGTTTGTTACTGACAGTGAAGATAGTTCAAATCAAAACATGCACAGTGAGAGCCAGCTGTGGATGTTCAGAAGGTGGCAGACATGAAAGAATTAAAGCGTCACTGGAACTGCTGAAAAAGACTGATTGGACCAACCTTGCCTTCTTTCTTTTAAAACATTATGAATTTCGCTTCTTTTCTTTAAAAAGACAGGCAGTGACATGAAGGATTTTATCGAGGACAAATGGAAACAAGAAAAAACGAGCAAACAATTAAAGGGATTGGGACAGATTCATCGATCATGTTACTCTTGTACATGGGATCTACGCACTGGTTAAAGAGTGGCTTTGACAAGATCAAGCCTTTCGGATCCTTAAGAAGAAGACAAAAATAAAAAATTGACACACATTCAATAGATAAAGCAATAAACAGATGTGTGTGTGTGTGTGTGTGTGTGTGTGTGTGTGTGTGTGTGTGTGTGTGTGTGTGTGTGTGTGTGTGAACTTTGGTACTTCGAGGCAGAGTTCCTTTAAAGCGTGAAGGGGCTATGCTCCGAGATAACAACTATTTGTTGTTTCGTCCATTATATCTGTGATACTCTATTTTGCATTACTGTTAAGAATTGAGCCGATAGTACTGAAGGAGACCAACATCTTTTTGACACCAGTTACTGACCTTAATGTGACGTCGGCTTTGGTGAGACTGCAACAGACTGCAACCTTGCTGCTGAAACCCAACAAAAATACACGTAAATGTACAGATGATACTCCAAAGAAA
This sequence comes from Conus betulinus, assembly GCA_016801955.1. Classification (NCBI taxonomy): domain Eukaryota; kingdom Metazoa; phylum Mollusca; class Gastropoda; order Neogastropoda; family Conidae; genus Conus; species Conus betulinus. The sequence goes on from JADBJO010000208.1 coordinate 72,556, forward strand.
CGATAATGTGATACGAAACTAAATGTTGAAATACTGATCCCCCAAATGAACGCTACGAACACTGAAGGACCGGACCGGAAATGGACCCGCTGTCCTGTTCAGGCAGAACATGAACAAGCAGACCAAACTGTGAAAATGGTCCAGTCATGACACGCACTGACAGCACTTTGGAAACAAACAGTGAAAATGGCTGAATAATGACACGCCCTGACAGCACTTTGGAAACAAACAGACGAACTGTGAAAATGGCTGAATAATGACACGCCCTGGCAGCACTTTGGAAACAAACAGACGAACTGTGAAAATGGCTGAATAATGACACGCCCTGACAGCACTTTGGAAACAAACAGATAAACTGTGAAAATGGCTGAGAATGACACGCCCTGACAGCACTTTGGAAACAAACAGACGAACTGTGAAAATGGCTGAGAATGACACGCCCTGACAGCACTTTGGAAACAAACAGACGAACTGTGAAAATGGCTGAGAATGACACGCCCTGACAGCACTTTGGAAACAAACAGATAAACTGTGAAAATGGCTGAATAATGGCACACCCTGACAGGACTCTGGAAACAAACAGATAAACTGTGAAAATGGCTGAATAAATGGCACACCCTGACAGGACTCTGGAAACAAAACAGATAAAACTGTGAAAATGGCTGAATAATGGCACGCCCTGACAGGACTCTGGAAACAACCAGATAAACTGTGAAAATGGCTGAATAATGGCACGCCCTGACAGGACTCTGGAAAACAACCAGATAAACTGTGAAAAACGGCTGAATAATGGCACGCCCCGACAGGACTCTGGAAACAACCAGATAAACTGTGAAAACGGCTGAATAATGGCACGCCCTGACAGGACTCTGGAAACAACCAGATAAACTGTGAAAACGGCTGAATAATGGCACGCCCTGACAGGACTCTGGAAACAACCAGATAAACTGTGAAAACGGCTGAATAATGGCACGCCCTGACAGGACTCTGGAAACAACCAGATAAACTGTGAAAACGGCTGAATAATGGCACGCCCTGACAGGACTCTGGAAACAAACAGATAAACTGTGAAAACGGCTGAATAATGGCACGCCCTGACAGGACTCTGGAAACAACCAGATAAACTGTGAAAACGGCTGAATAATGGCACGCCCTGACAGGACTCTGGAAACAACCAGATAAACTGTGAAAACGGCTGAATAATGGCACGCCCTGACAGGACTCTGGAAACAAACAGATAAACTGTGAAAATGGGCTGAATAATGGCACGCCCTGACAGGACTCTGGAAACAAACAGATAAACTGTGAAAACGGCTGAATAATGGCACGCCCTGACAGGACTTCGAAAAGAAGGAGACTGGCAGGCGGGGGTCAGGGGAAGAGAAATGGAATGAGAAAAGAGGACGTTGAAGTGTAATGATTGAATCCGTCACTGACAGCCATGGGAAACACCGAGCTCTCTTTTGTGACACAATCGTTTGCTTATGCTCGTTTAGAATCGATTTATTGTCTCTTGGGTGAGAAACTCTTCAGGAGACACGGCTGCTAACGTCTGTGGCAGTCCATCCACAGTAGCAAGCATAATTTTGCTTTTATAATTCTCAACATCACAGGGAGAATATTACGATCCAATGAGACCCAGACAGATCAACAAAAGAAAGAACATGAGAATAGAAGACAACGTTGTAAAGAAATAAGCTACCAAAAATAGTGTCATGAGTAATCCAAGTAAAAGAATATGCTCGAGGACCCCAAAAGAATGACATGTAAGGCTGCTTGGATACGTGAAATGAAAGACAACACAACAAAACAATAACAGCCAGTTTGAAGATGATTAAACACACAATACAAAACAGATCGGTGAATTTTCGACAAACAGTGTCTTCTGTTGACGTTACAAATAACAACGCACAACATAATGTTTTCCTGAGGCCTCGTCAGCGCCAGCATCAGAGGTGAAAATGGCTGACTAGAAACATCCCTGGCAGCACTTTGGAAACAAACAGACGAACTGTGAAAATGGCTGAATAATGACACGCCCTGACAGCACTTTGGAAACAAACAGATAAACTGTGAAAATGGCTGAGAATGACACGCCCTGACAGCACTTTGGAAACAAACAGACGAACTGTGAAAATGGCTGAGAATGACACGCCCTGACAGCACTTTGGAAACAAACAGACGAACTGTGAAAATGGCTGAGAATGACACGCCCTGACAGCACTTTGGAAACAAACAGATAAACTGTGAAATGGCTGAATAATGGCACACCCCCACTTTGGACAGTGACTCTGGAAACAAACAGATAAACTGTGAAAATGGCTGAATAATGGCACACCCTGACAGGACTCTGGAAACAAACAGATAAACTGTGAAAATGGCTGAATAATGGCACGCCCTGACAGGACTCTGGAAACAACCAGATAACTGTGAAAATGGCTGAAT
>JADBJO010000208.1:80000-87500 GCA_016801955.1 Conus betulinus
GACACTAATCCACCCGACCTCAATGAGACTACCCACCCGACCTCTATGAGACTAATCCACCTGATCTCAATCAGACTTATCCCCGACCGACCTCAATGAGACTAACCCCACCCGACCTCAATGAGACTAACCCACCTGACCTCAATGAGACTAACCCACCCGACCTCAATGAGACTAATCCCCCCGACCTCAATGAGACTAACCCACCCGACCTCAATGAGACTAACCAACCCCCGACCTCAATGAGACTAATCCACCCGACCTCAATGAGACTAATCCACCCAACCTCAATGAGACTAACCTACCTGACCTCAATGAGACTAACTTACCGACCTCAATGAGACTTACCCACCCGACCTCAATGAGACTTACCCACCCGACCTCAATGACACTAACCCACCTGACCTCAATGAGATTAACCTCTCTCAAAGACCAGCATCATTAACAAACGGCAGGGACCACACCCATAGAGTACTCAATCGCGCACACACACACACACACACACACACACACACACTTTACCAGCCCTCCTGCTCAGTCCGTGTCATGGAGGCAAGGTGGCGAGAATTGTCACTTGCCGGGAGTATGTTTGTATGTTTCACAGCGCACCAAGCGGCGAGCGACGCTAGAGAAAGGCGGGAGTTTGCCAGACTGTCTCTGGGCTGTCTGGCATTCGAGTTCAAAGGGCCGACAATTCTTCCGTGGTAATGTTCTCTGACTGGAACACAAAACGATCGAAGCGGGGCCGAAATAGCTCAGTTGGTAGAGCGCCAGATTCGTAATCCGAGGTTTGCGTGTTCGAACCTCCGCCGGGCCGTTTCGGTACAGGGGATTTTTTCCCTCGGAGTTACATTAGTTCTGACTCCATTTCCCAAAACAGTCCTTCGAATGAGACTATAAACCAGGTTCCGTGTGTGAACGCACGCACGACATCTTGCACACACGTAAAATCCCATCACCAACTTTCGGAAGAGAAGGCCAGTTTGGCCGTTGGTATGGATGACACGTTACACATAGCACGCACCTTCCCCGAAGATTGAGTATGGCTGCCTTAATGGCGGGATTAAAAAAAAAACGGGTTAGATGGGATTAATACTTATCTGTCCATACAGGGAGTGTCCGCAGGGAGTATCAGGAGTATCAGCCTGCGTACGCAGAAGAAGAAGAAGATCGAAGCTCTGACCCTTCAACAGCAACAAACTGAACTTTTGTCTGTCGCCCGTTTCGCCCTCTCTTCTCTCACGTCCCTCGCCGCAGGACAGGCCAACAATCAGTCCAGTTACAGCGTCTACCAAACTTGCCTCACAACGTAAGCAGGGGTTGGAGAGGGGGGGGGGGGGATTTACAGAGGGGGGGGGGGGAGAGAGGTGTTGAATTGGGGGTGAGAAGGAAGAGGGAAGGCCACCACTATGATGATGATGATTTTCCCCGTCACAGTGACGACAGTCGTGAGTTTGGTGTGGCGCCAGTTACACATGAGGGACAGCATTTTGACCCAGTGCAACTTCTCTCCCCCTTCACCGCCGGAATCGTCTTGAATCATCATGAAGATTGCGGAGGGTTTGTCCCTTTAGTCTGTGTAGGAGGCGATCCGATGGCTGGATGGACAATGCATGGACTAACTGAAGCCAGAGATGTGAACCTGAATTAATGATGGTTATGGAGGCACAAGCATATCAGTCTCCGCTCGTCTTTAGTCGCCACGTACACCAGAAAACCACACAAGAAACTACAGAAGAAAAACACGCGTGCGCGTGAGCGGTGTGCGTGTGTGTGTGTGTGTGTGTGTGTGTGTGTGTGTGTGTGTGTGTGTGTTATTGCCCATACGTAGCCCACTTTCACTCCTCACGGTACTGTAGAATTTTCACGCTTGTTGAATTTAGTTCGCAACATATTTCATACACATACTCGCGCGCGCGCACGCATGCACGCACGTCCACACACACTCATGCACGCAACACACACACACACGCGCGCGCACGCGCGCGCACACACACACACACACACACACACACACACACACACACACACACACACACACACGTGCACGCGCGTTGTTACTCTCCATGTTAAAGGTATCTCTATTTGATTCAAATATGCAAGAAAGTAGATCTATGTGGGCACCCCGTTTGTTTTCTCTCTCTCTTTCTCTCTCTGTGTGTGTGTGTGTGTGTGTGTGTGTGTGTGTGTGTGTGTGTGTGTGTGTGTGTGTGTGTGTGTGTGCGCGCGCACGCGCGCTTGCTTTCAAAACTTTAACAGTGGTATTATTCAGCAATACAAGTATTAGGATGACTACACTTGGTGGAACTCTCTATATACAGAAACGACCTTCCATGAAATGTTTTCAATCAGATGTCATCAATTAAATCATACGAAAACGCGCTGATTTAGCTGCTAATACATATTTAGTTATCAAAAGTCTCGGTTATATGATTAGGGCAATAATGATTAGAATAATTTTCTATCACATAAAAAGTACAAAGATTGGTATCACTTTCGTGTGTACTGTTTGCTTAGTTTTCACTTTTTCGTGTTTTTATTTATTTATTTTTTATTATTATTATTATTTTCTATTTTTGAGAATGTGTAAAGTACTTTGTGCCTGTGGGAAATGAGTATGACTCCGAAAGACATGACAGTCAATGCAAAAGCAAAAACAAGAAATATAACACCAATTAAACAAAAAACAAACAAACAAACAAAAAAGACTTGACCCAGCCATCCCTGCGTGAACATGTCAACAAACAGTGACGGCCCATAGATCTGCCACTACCATTTTTCAACATAACTACATGGACATTTTCTTTCAAAGTTTGGTCACTGACAACGGCTGCTTTCCACTCCTATCAAAGCCATGTTACATGAATGGTATGCCAGTGTTTTAACAAACACCGTGTTGTATGCCGAAAGTCGGACCATATACTGCCATGTCTAACAGGCGAAGACGCAGACAGACATAACTCTGACACTCAGTGTGGAACTGAGATAAACTACAAAGACACAAATGTTGCCAAATGCAGCAAAAACAAACAGACAGACTGACAGACAGACAGACAAACCAACAAGACTAAATCAGTTTATCAGTTATGGTCAATCAAGCACGTAACGCACAATTAAAGTAGCTTTTAAAACAGTACGTTTTATTTCAACAAAAACGGATCTTTACACCCTCCCTTCCCCATTCATCCCCCTCCCCTCCACCCCGCCTCCCCCCCCTCCCCATCCCCCCCCCCCCCCCCCCCCCCCCCCCCCCCAAAAAAAAAAGTTACATTTGTTGTCAAAAGATAGAAAAAAAGGTACGCTACGTGGGAAAATCTGAGGCGCGTGCATCAAGTTCAATGTAAGCATCATATATTGTTATATGAAATAATGTGTCATGTAGGATGTCAAAAGTGTTGACTGGAATATGCTGATGACATGTTGGTGAAGAAAACAAAAACAAACACACACATATAAACAAAAATCCGAACTAATACCAAAGTGTCTGTGTCGTGCGTGTGTGTGTGTGTGTGTGTGTGTGTGTGTGTGTGTGTGTGTGTGTGTGTGTGTGTGTGCACAGCGAGTGAAGAGCAGGAAGAGCCGTGATGTACAGGCTGAGCAACTACCAGGTCTGTACCATACAGAACCGAAGCCTTCTTCTACCAGCAGCATCTTGCCGCCCTCGTGGACACAGTCAACAATGCCGATCCCCAGAGAAGAACGTAGTCAGTCAGCCTCTCCCTTCTTCTTACAACAGTACGGGAATGGAACATTTCATCCCAGAACAAAGCAAAAGCCAAACCATGGACATCTTTATGTTAATGGCTTCTCATTGAAATTGTGGCCTGGTGTTGAGAGAGAGATGGGGGGGGGGGGGGGGGGGGGGGGGGGGGGGGGGGTTATTATAGTCATGAAGGAAGGCAGCTAAGTTACATCAGTAGGGCATGTGATGAAGCGCTCTCATGTGTGTGTGTGTGTGTGTGTGCATGCGCGTGTGTGTGTGTGTGTGTGTGTGTGTGTGTGTGTGTGTGCCGCGCATGCGTGTGTGTGTGTATCTGTCTGTGTCTGTCTGTCTGTGTGTCTGTGTGTACGCACACAGACTGTGCTTGATGCGGACTTCAAACTCACAATCAAATCCCAACCTACCAGGCGAATGCAGCAGACACAGCTCCCTGCCGCCCGTATTGACATTTTCTTTTCTGTTTCCTTCTATCTTTTTTTTTTTTTTTTTTTTTTTTTTTTTTTTTTTTTTTTACTTTGAATACACATGTTCCGGGCCAGCAGTAAACTTCAGAGATTGAACACGGATGATGATGGTGATCCTCAGGGAGGTATTGCTGCCAGGCCGTTTATCTGCCTGTAGGAGGCTGATGTTCTGGCTCTGTCATCGTCTGCAGGAGGAGATTGCCCGCCCGGATCCTCCGCCCGCTGCCCAGTGCTGCCATACATTGGGCATTGTTCAGACCTGGCCTTCTGCCGCCCTTGGGTACACACGGGTCCTCACCGATCAATGCCAGTCCTGATTGTCAGGCAGCAAAGAGGCCACCAGCCTTCCCTAACAAACAGCACAGTGAGAGAGACAGAGAGAGACAGAGAGGGGGGGGGGGGGGGGGAGTTGAGAGAGAGAGGAGTGAGAGAGAGAGAGAGGGGGGGAGTGAGAGAGACACAGCAAGAGAGGGGGTGACAGAGAGAGAGAGAGAGAGAGAGAGAATGGAAGGAAGAGAGGGGGGGGTGGTGGGGGTGGGAGGGCCTAATGGGGACAAAGAGGTCGTAGGGTGTATCCATGAATCAATGATAAATCTAACTTCCTTCGGTGGTATACATAGACTCTCTAGTCCTTGAGTTTGCAGGGAGGAGATGGAGTGGAAAGAGAGAAATATGGCAAGAAAGACAAAGTGTATGATTATGTGCGTGCGTGTGCATGCATGCAAGAACGCGCGGCAGCGCATATATGTGTGTATGAGCCGGAGTGTTGAGAGACAGATGCCGCTAGGGGGTGAGTGTCAGTGGGGAAGAGAGAGAGAGAGAGAGAGGGGGGGGGGGGGGGGGGGGGGGGGGGGGGGGGGGGACTGGAGCGAAAAGGAAGAACAATATCTGTTTGCTGTAAATGCAACAGAACAACTAGATGTAATGCATGGTGTGATGCCATGCAAAAGAGAAAATGAAGAGAGAGAGAGAGAGGGGGGGGGGGGGGGGGGACTGGAGCGAAAAGGGAAGAAGAATATCTGTTTGCTGTAAATGCAATAGAACAGCCAGATGTAATGCATGGTGTGATGCCATGCAAAAGAGAAAATGAAGAGAGAGAGAGAGAGAGAGAGAGAGAGAGAGAGAGAGAGAGAGAGAGAGAGAGAGAGGGGGGGGGGAGGCGGGGGAAGGAAAGGAGGGGAGTGGAGAGAGACAGACGGACGGTCAAAGAGAGAGAGAGATGGGGGAGGGGGATTTAATCAGGGTTCTGAGACAAAGTAATTTCCAAATGTATTTTTACCAGCCCTGGAAGAGAAATATATATGTATGTATGTATGTATGTATGTATGTATGTATGTATATATATATATATATATATATATATATATATATATATATATATATATATATATATATATAATCATAAACAAAGCCTGCTCTTATGTCTTAGATTGAAAAATAGGGGGAGATACGCTTTCATATCTGCAGTGGTAAATAATTCTGCTTAACTAACAGTACATGCTTGAGTGGGTGGGTGGGTGAATGGGGAATAATATAATACTTCTCAAAATGAGCCTTCAGCAAGCTTATAGTCTCCAATGGGGAGACAATCTCCAATGGGGAGAAAACTCACTAACATATCATAACTCCTGGTCAGATACCGGTATATCAGAACCCGATTGTTCTCCTCAGTGACCTCGTAAAGTCCTAACTGTACTCCTCTGCCTTTTAGGTTTTAAGCAGAATGCTATCTCAGAAAAAGACTGGTGTGCAATGCCATAGTATGTTTGTTGAATTAAAAAAAAAACCACCAGCGATCCCACCCAGCGACACACACACACACACCACACACACACACACACACACACACACACACACACACACACACACACACACACACACACACTACATATGCCGTCTGTCTTAGTGGGATTTATACAAAATGTATCTAACCAGAGTCATGAGCCATACAAAATAATTTGCAAATGCTGTGAAACAAAAATCCATACATGTATATATATGCCGTCCATCTTAATGTGCTTTACATAGTGACAGTTGGATCCAACATCACGACCAAACCATCACACACGTTGCTCTCAAATTGAGTACACATGACCATTGCTAAGCAGCTTAGGTCAGTCTTGACCTTTCCGATTGTGGAGACTCTCCAAATCTGAGTAATCAGCGTTAAATAATCATCATAGAAACCAATACCTGGGCCTGGGGCGTGTGGTTCAATGCACTGAAGTGTTGTGCCACGCCAACAAAGCCACAATCCATCTACTTCTACAGAGCCAGCCATGTCGACTCTCTATCCTGTACCCATGGCACCATGCTGTGATCAGATCTGAAGTGGACGACTTTATATCAACAACGGCGGCAAGAGGGCTGGTGCCAGACCAGCTTCCTGAGGAGGAACCTTGGTAGCAACACACAGGCGTGTCCTGGCCTAATCCACTGTGGAATATGATGCCATGGGACCTCTGGCGTTATCACTCGGCTAGCCACCAACACCACCTGGGGCTACGCGGTGCCAGGCAGCAGAATACAGCAATGAACAATATTGTTTCTTGCCCTGCACGATCCTCTGGAACCAGCTCAAAGAGCTCGTTTAACCCCATCTGCCTCCACATTTTCATCAGCAGTCGACGGATCCTTAGCACATTACCCCCCTCCCTCCCCTCTCTCTCTTCTTCCCCCAGACCTCTATCCACGCTGCACCCTCCACTACCGCCTTCCTTCCTCCCCCTGTCTAATTTGTCATCTGACTGCTGCGCTCCCACACGTTCCTTAGCGTAATAACCAAACAATATGGTTTCTGCAACGTAGACATCCACATCGACATCCAGGTGAGGTAGACACCCACTGTTCACAGCCTTTGAACCGGGGACAGACGTTCCTGACCCTCTGCCAAACAGTTTCACTGGCCGTTGGGACTCCATGCATTGTTCCTCCCCACACAGGACCTGTCCCGTGAAGCACTGTATGCAGAGAGGCAGAGGACCCACAGGCTGGGACAGCGGGGCAGCCATCTCTCTCTCTCTCTCTCTCTCTCTCTTTTTGTATCCCCACCCTCTCTCTCTCTCTCCCTCTCTCTCTCTTTGTGTTGTGTTGTGTTGTGTTGTGTTGTGTTGTGTTGTGTTGTGCTGTGTTGTGTGTTGTGTTGTGTTGTGTGGTGGTGGTGGTGGTGGTGGTGGTGGTGGTGTGGTGTGTGTGTGTGCGTGCGTGCGTGCGCGTGCGTGCGTGCGTGTGTGTGTGTGTGTGTGTGTGTGTGTGTGTGTGTGTGTGTGTGTGTGTGTGTGTGTGTGTGTGTGTGTGTGTGTGTGTGTGTGTGTG
>JADBJO010000208.1:90000-92500 GCA_016801955.1 Conus betulinus
ACAGACCATCGGTCGAGGGGCAGTAAACTGTCGTAGTGTCTACAGTATGGCATGACTGAAGGCGGAGCCAATCCCTCTCTTTCTGTCGCCTTAAACCTTCCCTGAACTGAATCAGGTACCCATGTATTGCCTGGTGGACAGAGAGGGTTGAATCAGGTACCCATGTACTGCCTGGTGAACAGAGAGGGTTGAATCAGGTACCCATGTACTGCCTGGTGGACAGAGAGGTTGAATCAGGTACCCATGTACTGTCTGGTGGACAGAGAGGGTTGAATCAGGTACCCATGTACTGCTGGCTGGACAGAGAGAGTTGTATCAGGTACCCATGTACTGCCTGGTGGACAGAGAGGGTTAAATCAGGTACCATGTACTGCCTGGTGAACAGAGAGGGTTGAATCAGGTACCCCATGCACTGCCTGGTGGACAGAGAGGGTTGAATCAGGTACCCATGCAGTGCCTGGTGGACAGAGAGGGTTGAATCAGGTACCCATGTACTGCTGGCTGGACAGAGAGAGTTGAATCAGGTACCCATGTAGTGCCTGGTGGACAGAGAGGGTTGAATCAGGTGCCCATGTACTACTGGGTGAACTGAGAGTGTTGAATCAGGTACCCATGTACTGCTGGGTGGACAGAGAGGGTTGAATCAGGTACCCATGTACTGCCTAGCAGACAGAGAGGGTTGAATCAGGTACCCATGTACTGCCTGGTGAACAGAGAGGGTTGAATCAGGTACCCATTTACTGCTGGGTGGACAGAGAGGGTTGAATCAGGTACCCATGTACTGCCTGGTGAACAGAGAGGGTTGAATCAGGTACCCATGTACTGCTGGCTGAACTGAGAGGGTTGAATCAGGTACCCATGTAGTGCCTGGTGGACAGAGAGGGTTGAATCAGGTGCCCATGTACTACTGGGTGAACTGAGAGTGTGAGAGTGTTGAATCAGGTACCCATGTACTGCTGGGTGGACAGAGAGGGTTGAATCAGGTACCCATGTACTGCCTAGCAGACAGAGAGGGTTGAATCAGGTACCCATGTACTGCCTGGTGGACATAGAGGGTTGAATCAGGTACCCATGTACTGCCTTGTGGACAGAGAGGGTTGAATCAGGTACCCATGTACTGCCTTGTGGACACAGAGGGTTGAATCAGGTACCCATGTACTGCCTGGTGGACAGAGAGGGTTGAATCAGGTACCCATGTACTGCCTGATGAACAGAGAGGGTTGAATCAGGTACCCATGTACTGCTGGCTGAACTGAGAGGGTTGAATCAGGTACCCATGTAGTGCCTGGTGGACAGAGAGGGTTGAATCAGGTGCCCATGTACTACTGGGTGAACTGAGAGTGTTGAATCAGGTACCCATGTACTGCTGGGTGGACAGAGAGGGTTGAATCAGGTACCCATGTACTGCCTGGTGGACAGAGAGGGTTGAATCAGGTACCCATGTACTGCCTGGTGGACAAAGAGGTGAATCAGGTACCCATGTACTGCCTGGTGGACAGAGAGGGTTGAATCAGGTACCCATGTACTGCCCTGGTGGACACAGAGGGTTGAATCAGGTACCCATGTAGTGCCTGTGGGACAGAGGGTTTGAATCAGGTACCCGTGTACTGTCTGGTGGACATAGAGGGTTGAATCAGGTACCCATGTACTGCTGGCTGAACTTAGAGGGTTGAATCAGGTACCCATGTAGTGCCTGGTGGACAGAGAGGGTTAAATCAGGTACCCATGTACTGCCTGGTGAACAGAGAGGGTTGAATCAGATACCCATTGACTGCTGATTGGACAGAGCCTTTTCATTTACTGCTTAGTGGACAGAGCCTTTTCATTTACTGCTTAGGGGACAGAGCCTTTTTATTCATTTACTGCTTAGGGGGGACAGAGCCCTTTCATTTACTGCTTAGTGGACAGAGCCTTTTCAAGCCGAAGAAGAGCCGACCCCACAGGTGGTTAGAGCTTTTGACCGACGGCTCTGCAGCAAACTACTTTATTCACTTAGGCCCTTTGCTCTCGCCAGAGCATAGGCCATCAACAACTGCACGCCAGCGACTACGGTCCTGGGCAATCTTTTCTATTTTTCCTCAACTGTAACCCACCTGCCTGGTGTCCGCCTCCAGGTGTTTTTTGGTCTTCCTCGCTTCCTCTTGCCTTGGGAATTCCAGGTCAGGGCTTTTCTGGTGGTGTTGTCCAGGGGCTGTCGGAGCGTGTGTGTTGTATCCACCGCCATCTTCCTTTACGGATGTCTTGCTCTACTGACAGTTGGTTACATCTTTCCCACAGCTCTTTGTTGCTGACTGTCTCTGGCCAGTGGGTGGGAGGATCTTTTGTAGGCAGCTTTTAATGAAGGTCTGCAGTTTGTGCCTGGTGCATCTTTGTGGTTCGCCAGGTCTCTGATCCATATAAGAGGACAGATTTGATGTTTGGATTGAACAAGCGGATTTTCGTCCTGGTGGTGATTTGTCAAGATTTCCAAACTGTTTTGAGAGTGATGAAGGCTGATCTT
>JADBJO010000208.1:100000-155000 GCA_016801955.1 Conus betulinus
CGATTTTGATTGAGGAGTCGTACAACGCCCCAGATTCATCGCCTCGCGAGGGGTTTACAGTTTGTGAGTGCCTCTCCCCTTCTGACCATGTGTTATCATTCAGTGCGTTCAACGTCTTCGAAAGGAAGAAAGCTTCAGTGAGGGAGTGCATTACTGTTGCCCCCTCCACCCCCACCTCCACCCCTCGGCATCAAGGCACGTGCTGGACGGATATCCACACAGAGATGTTCAAGTGAGGGTCGCTTGTGCCAAAGGGCGACTGTCGGGAATGACTGGTTGGGAGGACAGGAGGACCATTGTGGAACACGACCACTGTCTCTGTCAGAAGGTATGTTTGGTGTAGAAGAGAGAGAGAGAGAGAGAGAGAGAGAGAGAGAGAGAGAGAGAGAGAGAGAGAGAGAGAGAGAGATGCTGATTTTGCGGAAGAAAAGGAATGTTATGATAATAGTGGTTCTATGTCTGATGATGTAAGGCTGCTCAGTTCGGAAGTGTCTGTGGTGTGTAGAGCCATATTTTGTGTATGGTCAGTTGCTCAGGAGACATTACCCTCCTCCTACGTTGATTCCTTTGCTCCCCACTTCCCCTGGAAATTTAATGTCAAACGACTTTCGTTTTTGAAGATTCCAATTTACAAACAATCACCCGCATGTCTCACACGTCCAAGAAAGTGTCACAGTTCCGTTGCACCATGACCAGTTGATGATTTCTGACTCGCCATTTTGTGTTTACATGATTTCCGTCTGTACAACCCGTGATTCTTGAGCAGCTGCCTGTCGTCAGAGACACTCATGTGACTAAACCATGGAATTCGCGGGCTACTCTTCTCGGTAAACCAAAATCTGTGAAGGTTTATCACATCGCTCGTTTCAGAGATTTGCATGTCTTTGCTTTCTCATCCTTGAAGCTGTCCTCTCGCCATCATCAACATTTTGAATGAGTGCGCTATCAACCTGGAAGACTAGCGAAAATCCTCCATCTCGCTGAAATTTCGGTATCGGCAGCGTCCCATCTTCTGCGCCACCTCAGTGGCATTGTACTTACGCCGCTCATTCCGACCCCTCGTCCACAGCCACAGCCTGGCCCGTCCCACCACAGCCCTGGCACTGGCTATCCATAGGTGAATTGATTGCTTCGCTGCGTGACTCAACTCATTTCTCTTTGCTTTGTAGAGGCAGTCTTCTTGAGTCTTCCCATCTCTCAGATGACTTAAAGGCACCCATAGACAATCATTTCTCTTTTCTTTGGGGAGGAAGTCTTGTTGAGTCTTCCCATCCATCAGATGACTTAAAGGTACCCTTAGACAATCTCCATTTTAAGACCCGTCTCCCTTCCAAAATGCGACCCCCAGCCTATGGATAATTTAAGGGAGGACAAGCCCTCCATCCCTTCCTCAGTCATTCACTCGTTCTCCTGTCCCGAAGTGCGTTTTCGAGGCCAGGGCTGAAGTCTATGACTATTCAAGCCTCTCAGAGATGATTCTATTGGAGATTGTCTTTCCATCTTCTTCACCAGTGGCAGGGCATTACCTAGGACGAGTGGGTCCTGCCAGTGGTCTCATCTCCGAGCCTGTTTGGACCAAGAATCCCTTAGACCCAACAAGGATGATTGTAGAATCTCTTTGTAGGAAAGGCGCAGTGTCAGAGGTTTCACTTCCACATCTACCAGTTGTTTTCCATCCTGTTTCTAATACCAAAGAAAAATGGGAAATACGGATCACTTAATTGCCTGAATCTGTATCTCTCGCCGCTGAAGTTCCACATGGAACCTGAAAGGAAACTGCGCGGTTCGTTCTTCATGGACATTGAGTTGTGAGCCTGTCTGCACCTTCCCGTACCTTAGGCTTCAAGGAAATATCTACGCTTTGACTTCTGGAGAAGGTATACTCCTTCAAGCCATCTCTTTTTCGGTCAGTCTCTAAGCCCTTGGGTCTGCGTAAGGGTCATGGATACTGTTGTTATGGCCGTCAGGCAACGGACTTCCTCTATGACTTCCAGCTGTCTGTTTGATTTCTTCCAGAAGACCGTGAATCAGCTGGTTTTGTCCACATACTTCTCACTTCTGGAGCGGACTCTTTCCACTTTGAACTTCATCGTCCATCTAAAGCAGGCAGACAGGATACCCACTCAAGATTTCATCTACCTAGGAATGCTCTTTCTTATAGGTATCGATCCTGTGCGTCTTTCTGATCCCAGAGCAGAGAACATCGAGTCTTTTGTTCAAATTCTCATCGACTTCCAGTCTGCCTCTCCTCACAGTATCTAGAGCATGATCAGGCTGGCTTCTGCTGCAACAGATTTGGATACCGAAGGACAAGACAGTGATTGTACTACTGGAAAGTGTGTATTGTACAATGTGCTGGGCGTTTGTTCCCAGACCGTCACTAAACTGCTGTACAGTGTGTATTGTACAATGTGCTGGGCGTTTGTTCCCAGACAGTGACTGAACTGCTGGACAGTGTGCATTGTACAATGTGCTGGACGTTTGTTCCCCAATGCTGTGATTTTGTTATGCCTATCAGCGGTGACTTCGTAATTATGGGGAACTATGTGCTCGATTTTTGTTCCCCAAGATGATGATTTCTTAAATGACGAATTTGCAATACTGGATAATGTGTACTGTATTTTGTGCTAGACTGTCATTACCCAGCGGTGAGTCTTCGAAAGATGTTACATTTTGGGTTGGATTGTATGGTTTCTTTGTCGTGCCCTTTAATGAGGGTTCGTCCTCAATGGTGTAATTCGTTGTTGTAACCTTTAATGTGTGTGTGTGTGTGTGTGCGCGCGCGCGTGTGTTGCCACATGATGTGGTGGGATTCAGTGATGGTGCTCACCGGTACTTGTTCTGATCCAGCGCGCGGAGGACTCAACCTGCTAAGTCCTCACGGAATGCCATCATTGTTCCAACGTGAGTGAGCGTTCCTTCGGCGGGCGCCACACGTGCATATAAAGGCAGACCCCATGGGCATGCCGATACCGATGACCTTGACACGAGCTCACCAAGTGTGTTGGATGTGTACGGGAAATCAAAACTGAGGTCACCACGACAGCAGAGCATGAGCAGCGACAAAACTTGGAACTTTTCTTTTTTCTTTTTCTTTCTTTTTTTTTTTTTTTTGTTTTTGTTTTGTTTTGAATGCTGCATTGTGACAATGAGAATGATGAAGTTGATGCTTTCGAGTTCAATTCTGACCTGAGACTACGTGACAGGCTGTACTCTGCGCTTACCGTCATAACATGTCCCGGAATTTACCAGGCCTGAGAGTTACAGACACCTGCAGTATCTGTCAGGAAATTTGAACAGTACTGTCAGGGAGGCAACCCTTAATTGGATCAGATTGGGCTGCATGGCTCCAGTCTTCCCAGTGGAGCCCATAGCACTCTCAACTGTGGATAGGAACAGGTCTGGGCAGAAACATTCCACAAGTTAATGGTTCTGATGGGAATCGAACTTGCGACCTCCCAGCCCGGAATCCACGATGCTAACTGCTGCTGTGCCACGGCGACTGGTCGGTTTTGAATCCGATGTAAGATAGGATAGTACGATATCAAGTTTTGTTGCTGTTGTTGTTATTGTTTTGGTTTGGCTTTTGTTTGGTTTGTTTGTTTGTTTGTTTGTTCTTGTGTTTGTTTTTTTAGTTTGTATTTTCCCCCAGTAAATTGTGTCCACAATGCACAGCAAAGACGGGTTGTTTTTGGTTCCTATGGTCCCACAGCTCACTCAGAGAGGACTGTGACCCCACAGCTCACTCACTAGCTTCAGAGAGGACTGTGACCCCACAGCTCTCACTCACTAGCTTCAGAGAGGACTGTGACCCCACAGCTCACTCACTAACTTCAGAGAGGACTGTGACCCCACAGCTCACTCACTAGCTTCAGAGAGGACTGTGACCCCACAGCTCACTCATTAGCTTCAGAGAGGACTGTGACCCACAGCTCACTCACTAACTTCAGAGAGGACTGTGACCCCACAGCTCACTCACTAGCTTCAGAGAGGACTGTGACCCCACAGCTCACTCACTAACTTCAGAGAGGACTGTGACCCCACAGCTCACTCACTAGCCTCAGAGAGGACTGTGACCCCACAGCTCACTCACTAGCTTCAGAGAGGACTGTGACCCCACAGCTCACTCACTAGCTTCAGAGGACTGTGACCCCACAGCTCACTCACTAGCTTCAGAGAGGACTGTGACCCCCCACAGCTCACTCACTAACTTCAGAGAGGACTGTGACCCCACAGCTCACTCACTAGCTTCAGAGAGGACTGTGACCCCACAGCTCACTCACTAGCTCAGAGAGGACTGTGACCCCACAGCTCACTCACTAGCTTCAGAGAGGACTGAGTCCCTTTCACGCTCAGATGACCGCACGCGGAAATTGAAACAAACTTTTAAAAAAAATACTGTTCCGCCAAACAAGACAGACGAATTACAAGACAAAACACCATGTTTCGACCTTTCGGTCTTCTTCAGGCACGACAAACAACCTTCAAGGCAATGAAAAGGAAGAACTAACAATCACTTATCTCCTCAAACTGGGTGCAGAATACATGTGGAATCATCCTCCCCATCCGTTTTGCGCCCAGTATCAGGAGATAAATGATTGTTTGTTCATTCCGGATGTCAGCAAGATTTCCGGTGGAAGCAGCGGATCCTCACGTGTCAGCCCGTCGTTCTGCTGCCTGACTTGCGACGGCACTTCCTCGTCCGACCCGCCGCTAGCGGCACCGTACCCGGATTCGCTTCGACGCCTAGAGAAGGATGCCGTTCGTCATCAGCATGTGCACTCTCCAAACGACACACCTCTGTACATTCTGCGCTGGAACTCTGCAGTTCAATGGCAGTGTGTCGCCATCGTTGTGAACTTCGGAAGTTTTCGGGATTCCTCGATGGACGGGCGCACACACCTACACCCACATCCGCACACATTTTTTGCGTTTATTATGGACGGACAAAAACCAACCTGTGATTTCTGTGAATTATTGTTCTTTCCCCGCAATAGCCTATATCGATTCAATGGCATCTGCGATTCTTATCAATGGAAGGACTTTTTCTGTGCAACCGCACCGTGGACTTTTCCCTACGGAAAGCAGTGCCGGACATTTTCCGCCTGGGTGGCTTTCATCATGTATCATCAATGGAGTTTTGTTTTTTCTAATCTCTGATGTATTTGAAGATCATGCTTGAAGTGCTTCATGGCGTGTGGACAATTATTCATGGGCAGGATTTTGAAATGTCATACAATGATGTTTCTCTCTCTCTCTCTCTCTCTCTCTCTCTCTCTCTCTCTCTCTCTCTCTATATATATATATATATATATATATATATATATATATATATATATATATCGCATAGTCGACGCTGTTAGCTTACGATGCATTTCCCTTACTGATCACTGCTTCGTGCAGTTTTAATACTTTTTGTCCAAAAACTTTTTTTTTCTTTTTTTAGATTTTCCCGTCACCCCTCCTTAGAAACTTTAAAAACTTTTTTTTTTTTTTTTTTTTTTTTTTTTTTTTGGGGGGGGGGTGTTCAGGGGAAGGGGGTTGTCACGAATTGTACTCAAGTTCCTGGTGGTTTTGTAAGTTTTATTTGTGAAGGGAGTGTGTTGACGGAACACATGGATGGTTTGCGCAGGATTTTGGAGTCTTGTGCCTGCGATCACCTGTTTGAAGAAAACCGTGCAGCATGCACATATAGTTGACGTTGAAGCGAAGAGACAGAGGAAGACCCTTCAACGGCGTGGCACATTCTGCAAGGCTCTGCAGGAACGCATCTTCGTGGTTTTTGTCAGAAGCTGGAGCTGTCTTGTGTAACCGTAAACTGAAGGTCTTGACTGGCCGTATTACACAGAAAACCTCAGGTCAGCTAAATGAAGAAGACGAAAGGTGAAAAAGATGGCAGATAAAACATTCCGTAGATAAAGATTAACGTGGTGATCAATAGATTTCTCTTCTTCTTTCTGGCTAGAACAGGGCTTTAATCTTTTATTTGGGGAGGGGCACAAGCACAGCTTGTTGTTCTTTGGTAAGTCAGTAAGACGTCGCAGAAACTGAAAATTGGGAATGAATGGTCAAAGGTCTCTGAGGACCAGAAGACTGTGTTTAGTGAAACGGAGAGAGAGAGAGAGAGAGAGAGAGAGAGAGAGAGAGAGAGAGAGAGAGAGAGAGAGTGTGTGTGTGTGTGTGTGTGTATGTGGACGAGAAGTTGCAGAGATAGAAAATATTTTGTTGTTGGTTGAAGCCGAAACTGAGAAAGAAAACTGTTACAGGTGTGTGAAGACCAGTGATATTGAGTTTGTTGTAAACCGAATATTTCATATTGAAAATGTGTCTTTGGATTGCGAAAGAGACTGTATTTTGAGTCTGTAAGACCTGTTAATACATTACATTGAAAATGTGTCTTTGGATTGTGACAGAGACGGTATTTTGAGTGTGTAAGACCTGTTAATACATTACATTGAAAATGTGTCTTTGGATTGTGACAGAGACGGTATTTTGAGTGTGTAAGACCTGTTAATACATTACATTGAAAATGTGTCTTTGGATTGTGACAGAGACGGTATTTTGAGTGTGTAAGACCTGTTAATACATTACATTGAAAATGTGTCTTTGGATTGTGTGAAATCATAGTGGGAAGAAATGTATGTAAGTAATGTAAAAGCCTAGTTATGTATTAAAATGGGGCTACCTTTTGGCTACCTTTTGTTTTGTCCGAGGGGTTGTTGTCGATGACGCGTGAAGGAGTCTGATGCTGTCCAATGACAGAACGGTTGGCGTTGTGTATGTCGCATGTCCTGTTTCAGTACTGAGTACGGGCAGTATCAGCAAGCTCCAGGCCCTGCCAGCTCTGACTGTCCTTGGCACAGCCACTGCCACAGGGGGCGAATCAAAGGTTTGTTCTGGCCAGGCGGCCTGCGCTGACCTTAGTGCCCTGGTGACCGCTTGTAATGGACGACTTGACCTGGTCTTCCGTATCGCTCCATTGGATTTGAACTGAGATCCCAAACAGTCGAGGCCCTGGGCGGTACTGTGTGACAACAAAGAGAAGGATAAGCAATAATCATGGCCATTGACGCACTGGACAGCCCTTTCAGCTTCAGTGCTCGGATGAGTTGGTCCAGCTGACCACTGAGGGCTTTTGGAAGTGACCACGCCTGTCCTAAAACAGGAAAAAAAGCAAAAGACAATACTGTGGTGACTGAATCAGCGACGTTCTTGTGGCAGATCAACCCACACCGTACTACGGCCGCCAGCCTTCCCGCTTCATTTCAACACTGAGAAGAAATTTTAAAAGAAAACCATGACAATGCCACCCGAAAAAAGGGCCACAATGAAGAACAGACACTGCGAAAGGGACAGCTGGCATCTCAGCTGCACGTCAACAGTCAAAGCACTTCAGCACCAGATTTCAAGAGAAATTAAACAAGCAAACAAAGCAGTATGGTGCACAAGGAAAAAGTGTAGGCTTCATTCCAACAAAGACCGGTGAAAGAAACATGAAGGGAGAGAAAAACCAACAAAGAAACTAGCAAAGAAACTAACAAAGAAACTAACAAAGAAACTAACAAAGATAAATACGAGCATCAAGTATGGTGGACGAGAGTACAGAAAAATGAGACTAAAAATAGCAGAGTCAAAGAGCGTGCCTTGTTGACGCCGGGCTTTGTTATGAAAGTAACCGTACAGCCCTGTCATGCGGTCTCAGACCAGAAGACAAGAACAGAAATCCATAGCATCATCTTTTTTCTTTTTCTTTTTTCTTTTTGCTGTCCCAACCTCTGTGCCACCTCAGAGGCAGTGCACTCACGCCGCTCATTCCGACATTCCGTCCACAGCTACAGCCCGGTCGACCTCGCCGCAGCCCCGGCACCGGCAATCCACAGGGAGCAGTCAATGTCAAGTCGTCAAGAGGCAACCCACCGGAGGAGACACTGCACAGCTGCTGGGTCACTTCTGTGGTGTTCAGTGGCGCCTGTTCTGATCAAACATACGCAGGACACCACCTACTAAGCCTCCTACTGACGACAATAATTGCTTAGTTGCGGAGCCGGCGTGAGTGAGCTCTCCCTCCGGAGGGCGCCACCACGTCCGTCCAACGACAACCCCCATGGACTCGCCGATACCGGTGACCCCGACGGAACCAAATCAAGGCCACAGACGTGGAGAGGACATCGACATTGAGGTCACCATGAGAGCAGGGCATGAAGAGCCACAGAATTTGAGACTTAATTTTTTTTTTTTTATGCTGACCGATGAGAATGAGGATGATTTAGATGATGCTACGGATTTCCATTTCGGTCTGAGACTACATGACAGAGCTGTACTCTACACTTCCTTTCATAATATATCCCGGCGTCAACCAGGCCCGAGAGATACAGGCACCTGCAGTGTTGGTCAGGAAATTTGAGCAACACTCTCAGAAACGCATCCATTAAGTGGATGAAACTCGACTGTGTGGTCCCAGTCTTCCCACCTGAGTCCCGCAGCAAACTCAACTCTGGGTAGGAGCCGGTCGGGGCAGAAAAACCCACATGACTCTGATGGGATTCGAACCCACGACCTCCCAGCCGGGAGTCCGCGACGCTAACCACTTCGCCACGCCGGCTGGTCCATAGCATCATCTTCATGATCCCCTCCTCATCCATCAGCATTTAAAAAAAAAAAAATCTTAAATTCTGTGGCCCTTCATGCCCTGCTCTCATGGTGACCTCAGTTTGGATTGCCTCTCCACGTCCATGGCCTTGGTTGGATTATGTCGAGGTCACCATTATCGGCAAATTTAGGTGGGGAGAGGGGGGTGGGGGGTGGGGGGCTGTCAATAGACGGTTGTGGTATCGCCGTACGGAGGGAGAGCTCACTCACGCGATTGAGCAAGCAGTTACTGCCGTCAGTAAGGGGTTAAGTAGGCCTGGATGGTGTTCTGCGTAAGAAGGATCAGATCAGTCACAACTGAACACCACCCAAGTGACTAGGATGAAGCGCAGTGTCTCCTCTGGTTGGTTGCATTGCGACGACGTGACACTGACTGCCTCCGAGATTGCCGGTGCTGGGCTATGGCGGAGCGGGCCAGCTTGTGGCTGTGAGGAGTGAGAATGAGCGGGTTAGTTTTTTTTCCTTTCCTAGGGGATACAAACATCCAAATAGCCATGCTGTGTTTCCGGTGAGTTACTTGGCGACAAACTTGATTTTCTCGATGTTTCATATCCTTTGTAGCCCCGACTCCCCCCCCCCCCCCCCCCCCCCCCCCCCACACACACACACACACACACACACACACACACACACTGAGTGAGAGGCTGAGTGAGCTGGGTGTCCTCTGCCCAACTCCAACTCCCCCGGCTTATATCATTATTATTATTATTATCATCATCATCATCATCATCATCATCATCGTCATTATCATCATCATCATTATTTTACAGTCCCGCTGATGTCCAGGAATGATTTAAGATTAAAACTAACGGAGCAGCACGCACGCCCGCCGTACCCCTCCCTTTCTTTTTTCCTCTTTTTCATTTTCTTTGTCTTCTTTTCGTCCGAGGGTAAAATGTGTGCGCGCGTGCTCGACCTTCATTAGATCGGAGTCATCAGCCCTAACAGGCGAACTGGTATAGACTGGGATAGACTCACTCCAGGATACTGGTGGTATAGACGACGGAGAAATACTCACCCCAGGACACTGGTGGTATAGACGGGGATAGACTCACCCCCGGACACTGGTGGTACAGCCAGGGATAGACTCACCCCCGGACACTGGTGGTACCGAACCTACCCCCTGCACCACTAAACTGACGACACCTTGCCAGTGCAGATGCTGGGCAACGGAAACGGCATGCCGCAGTTGCCAGTGTGCCGGCGGCGGGGATCATCGAACTCAGCGCGCAACACGTGCCTGCGACTTCTGTGCTCTACCACTCAGCCGATCTGCAACATCTGCGCATAACACATCATAGCAGTGAAGCACTATTGGCTTGATGATCTCTTGCGCCCTCTGAAGCATTTGCTTTCAGACTTGAGTATCATATTTCAAGATCTCTCTTTTTGGCTGGGAAATTAATTAGGCTTTTGTGTGTGCTTATTGTCCAGGCAAAAATGGCGAACTGACTTAAACCTCTAAATTCGTGGAACATACTTTTTTTTTTTTTTTTTTTTTTTACAAATGTGATTTTTAAATGCATTCGGTGACGACGCAGTGACTGAGCCACTTGGAGAACTCTCCCATACTGTTCCGTTAATTTAGAGAAAAACACTGAAGCTTTGAGCCAAACGCTGGAGAGTTTTGTTTATTTGTTGTTTGCTTCTGTGTGTTTTTTTTTCTTTTCTTTTCTTCTTTTTTTTTCGGTTTAAGATTGTGCCCTCTCTCGTTCTTTCAGCAGGAGACTCCATGAAAATTTTGTTCAGAGATGTCCCACCTGGTGTGATTTTTGAGTCCCTGAAGAGAGAGAAACATTTTTCATCTAACATTTTACGGATGAATGATTTTCAGTAAACTGATGTGTTATTAGATCTGTTTTAAACGAGTTGTGCGTGTAGCTTTCTTCTTCCTTTAAAAAAAATATTTTGGTAATTCACCTCCAGGATGTGGCAACCCTGATATAACCCTTTGCTGACGGCTAGACTTTAGGCAACATTACATCTGTTTTAATTAGTTAAGCGGGTAGTTTTTCTTTTTTTACGTTTTTTCTTTAAAAAAAAAAATCTATCTTGGTAATTGACTTCAACGAGGTGGTTACCCTGATATGGCCCTTCGCGGTCGGTTATACTGTAAGCAACATTCTCTCTCTCTCTCTCTCTCTCTCTCTCTCTCTCTCTCTCTCTCTCTCTCTCTCTCTCTCTCTCTCTCTCTCTCAGTCCCATTCGGGTGGAGCCACAGAGACACACTCGGAGACAGAAATCAAGAATCAGAACACAGCCAGAGAGACTGATGACAGTCTAAACCTACTGTCTTCGTTTTGATTGCCTGATCAAATTAAGTTGGTTTCCGGTCAATTAAATCACATAGGCACCTGGAGTAATTTACATGTCAGGTAATTTCATGGTGACTGGATGTTGATTTGAAGGAGCCTGTGCTCCATCCCGGCGGTGTCTGATGTTTGGCCGTTTGAAGTAGGAAAGCGTTAAACGCCATGGGTACACTCATTTTCTCCCTATTAGAATTTTTTTTTTTATTTCTATAGCCATACTCTATCTTGCGCCCATTTTTTTAAAAATGAGTGCTAGGAGGGAGCGGTACAACACACACACACATTCACACACACACACACACACACACACACACATGAGGAGGGGCGGAGGAGGTGGCGGGGGGGGGGGGGGGGGGGGGGGGAAGCGCAACGCATCTCTTATTTTAATGATACCACACTCCCTTTCCATCCTTCGGTGATATGGTGGTACTTGATGATACATGTTCACCCTTTGTAAAGCACCGTGTTGACTGACTACATAGCACGCCTCGTTAGATCAAATGTAGTCAGTGCGTGTCACCGTGAAAAAAGGGAAAAAAAAAAAAAAAAAAACCTGTTTACAGCTGACAGCAGGCATGTGCGACCCGCATTTGGCAAAACTCAGAACTTGTTTTCTTTGTAAGAACCCACAGAGCCTAAAAAGTAAAGACAACAATTTTATTATACCAGTTTGAGACCGAGCACGTTTTAAACTGTGAACAACTTTACCGGCGCACTACATGTGGCTGCTTGTGTGCGCGGAGGCATACGGCTGGGTCGGAAGTAGTGCGCCATATTGTGTGTTCCGCCATTTGAACAGTTGTGGAGCGCATCAGTGTCCCGAAGTTGAAATATTTTGCAGTATTGTGGCAATTGTATTGGAGTACTGGTGAAATCCGAATTGGAGTAACAAGCTTTAAGCTTGTAGGTGGGTTTGTGGTGATTTATGCGTGGGAAAGGCTCCTCTGAAGGCAGAAAATGGAGTCCGAACCAAGCAAGTCGAGGAATCGTACCAAGCGCAAGGAAAGAGCGCATCATCAACTCAATCAGGAAAAACAAAATCTAGCGGATGAGGGCTTCAGCGGGGATGAAGGAGAAGGGTCTCCCCCTCGCTGTAGCAGGGAAAAATGTCGAACCAAGCCTCGAAGACAGCGCAACAATTCTTCACTTTCATTCGAAGAGGACATTATTTGACGGATTCGCTATCATGAGCTTCAAAACACTGGAAGATCTAGAGGTAAGCACAAAAGCTGTATTGACCAGCTACTTCAGTACTTCGGGTTTATTGCTGGCAGCTCTCAGGTCATCGGTTACAGTAGTGTTACTGTTAGTTCCCCCCTATCGGGACAAAGGCCTCTTATCTGTTGTCTACTTTTATGTGTTGGCGCTATTTTGCTTGTTTTATTTCATTTTGCATTGTCCCAAATTAGGCCTATTCCATTTATGTGATTTTGACAACGAACATAGTTGATCCAACCGTCAAATCAGTTCCTCCTTAAACTTAAAGACAGCACGTAACGTATCAGATTTTTTTTCCCCCCATTTGTGTGAATCCTTGGGTTTATCAATGTTAAAAATGGGCATCCCCCCAACCCCCACCCACCCCCCCCCAAAAAAAAAAATCACACAAGTTTGTCTTCAGATCATAGAGATTTAGATCTTTGAGTAAGGATCTTAGGAATTCGTGTGACATATTATAGATTGCAAATCATGTCAATTCTAAGTTTGTTTATTTTATATTTTTAAAATCTGAACACACATTCAGTTAAAAAAAAAACACACACACACACAGTCACACACACACACACACACACACACACACACACACACACACACACACACATATGTAAACGTATACACACATGTGTGTGTGTTTACAGATGTGTGCATGTGTATGTGTGTGTATGCGTGTGTGTGTGTGTGTGTGTGTGTGTGTGTGTGTGTGTGTGTGTGTGTGATGCATACATATTTAAATTTATATTTTATTATTTAACAGCGATAATCATCAGACACACTGTTTAATATTACTAGTGATAATCATAACACACACATGTATCTGATTCTTACACACCAAATTCCCATCTGATGCTTTTAGAACTTAGAGTCCATACCAGTGTACCAATGAAATGTGCCAAAGTTTACAGTTACACAACGATTTTGTTCTGTATACATATGATCTAGAGTGGCACGACATGTGAAGACTTTCATCTGATTCATCAAGATCAAAGTTAATAAAAACCTGGCTTTCCTGGACATTTTAGGGGAAAAGTGTAAAGTCATTTTTAGAAAGTTCTGAATGACTTCTGTTTGAGAACTCTTTACTGAAAAGCAACAGGAGTTTTGAAAAGAGCTTATCAAGTCAGTGGTATGGGTAGACCACAAGATCATGTCGGTAAAACTCAAAGCAAGAAAAAAATATGTGAATTCTGACTGTATGTGCGCACATTTGTTCATGTTATTTGTTAACACTTTACTAATACTACAGTGGAACATGAATGTCAATTCAGTGAAAATTTTTTTAGCATAATGTGAAGTGTTATATGAGCTTTGTCATAAACTCCTCTTTTCTGACACATTTTCTGTCTCTTTTCCTGTGCATAGTATGTGTGTGAGCCCGTCACAGCTTTGTATATATATATGTGTGTGTGTGCGTGTGCGTGTGCGTGTGTGTGTGTGTGTGTGCTTGCATGTGTGTGTGTGCTTGCGAGACTCTGTGTGTGTGTGTGTGTGTGTGTGTGTGTTGTGTGTGTGTGTGTGTGTGTGTGTCACTGTGTGTGTGTGTGTGTGTGTGTGTGTGTGTGTGTGTGTGTGTGTGTGTGTGTGTTCAGTACATTTTTTCTGTTAGTGATAAATGTGACCCCTTAACTAAGTATTTTAGTGACTCCTGAACATTTGGAGAAGAGTTGAGTGCAATGTGTCTGACCCTCTTATTTCCATGAAATAATTATCCATGACACAAAAAGCTACACTCTGTTGTAAGGGAGCAGAACTAAAGTAGAAAGAAACAGCACAGTGAGATTCAAGTAATTGTGATTCTGATTTCACTTCCTAGGGGTAGTAAGGGAGCAGAGTTAAAGTAGAAAGAAACAGAGCACAGTGAGATTCAAGTAATTGTGATTCTGATTTCACTTCCTAGGGGTAGTAAGGGAGCAGAGTTAAAGTAGAAAGAAACAGAGCACAGTGAGATTCAAGTAATTGTGATTCTGATTTCACTTCCTAGTGAAAGCGTTTTGGAGTTAAGTCAGAAGTCACTTCAAGTGGGGTGGGGAGAGAACACAACTCTGTAGTATGCATCTTGATTGCTGGTGATGAGTGAAAATAAGAAGACTTAGTTTTTCCCAGTAGAGAGACTGATTGCAACTTACGAAGGGTCAAGTCTTCTGTCTTGTCCTGAAGATCTATGTACACTTGATTCAGTAAGATTCAGAAATCAGGAATTGATTTTTAAAGACTTAATTTTTTGCTGTTGACATTGAAAATCAAATGACATTCTATCCACAAAGTACCCTTTATTTTTCATAGCTCCAGTTAATCTTTTTTTGGTTTTTACACTTTGCAGAGCTTCAGATTGTTTTTAGAGACCAGGGGTCAAAATTTGATAATCTGTTGCTCCTGAAAATCTGGGGACATGTTTTTAAACATGATGAGTGAACTTCGAATTGAATAATTTTTCAAGTGGAAGGATGGATCAGAGGAGGATGAGAAAGGTAGGTGGGATGGGGGTGTCAGAAGAGGGAGTGTGTGTGTGTGTGTGTGTGTGTGTGTGTGTGTGTGTGTGTGTGTGTGTGTCACTGTGTGTGTGTGTGGTGTGTGTGTGTGTGTACGACGTGAAGGGTAAATTCAACTGAAGGAAAAACTTTTTTTTTTCTTTTTTCTTTTTCATGGGAACTTTTTGTTTAATTTTGTAATTTTGCAAATTTGAAAAGCTAATTTAGGGTCTCTTTGTTGACTGACATCGAAGTCTAGTAATGTAGTATTATAGTAGTAAGTTGTAGTATTCAAGACACTCAAAATGCATTAATTAGTGCAGTGCACTGCATACATTAATACTAAAATGGATACTTTTAACTGATCTGTTTGCTGAAAAGGAGAGTTCAGTTTAAAATGATTTTGCTAATTTCTTCTTTGAAGGCATGTATACACATATAGAAATCCTGAGAGTCAGCATGACCCTTTTATGAAAAATTGTTTGAGTCATTTTAAATTTCAGGGTCATGAGATGTTTTTGAAAGCAGGGTGGGTGATGGATGGCTTTAGATTGTCCATCGTTGCGTTGGTAAGGGGGAGGGATGAATTTTCTCATAGTTCAATTATGAACACAGGTGTGTGTGTGTGTGTGTGTGTGTGTGTGTGTGTGTGTTGTGTGTGTGCGTGCGTGCGTGTGCATGTGTGGTCCACATATCGTTGCCATTTTAAGATTGTCACTGTCAGCAGTTGGTTTATTGACTGATGGTTTATTGACTGATGGTTTATGACTGATGGTTTATTGACTGACGGTTTATTGACTGACTAGCTGAGGAGAGAGTGGGCTCACATTTATAACAGTTGTTTCTTCTGCCTGACTCGGATTCCTTGATACAATGATAGTGTTTACTGCTTAAATTGCTTTTGAAGTCCTTGTAACGTTAATAAGATGTGTACATACACTCATGGGCAGAGAAAAGAAAGAACCCTGACTTTTTTGTGTGTTTTCCAGTTGTGTTGTCTGCTATGCTTGTTTGCAGTGTGATGTGACAAACATTCGATAAGAAATTATCTTAGAAATATGTGCATTACAGTGACAGTGTTTTTATAATACATGCAGTGTTGAACTTTGTATGCCTGGGTGCATCTTTGAGAACACAGTATTGTTCACAAGTAAAAAGCAGTGCTCACATGAATGTAAAATTTTATACATTCATGAATAAGAACAACCAATTAAAACACATAATTTGCATAAAATTTGCATTTGGAAAGTGTTCTTATTTCATAACAGCCTCTGATTAAATATAGTGACCCTTCAGTGTGTTCCATTGACTGATTGAGGTGTTTCGGATGGGTGCTTCTGTTCAGAGTACCTTGTGATCTTGTAACAAACTGAAGCCTTGCTCTTGGCATGGTACCCTTTTTTTTTTTTTTTTTTTTTTTTTATTTGTGTGAAGTTACTACCTTTGCATTTATGTTTTGTTGTTGTTTACATTTATGCTAAATATTACAAATCAACAGTTTGATAATCAGATCTCGTGTTGGGCCATCATTAGCTGGTGAAGTACTCTTCCCACAGTTCCTGACAAAGAAAAATGAAGTACAGCTTACATCAGTCACTGGTTCAGTTCAGTTCAAAGTGACCCTTTCATAAGTTCAGTAAGGCTTTATTTTATGAACAGTGTGTGAAGACTTCATTAATAAATATCATTAAATGTGTATACATTGAACTTTGACGCTTAACTATAACTACCAAAGCCTGGTATACCTATTGAGTTACTTCAAACTATATTAAACTAGGATCTCACCTTCTCAGGAATGTAAAACAGAAACTTGACAACCTTTTCCTTTAAGTAGTTCTGCTCTCTTTGAAAATAAAATCAGAGATGGCAGTGTATAATTTGACAGTTGTCCCTGTAACAAGAAGAGTCTGTCATCAATCAGCTGAAATCAGTCTTTCAGCCTTGTCATTTGTTAGTAAATTGGAGCTCAGTACATCTGTCAACACGTTTTGTGTGTGCACATGTGACCCCTTCCCTCCCCCCCCCCCTTTTTTTTTTTCTGATTTCAACATGTGACATTAAATTGATAATTAATAACTCCAGTTGTATGCGATTTGTATCCATGGTTTGCTTCAAATAATTGTCTTTTAACTACACACTAGCATGTGTGTATACTTTGGGCATGATGAGTGAGTGTGTGTGTGACTGTGAGTGTGTGTGTGTGTGTGTGTGTGTGTGTGTGTGTGTGTGTGTGTGTGTGTGTGTGTGTGTGTGTTTGGTGAGATGCAGCTTTCAGTTTCTTTCTGCCTTGCTTGCTGTCTCACTTACACATTCACTCACATGTGCACTCACTCACTAACACCTGTGACACCCACACGGACACATACACATAGACAGGCACGTGTGCACACACACACACACACACACACACACACACACACACACACACACACACACACACACACACACACAGAGAAAATTTATCAGAGAGTGTAGTCTGAATATATAACTTGCAAACAAACAGAGGAAATTGGGAGGAGGGGATGGAGAGTCAGAACTGATTCACATGGTGGAATTTACTTTACACTTCAGCTGTTCACTAATTAGATGGACTGATTTATTTTACAAAGAGGTAAATTTATGTTTAGGTCAATGTGTTCTTGTAAACTCGTAACCCTGGCCCTAACCAAAACAAACTGGCTGTCTCTCACACACACACACACACACACACACACACCCACCCACCCACCCATGCGCGCACACAACGTACACACACACACATGCACACACACACACACACACACACACACACACACACACACACACACACACACACACACACACACATATATATAGAGAACACCACCAACAATAGTGAAACAAAAGTAACACCAAAAAACAAAATGATCTGTGAGCAGTTTTTGAGTGAAATTCATTTGTTGTATAGATCGATATGTGTATGTTATTTTTACATATCACTGCCATTACAGTATGAACGGTGCACAACTGGATAATCCTGTGTCAGACATATATGGACAAAACAAAAAAAGCATTTGAAAAACTGTGTGAAAGAGAAGATTTGTGTGAAAATGTTCTATTCCCGAGTGATTATTCAATAAACCCATCCACCACCCCCTCTCCCCCATAACTGCAACTTGTGCAAGTGCAACCTTTCCACCTGTCCCCAGTCATCCCATGCCCCTACTTTCTCCTACCCTGTCAGCCCTCTCCTCTCCTCCACCTCCTCTACCGGCTCTCCACTCTCCCTTCTTCACCACTCTTAGTCTTAGTCTTACAAAGAAAAAGGAGAAAGATGTTATTAGTGTTGAAGTTGAAAACCAAGATTAGAATCATAGCAAGACATTTCCCCCCAGGTCTTACCAAATGTAGTGTACAGGAATGCGTAACTGAAGCACGAGCAGTTTTGTATGATTTCTTTTTGTTTGTGTAATTTCTGTACAGGTACATTGTTATTGTCTTTCCTTTTCGTGTGTGAGTTCACGTTTGCTTTTGAGCTTTACCGATTGGCCCTGCCATCCCCCCCCCCCCCCCCCCCCCCCCCCCCCCCCCATTCTTCCTTAGACTACACTTTACTGGATGTGATTACATTTAACTCCTACTTTTAAGTCCCAGCAAAGTGAAAAAAAAAAATTTTTTTTTCCATAATGCAAGTATATGAAATTAGTGAGAGCTTTAGAAAAGGAGTGGTTACCAGTGTTGGATGGACATTGACACATTTATAGTGTCATGTCAGGTGGTCTAGATGAAAGTAAGTTACATGTGTGTGTGTGTGTGTGTGTGTGTGTGATTTATTAATCAATCAATGTCACAACTGAGTATTGATATCAGGTAAAAGTATTTAATGGCTGGTTGTGAATGTTTACCCTTCTTATTGAAACATAATGAAAGGCTAATTGAAACAGAACAAAAGGCTGTTACGTTAGTAGTCAAAGGCTTGAAACCCCCCCCCCCCCCCCCCAGCATGATGGGCAAAGGAGAGAGTTTGTTAAATTATGGTGGACACAGTGAAGAAGTAATTAATACAAGAACTACATTTGGGAGTGGGGTGGGGGTGGGGATGGGGGGCGCGGGGGGAAGGGGGCCCCCCCAAAATAAGAAAAATTGAAATTGTGATAACAGTGCACCGGTAAGAAAGCACAGTTGATAAGGCAACTTTTGGACCTAATGTGGATTGTTATCGCATAAGTGGATGAACCATGTCCATAATTAAACTGTGTGCCATATCAGACATCAGTTATCATGCAGTGTGACTTTGTAATGTTTGGTTAGCTTTGGCAAAGCCATCTAGACCTGTTTGCTTTTCCACTTCCCAATCAAGGGGTTAGTGAAATGTAAAGTAATTCATCATTTGTGCAAGAATGACTCCTGCTTTAGTAGAACAACAGAAGTAGCACAGTCCCACCCCATTAAGAGTTTCGTTTCAACTTTTCACAACTGTAGCTTTGTTAGAGTTTTATTATTGCAACAGGATGATACTTTTTTGTGCATAGTGAAGAAGTGAAGCTTAATGCTGGGAGAATTACAGTCCTTTGGCTTGAGTCCTTTTCAAGCCCCATCTCTGTGGCTTTTTTGTGTGTATGCATCACTTAATTAGTGACTGCGGTGTATGTGTGTGTGTATTTGTATGTATGTACGTGTGTGCATGCATACGCGTGTATACTGTGTGTGTGTGTACTATGAATATGTGAGAATGAGACATGTTTTGTATACTGTGTGTGTGTGTGTGTGTGTGTGTGTGTGTGTGTGTGTGTGTGTGACTGTGTCACTGTGTCAGTGTGTGTGAATGCATCTGTGTGTGTGTGTGTGTGTGTGTGTGTGTGTGTGTGTGTGTGTGTAAGTGTGTGTGTGTGTGTGTGTGCGCG
The DNA here is from genome assembly GCA_016801955.1 of Conus betulinus. Classification (NCBI taxonomy): domain Eukaryota; kingdom Metazoa; phylum Mollusca; class Gastropoda; order Neogastropoda; family Conidae; genus Conus; species Conus betulinus. The sequence goes on from JADBJO010000208.1 coordinate 119,510, forward strand.
CGCGTGCGCGTGTGATCGTGTTTGTATAGATCTAGAAAACATGGTAAGTTGTATGCCTTTTTGAAAAAAGATCTGTTCACAAGTTAAAGATCTTGTAGTGTACTCTCTTCCTTTACTTCTTTGGTTTTATCTCAAGTGTCTGGGGTTTTTTTTTTTTTTTTTTTTTTTTTCTTTTTTTTTTTTGTATGAATTTTGAATGCATCACAATAGAAAGACAAGTCAACTTGTTTAAAAGTTTTAAACAAGTTGACATGTCTTTCTATTGTGTTGCATTCAAATTTAAATGGGTAATAATTTATGATTCTAAAATGATAAAACTTCCCAAAATATAGTTGAAGTCAAGGTCGAACCAGCTGTTTTTTTTTTTTTTTTTTTTTTTTTTTTTTTTTTAATACTGCTGACCCAGAATTTTTTTTTTTTTTTCCGACCATAAAGAAAGGAAAAGAAGTGCGGGCACCTGTGTCTGTGCAGGTGCGTGCGCGTGCGTGTGCATGAACACACGCATGCATGCATGCACACTGTCTCGCAGAGAATGAATGTGTGCTTTATCTTCCGAATGCATGATTGACTGCTGACAGTGGAGGTAATTTTCATGCCATCTCCTGTGTAGCTTAGACTGCTGAACTGGCCGAAAGGCATGTCTTGCCTCAAGACAAGTGGATAGCTGCATGCAGAAGACGTCAAGACACAGTGGGTGTGTTGGCCAGAGAGTAAAGATCCAGATGTGAAAGTGAACTGTGTGTGTACCTAGACTATTCCCTGTGAGAAAAACACAAACTCTCAGATTGGGTGGGTTGTGTTGGTTTGGTCTAGGGACACTTGCACTAATAATGGAGCAGTAAATCTACCAAACTTCAAGCGATTAGTTGCTCAGTTTTTTAGTCCAGCCACGAACAGGATGACTAGTTTTGTATTAATTACTGTCATAGCTCTCTTTCACTTCAGTGTCTTGCTGTCAAAGCTTGGCATCTACTCACTCAGGCAAAGAAGTATTGTAATCAGAAACGTTACATTGTCTGTTGTCTGCTAACAAACTGAAAACGCAACTAGCACTCTGCTGTGTTTACTGCCTCCCCCCCCCCCCCCCCCCCCCCCCCTCCCTACCCCATCAAAATTCAATTTTTTCCATTGGCATATAATTTGTTGCCATTTCTTGCTACATTTCTCTGAAATTGCATCTTGTGCAGAGTTGAGGAAAGGGAAGCCCTGATTTGGGGGGGGGGGGGGGGGGGGGGGGGGGGGGTGAGTGTGTTCAGGAGTGTGGCCCATCACTAAGTGATTTTATTCAGTACATTTTTGTAACCATTGAACCCACAATATTTTTTTAGGCCAAATGGGATTTATGTGTTGTATTCTTTATTCAGGCAAAAAAACCCGTTAAATCAAAACTGAATATTCTAGGTAAGATTAATAAAATAAAACATTTTTTTTTTGGTATTGACTTGGTTTAGTTGTCCAAATTACAGGTAAACGGAACATGCATCTGTGATCTGGCACTGTACCTGGAAAGTAATCCATGGCTGGCTTTTCAGTTTTCTTGCTGTTTGTAAAATTGTAGATCTGCATTTTTTTTTTTCCATGTATTGAACACAGTTATGTCATAAAGCACTTTTTATTTTTGTCAATTGAAGTTGATTTCATTAGGTGGAAAGCAGCATAAAACTAAGAGAGAGAGAGAGAGAGAGAGAGAGTATGAATGCGATGAATCTTTTAATGACAGTAAATAGATAACTTTAGCAGAAAATTTCTTTACACTTTGTCCTTAAAGAAAAAAATCATGGATACAGAGGGGAGGAGAGAGAGAGAGAGAGAGAGAGAGAGAGAGAGAGAGAGAGAGAGAGAGAGAGAGAGAGAGAGAGAAACGCATGAAACAGCAGGTGTGTTAAATCAGTGACCTGTTAACTGAAAATAACAATTGTAATCTGTTAATTGAAAAGGAGAATTGTCAGTTATGAGATATAACAGGGTATTACATAGCAGAAAGAGAAAGCCTTTCTTTGGCCCAAGCCCAAGCTTATGCTGTCAATGCAGTCCAAAGGAACAGTGGCATATATTAGATACATATTACAAAATAGATAGGCTGATGATAAAGTTTGACAGGCAGATGCCGGGGTTCTTAATGCTGTCACTGTGTCCTTATTAGTGCTGTTAAAGCAGTATACACAGATTTGCTTTTCTTTTTTGCAGTTGTTTTTGGCACCGAATGTAGAAGTTGTCAGTGGGTGGCTACAAGGAATGAATAATACTGGAATCTGTGTTCATATCTTTCATTATCTAGATTGAAAGTGTGTTCAAGATGGTGTGACAGTCTGCCTCGGCCAGTTGGAATGGGAAAAAGATCCATTTCAGTTTTAAAAACATTTAATGATCCAAACATCCGACTGTGTGGTTCTGACTGTATTTGTTAATATGGTTTCGTGTGACATCATAATAAAATCATGTTTTCATGTTGTGGATAAAAGATAATTATTGACCAAAAAATCCTGGTGAATCTCTCAAAATTTGGAAGCGAGTTTAGCGCTTTGGGTCATAGATCTAACTCTTAATTTGACTTTATTTCAACTTTAATTGTATACATTATATGAATTGTATATTTATACAATTTGATGATGAAATGAATTGTAATATTGTTTGCTGTTGGATTGTTATTAGTAGCTTGACAGAGCAGAAAAAAATGGCTGTTCAGTAAGATTGATTATTAAATTAAGGGATGCAAGGATTGTTTATTCAGAGTGAATGACTCGTTTCTACCAGGTTTGCTCAGGGTAGTAAAATTAGAACGGTGATAGATTTCTAGAATTGGTATGGGAATTACATTTCTCACCGCCCCGAAAGTATGGTGAAAAGAGTATGATTACCTGCCAAAGCGTGAATGTGCTGTCTTCATACAAATGTATGTGCTTATGATTTGTAGTATGCATGATTTGTATACATGTACATAATGTGTGTGTGTGTGTGAGAGAGAGAGAGAGAGAGAGAGAGAGAGAGAGAGCTGTGCACATGTCCGTGTGACTTGTTCGATTCCAGGTCTTTAGTTTAATTTTTTTAAAGTTGTTATTTTGCAGTCGTCACAAGGAGCTGAAACGGGAGTACGTGACTTTAGGAGCTGTCAGTTGGCGGTGGCTGCTCAGTGTGCAGCACCCAACCTATTATGACAGCCGTACAAATTATTAGCCAGCTTCGCCAAACAGCGTGAATGCGCCTGTCGTTTCTCCCTGACCTTTATGGGGCGCAGCCAGGCTGGGCGCAGCACCCGGTCTCTTTGTTTGCCTTAGTGTGAATTAGGCGGCGAGGGAACAGTGCGGCGGCCGCTGGTACAGCAGTGAAAGCCCAGCACACGAAGAACAAAGCGGGTAGTCTGTCAAGACAGGGAGCAGACACAGGGTGGTAGAAAGGTGACAAGTACTTTGGTGTTGCTACACAGATTCCTCGAGTCAGTATTGGCCTTGGCGAGAGAGGTCGTGGTATTCGTTATCGGTATCAACTTGTTTGAAGAATTCAGGCAGCTTCGGGGCAGCAAGACCAATTGGGCTGAAGTATTTAAGCGGGCAAGTTCAGGCTGAGATGCAAGCTTGTGTGTAATAAACACTTCACTGTAATGTTCTCAGATCATACTGTGTGTTTATCCAAAAAGCACCCAGGGAAAAGAAATTTGATTGAAAAATAAATGTCTGTGACCCTGTTATAAAAAAAAAAAAATTCATTAAAAAAAGTTTAAGCTGCTCTGGTTTATTTGTTGTTTTTAATTTAAGTCACTCATTTACTGCATGGTACATGGCAGCATGGAACTGGCAAACTTTCTTTTATTTGATAATGTTAAATTTGTTTGGAAGCAGTGTTCATCCCAGAGCAGTCAAGCACAATTTTTCAGGTATTGAGTGTTCCTGCAGTTACAGCAGGGTGTGAAAAGAGTTCTATATGGTAATAATCCAGTCAGTAAAAAAAACGTGTGAAAGAGTTTAACAGATAAAAAAAAAGAAAAAGTTTTTTCAAAACTTTATAGGATGAAGTGTTGGAATAGCTAAGCAAAAATAAATCACTTGTACTTTGGCTATCCATGTAGTCATGTAACATTTATTAAGGTTTTAGTCATGTCAGCACACTGTGTTCAATATCCCATGAATTTCAACCTTTCTTCATAACTGAAATGGCTCAATTCAATAATTTGTTTTTTCTGAATTTTTGCACATTTTCTGTAAAAGCTATGATTTGTAGACCAAACCACAAAATTGGCTGAACTAAGTCTAAAGTTTGAAAAAGAGGTACCATTATGTCTTCAGTTCTGAACTGAATGAAATTTGATATCAGCTACAATGTAATCAGCCAAGAAATTTGGTGTACCTTTTTACAGTCTCACTTTCAGTAACTGCTGGTCAAAAAGCAGATAATTGATATTATCAATAAGACTCCAATCCTTTTTTTCCTTTGCAGTCATATTTTGAGACTAGAGCCACTTGGGTGGCATTGCACTCATGCCGCTCACTGCAGTCTCCCCCAGCCATAGTTTGGCCGGCTGCACCACAACCCCAGCACTGGCAAAGCACAGGAGGCAGTCAAACAATGGGATTTTGAGGCAGCCCACTGAAGGAGACACTGCGCTACTGCTGAGTCACTTCAGTAGTGTTCAGTGGTGGCTGTTCTGATCCAACATAAGCAGGACACCAGTTACTGAGATCATACCAGCAGCAATGATGACATGGTTGTAGAGCCAGTGTCAGTGACTGAGTGAGCTGTCCTCTGGACCCGGTGGATACCACCACGCCTGTCCAGTGACAGTCCTCATGATCTAGCTGATACTAGTAACCCTGACAGAACCAAACCAACTAGTAACCCTGACAGAACCAAACCAACTAGTAACCCTGACAGAACCAAACCAATGGCATGGACGTGGATGCAGAGGTAATCAAAATTTAGGTCGCCATGAGAGCAGGTCATGAAGGATGCCACAAGCTTGCTGGGTATATATATTTATATGTGGTGTGTGTGTGTGTGTGTGTGTGTGTGTGTGTGTGTGTGTGTGTGTGTTGTGTGAGATAAGGTGATCTGGGAAGCAAGGGAGAGCCACAAACACAAATTATATATCACTGGCTGATCACCTCCCTCTCAACAGACAGCAGGACACAGAACACGGGTAAACTTAACAGCACAGATTCAACATAGAAGTTAAATCAGTGAACCTTCTAACACTCATTCAGTCACAGCGATGATTGAATGAGGAGAAAGGCCCCCCAAAGTCACCATTTGGGGGATTTGGAAAGTCTAAGTATCCTGGGAGGTGTTAGTACTGTTACTCTGTATTTGTTGTACAATGGGGAAACACTCAAAAGCTACGACATTAGCTGGATAAAACCATGCCTGACGAGCAGGGCAATTGTGTACTGCACTCCTGAAATCAAAATAAACACACAACAATAAACAAACGCCTTCACCATAACTTTCAGTTTCATTAAGGAGGTGTTGCTGTGTGCAGCCTAGTCCATATATGTACATACGCTACACTGGGCATGATTGAACGCTGATGGATTAGTGAATTAATGACTAAGATGAGAGAATTCAAGAAGAGAGTCTTGGGGCTACAACTTTGCAGATGTCTGACCTACGCATTAGCCCAGTGGGCTAATCAGACTTGGAGTATAGATCTACTTAATGTTGGCTGTGCTGTTATTCAGTGTGTGTGTGCGCGCGGTGAGTTTACATTGTGTGTGTGTGTACATGTGTGCATGGGAGTGTGGGCATGGCCCATGTGTGTGTGCCAGTGTGTGCCTTTACCATAAAATAGTGGGAGGGGGAGAGGGATCATCTTCTCCAGAATTACAATGCTTCCAAGGGGATGAAGAAGGCTTCTCCAAGGGAAAGAATACATCAGTACATGTTTTGTTGTTTTCCCATTGAATTGCCTAACTCTGAACTGGAGTGATGATGAGCCAAAATCCTGAGGGGTAAAACAAATCCTGTGAAATCCTAGAGCAGAAGTCTATCAAGAGTCAATGATGAACACTTTTGGCTTCCAGCTGGTTCAAAATGGAATTTTACCATACCCTTGTAACTGTTCAGCGCGAGATAGAAAGGCCTACATATGAAGGCTAAACAGTGAACAGCCTCACAAACCATTGTCAGTGACTAAAAAGTCCTTTTTTTCTATTCCAAACCCAGAACGTTATGAGGGGAACACCACATGTTCTTTTAAATGTTGAGGTCTTGTTTTCCCAAAGTTTGGATGCTTCGTCACATCACTTGAAGCAACCTCCTTCAAGTTTTTTTTTTTTTTTTTTTTACCCATCACAGAAAAGTGAACTGGCTGCAGCCTTTCTTGAATGAAAGCCAGCCAAACTTCAAACAAGTATATTAAAGAAAAGCAAGGTGTAAAAAAAAAAAAAATCCTGTTTAATACACAATATGAAATCTATAGACATAAATGAAGTTTCAACCAGTTTGTTTTCATCAGATGTCATTGATAATGTGCATGAAATTGCAAAATTAAAAACTTCTCTTGAAAATCTTGGTCTGCAGATGGGCATGTGTGTGTGTGTGTGTGTGTGTGTGTGTGTGTGTGTGTGTGTGTGTGTGTGTGTGTTTGAATGCAAATATGTGTGAATGAATGAGTGTGTGTGTGTGTGTGTGTGTGTGTGTGTGTGTGTGTGTGTGTGTGTGTGTGTTACTGTGTAAGAAAGGAGAGACAGACAGACAGACAGAAAAAGAAGAAGAACGTGGATATTCACCTCAAGATCTACCATTGATCTGAAATGTTGGGAAAACTTCCCAAACTTTGGTACCCTTTAAGAGTGAAGAGTCAAAACACTCGGTCTGTGTCTCAGAAAGGAAAGCTCATCCCTCAGGTGGGCATTTGAATCAGGAGCCCTGGTGTATGCATGGACAGAAAGGGAAATACTTCTGTTCGTGCAGTCTGCAAGTGGAAGAGCACACCGTGTGATTTGTTGTTAGTCATGGTGGCTGTGATGTATAATATACCTGCCAACTTTCATGAATTTTTCTTGAATTTCCTTGATATAGAAATTATTCCTGAAATCCTGAAGTTAATGAAAAAATCCAAAATTGATTATTTTGATTTAAAGATGAGTTACTAGTTGGCCAATACTGCTGTTGTTGAAAAAAAAAAAAAGAAAGAAATTTCTAATGTTTAGAGTACTTGTTTTTGTTTGCATACAACTTTTTTGTTCGTTAAAATAAAATGGGTATGAACATGGGTACAAAATATGTTTTCTGTGGACTGTTTCCTGTTCATAAACAAAACAAGCAAGCAAAGAAATCATATTTCCTGAAGACTGTTTTCTTTTTGTAAACAATACTAACAGACTTTTAAACGAAAATGCTCTGAAGCCAGATGTGCAACTAATAGAAATCAAATGGGATGGTATGATTTTAGTCCTAACTACCTAAGGTGGCACTCCCAAGTGGATTTTTGGTGAACAATCATTAAAATCTCCTTTGTATTGCTGTCTTGTAAGCTTAGTGCCTTGATCTACTCAAGTATGTTAAAACATTTGACCAATGTTCGGTTGTCATGAAAACATTTTCTTTGATCAGATCCCACTTTATTTACTCTATATTATATATCTTTTTTCTTCTTTCTTTCTTTCTTTCTTTTTCTTTTCTTTCTTTTTTTTATTTTTAATGAATTGTATGTATTTTCCCCTCTCATTTTAAGTTCCACTGGCTTGATTTTTTTTTCTTTATATATATATATGTTGGAGTGATTAATTCATTGTAAAGACAATAATTCAGGAGAACAACTACTAATAACAATAATGTTGATAGTATGAAATCACTATAAAAGATAAATCAAGACATTTGTAGTTGAAAACATTCAGTGGCAAGACTTGGAAAGCTTTCCAAAATTGTTAAAGATGCTTACCAAAATCATTGACCACTAAACCCTCAGATTTTTTTAAGAAACAAAGGACCATGGTCAAATATAGACTGTATAGCATAACAAATGTCACCATCTTCAAGACACCATTTACAGATTATGGCATTCATAGATCTCCACCGATAATGTAGACGGTTTTACCCAAGCCTTTAAGATATAACAAAAAGTTTTCAAGTTCATCCACTGTACAGTCATTCTGTTTTCTTCTGTAATATATCATATGGGGTTCCTACAGGATGATTGTATATTCCTATACATTGAAGCTTTCTCACAATGAATGAAGACGTAATTTATCATCAACTTGTGTCTTCACTTCTGACATTAAATGAACTCAAGACTTTGTCCATTCTTATCACATATCCAGAGCCCCAGACCATCCTCAAAAGTTTGTTCACGTGTGCGTTTAAAACAAAAAAGTCATCAAAATGAACACTGAAATGAACTGCAGGAGACATGAAAGTCTCAAAGAAGTAACGCAAGTTAAACAGTGCAGTGTCAGCAGCAAAAGTCATGATCCAGTGATTTCCCTGTTAACCCCCCAGTTTTCCCAGCTAAAGTTACAAAACTTCAGAACTGCAGGTTTTGTAATGTCATGACTCATGAGTGTTAGAATTATGTGTGTACACTTTAGTAGTTCTGGTCTTTCGTGCGAGTGTGTGTATCAGTATCAGTGCAGCAGTCTGGTTGACCTGTCTATGTGCTGTCTGTGGAGGCCAAGCCTGTTGTTTCTGTGTTTCCTGTGTAGTCGTGCCTCCTCCAGAGGTCTCCAGCAGACTTGCCTGTCCTAAGCAGGCTATAGTTGACTGAATTCATGGTTTGCTGCAGGCTTGTAGTATGCCTGCTGTGGTGTGTTCAACTTCCTGTTGTTTGGGAACCCAGAGTGTCCGGATTGATGTCGCTGAGTAGACCAGCCTCACTGACTGGGCTGATCCTGCTTGATTCACTGCAGGTGTAAGGTCAGCATGTGACTTCGGTAACCCACTTCCACAGTTGAGTGGTTTTGAGGATGTAGGATTGCTATCAGGAAAGACTTGGGGTGATCAATCACATCTTACTATATAGAGCTTGCCCTTTCTGCTTTTTGATCTGCCTTGCCCTCTGATCTGAAGCATTTGGTCCTTTGGCTCCACTTACCCAGTTTGGAGAGAGAGAGACAGAGAGAGAGAGAGAGAGAGAGAGAGAGAGAGAGAGATTTAGTTTCAGCTGTTTTGCTTTCATAGGCTGTGGCTTCTTAGAAGGGATAAATTTGAAACTAAAAGTTTTAAAATTTGATGGGAAAGATGCAAAACAGATACAGTTGTAACAAATTAAAGAGGGATAGGTTTAGAGGTCAATGCTAATTTTTTTTTTTTTTTTTTGTAGGACTGTGTGTGTAGAAAGAGATGTAAATGGTGCTGAAATTCTAGATTTTATTAAAAAGTATCTGGCAGTGATTTGCTCCCTGTGACTTTCTCCTTTTTGTAGGCTAAGCCACATATACCATTTCCTGTTCCAGTCGCATTGTGTCCCTAAAGACCAAAGGGAGGAGGGGGAGGTTTGGTCATCCCCTACCCCTACAGTGTGAGAATTTGGTATAGAAGATTTGAAAATGCACTGTCTAAGTTGTGTTTTTGAAAAAAAGAAGTTGGTACAAAGGCAAACTTTCAAAAAAAAAGAAGAATGTGTATTGGTGTGACATTTTTAAAACATGAAAAAGTAGGGAACAAAATAAAGATTGAGACTGGGAAAGAAATAATAGCCCAACCATTGTTTTTAATCCTAGTATTCTGATGGCAAAAAAAATCTCTTTGCAGAGAGTGGATTGAAAAAAAGGTCTACCAAACTGGTGATTTACTGAAAGAGAAAGGAAATTTCCTGTCTTTCAATACTTTAATGGAAGACATGGCAACCTCATTTTAATGGAAGATATGGCAACCACATGAATTTTATCATTCATGAATACATGGGGGAATCATTAATTCTCTGTATGATTATATTTGCAGTTCTAAGTGAATTGCTGCTGAATAGTGGAACTTTCCTGATCCACAAGACTGACAAAGTTTTTCTTGTAAATATCCTCTGGTCTGAAAGATGCAAGACAGTTCTGACTATTTGACAAAAAGTAATATAGACCATAAATGTTGCTGAATTGGGATCAGAGATGAGCCAGAAGTGTACTGTTGAAGGTCATGTTCAGGAACACACACAAAACTAAAGTGGGTGCAAATCTGTATAGTTCACAGAATTTTAGATATGAGGTAAAAATGCTTCATTACAAATCATGAAATTAATTGAAACCAAATAACTGTTCTTTCTGCAAAATTGACCAAAGAAAATATTCAGCATATCTTTTGGAATTGTCCGTTCATTCAGAGTTTTTGTGTAGAGTTTCAGCTGATTTAAAAAAAAAATTTTTTTTTACTCCAAGATGTGTGTTGGCTGATGATAAGCTTTAGTGAAGGTATGGGTATATTGTGTTATGAGAGGAAAAAAAAACAAAACATAGAGGAAGTTATTGGCATTTCGAGCTTGCTAGCTAATGTACAGCTGTAAGATAAAAAGAAAATAGCCCTCATTTAAATCACTTTAAAAAAAAAAAATGTTTTTACTCTCATTTCTGAAACGCAGATGCAAGATTGAGAATGATAGAGCAAGGATGCAAATGAAATATAAAAAATAGTTTTTGAATGGTTATCTTCCTCTTCTGCATGACTGCAGATCTGTTGGAACATCTTGTGGCAGCTTCATTGCTTTAAACTTACCATTGTTGTCACCCCAACAGAACTGACATGGAAACTGTGCCCAATGCTGAAGGATATCATGTGTGTTTATGTCCATTTTTTGTATTGACTGATGGCCAGCCTCTCTCTCTCTCTCTCTCTCTCTCTCTCTCTCTCTCTCTCTCTCTCTATGTAAAAAAAGACATAATTGTTTGACAAAACTATTCTTTTGTGCCTTGGCCTTAAAGAAGCTGAAAAAAGTCCACTGTCTGTATCAGTTATACAATTTAATTTTTGCACATTTTGTATTAAAGATTTTTAAAAGAAAAAAAAAAGGAGGGGGGGGGGGGGGGGGAGAAAAAAAGCAGTCCAAAGTCCTGGAAATGCAAGCTGTCCAACTCCCTCGCCTTCTCTTCCAGGAGCAAGCCTTAAGGCAGGCAGATCTGCCTGTACATGGCCAACACCTCCTGAAAAACACACATGCACACACACACACGCACACACACATGCACACACACACATAAAAATATACATGCAAGCACACATTCATGCACATAAGTGTGTGTGCCTGCAACACACATGTCTTTGAGGTATATATCACACACACACACACACACACACACACACACACACACACACACACACACACACACACACGTGACATATATACACACATGGCATGCAAAGACTTGTACAAGTTTGTGTAGCATGTGTGTTTGCACGCAGCAGAAAGAGAAACAGATTGAAGTGTCAGCTGCTAAAACAACACTGGCAGATTGTAAGGCCATCAGCAGGTCCATGGAAAGGATCCTAAAGATAGTCACAGAGAGGGGCCATGGAAAGCATCCTGATGATAGTGTATGGAGAGAGGGGCCATGGAAAGCATCCTGATGATAGTGTATGGAGAGAGGGGCCATGGAAAGCATCATCCTGATGATAGTGTATGGAGAGAGGGGCCATGGAAAGCATCCTGATGATAGTGTATGGGGGAGAGGGGGGCATGGAAAGCATCCTGATGATAGTGTATGGGGGGCCATGGGGCCATGGGGAGAAGCATCCTGATGATAGTGTATGGGGAGTGAGGATCCATGGTTTGCATGGTGACGGCAGAGAGGGTGGGTGTGTGGTCAACCGGCAGGACTAGAGTTCATTGATGAGAGCTGTGCCTCCATGGTGTGTCCTGTGAACCATTGACAGGAGACTGGTTTCCCAGTCCCACTGAGCCACTGCCCAGACTGCGGAAGAAAAAAAAGTGATGGGGAAATGATGAGCAGGAGAATGGATCTAGCTGGGACCTAGACTGGAACCTTGTTCATGTTGACTGGCAGTCCACAGAAAAAAGATCCTGTACAGTGATTTATCCCTCAGTGACCACCACACAGTGGCTAGGGGTAGGGGTTAGATTGGCCCTGACAGCTGCACACTGTGGGGTGGTGATTGCCTTACCAGATGGTAGGGGAGGGAGGGGGATTGCTTGCAGCCTCCTGTCCAAGATACACTGTCATGTCAGCTCATTACATCACATTGAGTTGCTGTTTTTAGTAATATGTTTACCCTTTTTGTCTGGTGTGTTGGGTTGTCTGATGGAGTCAGATGGGGAAGGAGGAGGGGTCACAGGTGGATAGTTTAGAAATGTTAAGAGAGTGCCCCAGAGATAATAAAGATGTTTGCATGCGCAGATCTCCTTAATGTCTGTCTGTCTGTCACTGTCTCTGCTTGCCTGCTTGTCTGTCTGATCTGTCTGCATGTCTGTCTGTCTGTCTGTCTGTCTGTGTCTGTCTCTCTCTCTCTCTCTCTCTCTCTCTCTCTCTCTCTCTCTCTCTCTCTCTCTCTCTCTCTCTCTTCAGGCTTATTTGGAATTTACAGTAGCCCAGATAGTACAGTGTCAGGGTGTAGGACATGGTTGACTCTCACTACAGATATAGTACAGTGTCAGGGTGTAGGACATGGTTTGACTGTCACTACAGATAGTACAGTGTCAGGGTGTAGGACATGGTTTGACTGTCACTACAGATAGTACAGTGTCAGGGTGTAGGACATGGTAGACTGTCACTACAGATAGTACAGTGTCAGGGTGTAGGACATGGTTTGACTGTCACTACAGATAGTACATTGTCAGGGTGTAGGACATGGTAGACTGTCACTACAGATAGTACAGTGTCAGGGTGTAGGACATGGTAGACTGTCACTACAGATAGTACATGTCAGGGTGTAGGACATGGTAGACTGTCACTACAGATAGTATAGAGGCAGGATGTAGGTGGATTTGAAATTTATTTCCAGATTTCAGATGAAATCATTTCAATTTGTTATTGAGGGGGATCCCACTCAAACTCCCTCCCTCCTCCTGCCCCTGCCCCAGAATTTGTTGTTGTTATGGTAACGAGGGCCAATTCCAGTTTTTCCTGCCCACCTTGAACTTGTTTCCCGATGATTATATAAAAAAAAAAACTGACAAACAAAAAAAACAAAGCAAAGCAAAACAAAACAAAACAAAACAAAAAAAAAAACTTCACCCAAACCCACGTTTTTATTAGAGAATAAATTGCTAGATGTCATATTCAGATATTGTCTCTGTCTCTGACTATCTGTCTGTCTCTCTCCCCCCCCACCCCCACCCCCACCCCCCCCCCCCCCCACCTTCCCCCAGAACTTCACACACCCCATTCTGCTGGCATGCATGCCATGTTTTTTTGTTTTTTTTTTGGGGGGTGGGGGGGGGGGGGGGGGGGGGGGGGGGGGGCGTGGGGGGGGGGGGGGGGGAGAGATGAGAGCGGATGGTATCATGTCTGCCACTTGTTGATTGAGGCTACGCACAGCAGCAACAGTCTGGCAGAACTTTCCTAGTGATGTTGTAAACCAGATAGATGACCTCAGCTTGGCAACTTGTCCTGGGACCAGGGTACAGACAGGTGTTGCATTGCCGCTCCTCAGGGTCCCCCAGGTGGGGAGCAGAGTCATGCCCTCCGTTGACGCTGGCCCCAGCGTGGCCACTCAGGCATGCAGACAGATGAATAGAAAAGAGCAGTGGCGTTCAACCTGAACTGAGTGAAGTGTGATAATTTTACAGGCCACCACATTCCATTCCTCATAGTTTTCCCTGAGTGAAAGGGTGGACCAGGCCCCGGGAGATAGTGGCACTGGAGGGGAGGTTTTGTTTGCTTATTACTGATGTTTTATCCTAACAGTAACACACTTGGAGATATAATAGTGTTTTGAGATCATTTTGTATGATAGAGCATTCTTGACTGCCTAAGTAGAGACCCAACTACAAGAACAGGGAACAAATGATTCATTCTAGTGAAGGCACTAATATAGGGAACAAATGATTTATTGTACATATAGTGAATGCACTATACAAAGGGAACAAGTAATTCATTCTAGTGAAGGCACTATACAAAGGGAATAAAGGATTCATTCTAGGGAAGGTACTATATATAGGGAACAAGTGATTCATTCTAGTGATGTCACTGTACATATAGGGAACAAGTGATTCATTCTAGTAATGGCACTATATATAGGGAACAAATGATTCATTGTAATGAAGGCACTATACATGTTAGGGAACAAACGATCCATTTCAGTGAAAGCGCTATAGAGAACAAGTGATTCATTGTAGTGAAGGCAGTATAGGGAACAAGTGATTCATTGTAGTGAAGGCACTATATGTAGGGAACAAACGATTCATTGTAGTGAAGGCACTATATATAGGGAACAAACGATTCATTGTTGTGCACACTGAAGGCACTATATAGAGGGAACAAACAATTCATTGTAGTGAAGGCACTATATAGAGGGAACAAACGATTCATTGTAGTGAAGGCACTATATAGAGGGAACAAACGATTCATTGTAGTGAAGGCACTATTATAGGGAACAAACGATTCATTGTAGTGAAGGCACTGTGTATAGGGAACAAACAATTCATTGTTGTGAAGGCCTATATATATAGGGAACAAACGATTCATTGTAGTGAAGGCACTATATGGAGGGAACAAACGATTCATTGTAGCAAAGGCACTATGCATAGGGAACAAACGAGTCATTGTAGTGAAGGCACTATGCATAGGGAACAAACGATTCATTGTAATGAAGGCACTATCTGAATCAGGTGGTCAGAGAGAAACTGTCAAATGAGTTGTAAGTTTGACCGCTAGGCAACTTCACAACTTTTCTCTCCCACACAAAGGGCACCTTGGTATTCATCATAAACCACCAGACTTTGGCTACTTTTCTCTCCCACCCAAAGGGCAACTTGCTGTTCATCATGTACCACCAGATGCAAACACCAACAGTGTCACTCGCTGACTCGGTTTTCTGGATGGTAGGAGATGGTAAGGTCAGCAGATGCGGGTAGGTAATGGTAAGGTCAGCAGATATGGGTAGGAGATGGTAAGGTCAGCAGATATGGGTAGGAGATGGGTAAGGTCAGCAGACATGGGTAGGTAATGGTAAGGTCAGCAGACGCGGGTAGGTAATGGTAAGGTCAGCAGATATGGGTAGGTGATGGTAAGGTCAGCAGACGCGGGTAGATAATGGTAAAGGTCAGCAGATATGGGTAGGTGATGGTAAGGTCAGCAGATATGGGTAGGTAATGGTAAGGTCAGCAGACGCGGGTAGGTAATGGTAAGGTCAGCAGATATGGCTAGGAGATGGTAAGGTCAGCAGACGCGGGTAGGTAATGGTAAGGTCAGCAGATGCTGGTAGGTAATGGTAAGGTCAGCAGATGCTGGTAGGTAATGGTAAGGTCAGCAGATGGGGGTAGGTGATGGTGATCAAAATTAAAAAAAATCCTTGCCATTTTTTCTTCTACCATTGAAGAGATGTAATCACATTTCAATTGAATTTTAGATGTCAGGTTTTGGAAAATTTTGTTGTTGAGATGAGACAGATGGTTTTTGATGGACAGAGCTTA
The DNA here is from genome assembly GCA_016801955.1 of Conus betulinus. NCBI lineage: Eukaryota > Metazoa > Mollusca > Gastropoda > Neogastropoda > Conidae > Conus > Conus betulinus. The sequence continues at coordinate 135,012 of JADBJO010000208.1, forward strand.
AGAACATAAGAACATGGAGCGTTGGACATTTTCATGTCAGGCAGTCAAAATTCCCCCCCCCCCCCCCCCCCCCCCCCCCCCCCCCATTTTTTTTTTTTTTATTATCACAACATTGTTTTGGTTTTAGCTATTTGATATCAAAATGAAAGCATATGGAGCGAAGTGTTCATGTTTTTACCCTTTCCCTTGATAGGCAATAGGCTTTCACTTTTGCATGAAGACTAAAAGAGCCGTAAAATAAGTGAAAAAAAAAAAAAGCATTTGTTAGTGAGAGAAATAATTCATTGCACAGCATCCACAGGGAGAAAATGAAAGAAAAGAAGATAAGGAACAGAAGTGGACAGGAAGGGAAGAAGGTGAGGGCATTAGGTGATGGATTGGATTGTAGTGCCCATGGCGTTCTAACTTCCATAGGAATGAGGGAATAGGCATCAATTAAGCCATGGATGGAGAGAAGCGCAGTGATTGGCTAGCACTAGCAGATGGGCAGGGCTGTTGGCTTGTGCCTCTTGACTTAGCTGCAGAAGAAGAAGGCTGGCAGGGGAAACCTGTTGGTCGTTGCATACACCAGTTTAACTTAGTATACATATTAGCCCAAGAGGATGTAAGAACAAACTTCCCATATCTCCATCAAAATGACCCCAAATTGTAGGTCTGCCTCAACTGCTGTGTTTGACAGTTATGTATGCACAGAGTCCTTTGTTTTATTCATTAATGAATAAACAGTGTAGCTTTTTTTTTTTTTTTTTTTTTTTTTTTTTTTTTTTTTTTTTAGCAAGCAGTATCCACAGATAGTAGGTCTCACCCACACTTTGTGAAAAAAAGAAAGAAAGTCGAGATTTCTCATTCCTACATTGTGGGTCTTTCTAAAGAGATATATCAGTGTGTGTAGGCTGCGTCCAATCCATGCAGTGTCCTTATCAACACTGAGGACATTTTGATATGCAGTGACGTTGTCAGGGAAAATCATGAAAACATGCTGTACCTTGCAAGCAGGAACAGGTTCTGTCTGGTGCAAAAATGCTGAAAGTGACTCTGGATTTAAGCCAGTGTTCTCCCAGTATGGTTCTTCAGCATGATGAGTTGAAGCAGCAAACCCTTATAATATTACAAACAGACTTAGCAAATGTGTTAGCTCGTCCTTCTTTGGACTAATTCTTTCCAAAAGCAGCTGGTTCTGATCATCGTGTGAAATTCATCGCTTTCACACACACACACACACACACACACACACACACACACACACACTGCTAGTCACTAAGTCTGCTAGTCACTAAGTCTGAGTTGATTAGTTCTAATTTTTGCATACATACAGATTGAAAATACTTTCATACTGCAGGTTTAAGCAAATGTTTACACTCATATTGATTTTTTTTTTTTTTTTTTTTGACTGTAGTACTAGAAATGAGGTCAGTTATAATACATGACATCTGCTACTTTTGCTTGATCATTAGGAACTTTCCTGGCTTCCTTTCGCCCTGGTGCCTCTCCTCTCTTGTTTGCTGTCAGGTTAGCTGGGATGCTCATCAGTCGGCTGTCCATTCCTTGACATTTCCTCTGTAAAAGGCGCTAATGAGCACAGTGTTTACACTGTGAACAATCAGAGCTGATATGGCAGGAAAGATCATAGATCAGTAACACTTCTTGCTGTTTAAACCATCAGTTCCTTCTGCAATGTCCTCCAGCATGACAGTACTGTACTTTACTGTTACTATCAAAATTCATCCCAGTGTCCACCAGGTCAGCAATAGTCAGAAACCTGCAGGATTGGCAGACCTGCCAAAGTTTCTGTGGTAGAAACCCCATTCCAGTATTACAATGGATGTTTTCAGTAACATGAACATAGCGGCATTTCCACCAATGAACTCCAGGTCTTCATTTACTTGTAGTAAGCCAGACAGAATGTTTAATGAACTAAACACTCCATGCATGTGTGAATGTATGTTCATCATTAGAAATGAAGCCAGGTCACAAGTGATTTGATTGATATTTTGTGAATGTGGTCCAGTCTGTGAATATCAGTATCAGTGAGTTAAATTATAATTGTGAATCTAGTTGCAAAGTGAAACGACTGCAGGCCGAAGTCTAAACAAATCTTAAATAAATGTCAGCAAACTGCCCAGAGAAACGTGGACAAACGAGTCACAAGACAACACACAACGCGTTTCGACCTCGTAGGTCTTCCTCAGGTGAAACAAAGACGGACAAAATAACGAAAATGCACTTAGCTTTGATCGCTTCAGATTGCTTGTGAGTTCAGCGCAAGGAAGGCCTCTTGCGCTGAACTCACAAGCAATCTGAAGCGATCAAAGCTAAGTGCATTTTCGTATTTTGTCCGTCTTTGTTTCACCTGAGGAAGACCTAAGAGGTCGTCGAAACGCGTTGTGTGTTGTCTTGTGACTCGTTTGTCCACGTTTCTCTGGGCGATTCGCTGACATTTATTTAAGATTTGTATAATTGTGAAATGTAATCATTTCAAAGCTTAAAACCAAGATGGGTAGTTGGAAAAAATGGAAAAAACTAACAGAAGCACCAACCTACAATACTTTGGATCTAGGATGGTAGTCAGCGGGTACACATTATTTGGAGTATGGACATTTTGAAATCATACATGCTTAACAATGAAAATAAACATGAACTGTCATCATCACATGCCCATCCCCCCTCTCTCAATCAAGCTGTGATTCTGTCAGACACAACTCGCTCAGTCACTGTACTTGTCTTCAGTAAAGGCTCTTTGTCTTTCTTGTACTTCGACACATGTTGTTGACTGGCAACTGCTGATGTTTCTGTTTTCTTGCTTTTAGTTTTAGAGGCGATCTTGGTGAGCAAGCATTCCTATCTGGCTTTCTTTTTCTTGGGTGGCATCTGATTCAGACAAAGTTTGGTAGTGTCCCTTTTACTCTCACTGTACTGCATGAGAGAAGACACGTCTGCTGCTGAATCAGCGTCAAAAACAAAATCACAGGTTTCACGGAGGGCAAGATTACTGCTTTGTTTTTTTTTTTTTTTTTTTTTTTTTTTACATGACCATGGTGGTAATCTAGGGAGGTGAAAAGGTAGAAACTTCTATGAATCCTAGCTCTGGGCAAGTCTGTATTGGTCAGGAAATTTTTATCATGCTCAGAGATGCTTCCATTAGAAGTTGAAACTTGGCTGTGTTCTAGTCTTCCCAGTTGAGCACATAGAGTCAACTCCAAGTAGGAGGTGGTCATGGGATAAAAAAAAAAAATCCCATGAATATTTATAAATAGGCCTGGAAATCGAATCCATGGCCTCCCAGCCAGGAATCCATGACACTGACCACTGTGCCACAGGTCTCACTCTCTGTCTCGCTGCAAGTGTGTGTGTGTGTCTGTGTGTGTGTGTGTGTGTGTGTGTCTGTCTCTGTGTGTGTGTGTCTGTGTGAAGGTGTTACTTAACTAGGTTGTAGTTTTAAGTATGGATCATAAGATGGTGGACAGAGCAGCTGTGTGTTGTTTTTTTGATTTACACCATGGAAGACAAACTGTTGAAAAGCTCGAGCTTCTGTCAAGGAGTTTCTGTTCTCAGTTGAGTCTGTTGGTTGGTTTCTTCTTATTTGTTAGCAAAAAGAACACAAAAACGATGGATTCTTTGTATATTTTGCAAGCACAAATTACGCATTTTTGGCTCTTGCTGCTGCATTTTTAGTTTTATTCAGTTTACTAGTTGCTGGACTTAAGTAGGACATCTTGTTTTGCTGTTGGAGTGTGCATGGGTTTATTGCTTGTGGCTACTTACGTTCATGTTTGGTTTGCTTGCTAAATGTTCAGTCCAGCCTTATCTGATACCAGATCTCACCACATAGATGCATAAGAATCCCAGGCACTTCATGTGTGTTTAGAGTAGTTATCAGGAGCCTAACATTAATGTCTTCTGAGGATGTTGATGGAAAGGTCTGTTTGTAGAGGCAGGAGAATTACTCAAATATTGAGAAATCAGTTTAAACAGTTATGAAGTATTGAAGATTTTATAAAAAAAAAAAAACTTGGCTGGATTTCTTCCCATTGACGGAAAAAAAAATAATGGAAACCTGGTGATATCAAAACGGATTACCTGACAATCTTTGCTTGCAAAATCTTAGAATTTTTTGTCCTTGATAACCAGATTACATGATGTAATATATCAACAAATGTTGTAAGGGCCACAGTACTGCTTTTTCTTGTTTCAGGGTAAAAGGTATAGATGATAGTGAAGATGGGGATACCATATTCATGCAAAATTAACTAACCAGGCCATCACATTGGAATTGGAGCCACGCACAGCACTGCTCATGAACTATAATAAAGACATCCCTGTATGGTGATTATTGTCTTCAGCCACAGCTGCATTGCCCACTGGCATCCAAACCAGCTGGACACTGAACATCAGCTCAGCACTCCACAGCAAGGACAAGGACAAGGGGGGGGGGGGGGGGGGGGGACTACTGGGGGATGATTTCTGCAAGTTTGAGGTCCTCAGGGCCAGCTGTGTCCCACCTTTTGTACATGAATTCCTCTTCAGTCTGGCATGAGGGACACAGCCACATTGTATTGCCAGTCAGACTGGTCAGTTTGCCTTCTTGACTGTTGAACACCTATTGTTTGAACTTGGGAATTTTACATGTTCATGCTGATGTTCTTTTGGTCACCTGTGTATAGCTCCATGATGCATTCCATCTTCACGCAGCTTGAGGGGCAGCACAGGTAGTGTCCCTGATGCCTTCTGTGCCAATGAGAGCTGTTATCCTCTTATCCTGTCAGGTTCTAAACTGTTGTGGTTTAGAGCCCAAGGTTACACCCTTTGTGTGTGTCCCAGTTCCCTTGACAATCAGCAGGCTGACCCATAGCCTGAAGCCAGCCATGCTGGCCTATAGTGGCTTGCAACACGTCAGGGGAAAGGTGTCACTATGCTGGCCTATAGGCTATAGTGGTCTGCAGCATGTCAGGGGAAAGGTGTCACTATGCTGGCCTACAGGCTATAGTGGTCTGCAACATGTCAGGGGACACAGGTGTCACTGTGCTGGCCTACAGACTATAGTGGTCTGCAACATGTCAGGGGACAGGTGTCACACTGTGCTGGCCTACAGGCTATAGTGGTCTGCAACATGTCAGGGGACAGGTGTCACTGTGCTGGCCTATAGGCCATAGTGGTCTGCAACATGTCAGGGGACAGGTGTCCATAGTGCTGGCCTATAGGCTATAGTGGCCTGCAACATGTCAGGGACAGGTGTCACTGTGCTGGCCTATAGGCCATAGTGGTCTGCAACATGTCAGGGGACAGGTGTCACTGTGCTGGCCTATAGGCTATAGTGGCCTGCAACATGTCAGGGGACAGGTGTCACTGTGCTGGCCTATAGGCCATAGTGGCTTGCAACATGTCAGGGGAAAAGGTGTCACTGTGCTGGCCTATAGGCTATAGTGGCCTGCAGCTTGTCAGGAGAAAGGTGTCACTATGCTGTCCATTAGGTTATAGTGGTCTGCAGCACGTCAGGGGAAAGTGTCACCATGCTGGCCTGTAGGCTATAGTGGCCTGCAACATGTCAGGGGAAAGGTGTCACTATGCTGGCCTATAGGCTATAGTGGTCTGCAACATGTCAGGGGACAGGTGTCACTGTGCTGGTCTATAGGCAGTAGTGGCCTGCTACAAGTCAGGGGAAAGGTGTCACTATGCTGGTCTATAGGCTATAGTGGCCTGCAACAAGTCAGGGGAAAGATGTCACTATGCTGGTCTATAGGCTGTAGTGGCCTGCTACAAGTCAGGGGAAAGATGTCACTATGCTGGTCTATAGGCTGTAGTGGCCTGCTACAAGTCAGGGGGAAGGCATCACTATGTTGGTCTATAGGCTATCGTGGCTGCAACACGTCATGATAGATCCCCACCAGACAGTAAGTGCATGGACACTGAGAGGCCTTGTGTTTTGTCTAGGCACAGGATGAAGTTTACAGGCCATTTGTGAACAACATCTGCTGGCCTGGGGCACCGATCAATAGATCTTCCTTTTGGTTGCTGGCTCAGGGAGACTGGAGGCCATGTGGTGTGTGTGTGTGTGTGTGTGTGTGTGTGTGTGAGTGGATCCTTTAGTATCTATTGATTACGATCAGATCTACATGATGTGTTTCATTGAAACAAAATGTTGTGTCCGCCTCAAGATGTGTTGGCTGGAACAGCCAAGGTCCTTAATTTTCAGTATTAAAAAAAAAAAAAAAAAAAAAAAAAAAAAGAATGGGACGGCAAAAAAAAAAAAAAAAAAGCAAGAGTGGGACGGCGTTGCCTGATGGACATTTGAGAACAGCTTTATGGTGATGAAGAGGAAGATCACTGAATTCCCTCATTTCCAGGTGACTTTCCTGCCCTCTGTTTTCCCTCTGAGCTGTGATGGGCGTGGGGTGGAAGAGGGGACAGGGAGTTCTCTGAGGGGCTGGTGCAAGACAGGAGGGGAGGGGTTCAGGGTTGGGATAGAGAGATGGAAGAAGGCAGCAGGCATAGGTGGGCAGAGGGACAGCGAACAGCAGGCTAGTGAATGTCTGATAGCTCAGCCAGCCCCCTCTCCCTGCCAACTGCAAGCCCATTGACACAAAGTAGCCTAGCCATCACTCCTTTCAGCACCCTCTGCACCTTTCACTTTGAAAGCAAGTTGGTGATGTCACTCTCAGCCCATGTGCTCCAGAACTAATTACTCACTTCACTTTCAGCCCTCCCTCTCTCTTTCTCCTTGGTTTTGTTTGTTCTTTCTCCTCCTCTCTTCTGTCCCCTTCCTGCAGTATGCAAATCTTAATCAGTGTATGAAGTGGTTGTGTCAGTACAATAGAGAATGCTTTAACAGTGGAGTGGTTGTGTCAGTACAATAGAGAATGCTTTAAGTCAGTGGAGTGGTTGTGTCAGTACAATAGAGAATGCTTTAACAGTGGAGTGGTTGTGTCAGTACAATGTAGAATGCTTTAACAATGGAGTGGTTGTGTGGAGAATGCTTTACAATGGAGTGGTGCTTTACAATAGAGAAATGGAGTGGTTGTGCCAGTACAATAGAGAATGCTTTAACAATGGAGTGGTTGTTGTGCCAGTACAATAGAGAATGCTTCAACAATGGAGTGGTTGTGTCAGTACAATACAGAATGCTTTAACAATGGAGTGGTTGTGTCAGTACAATACAGAATGCTGTTACAATGTGTCAGTACAATACAGAGTGCTGTAACAATGTGTCAGTACAATACAGAATGCTGTAACAATGTGTCAGTACAATACAGAGTGCTGTAACAAAGTGTCAGTACAATACAGAATGCTGTAACAAAGTGTCAGTACAATACAGAATGCTGTAACAAAGTGTCAGTACAATACAGAATGCTGTAACAAAGTGTCAGTACAATACAGAATGCTGTAACGAAGTGTCAGTACAATACAGAATGCTGTAACAAAGTGTCAGTACAATACAGAATGCTGTAACAAGTGTCAGTACAATACAGAATGCTGTAACAAAGTGTCAGTACAATACAGAACGCTGTAACAAAGTGTCAGTACAATAGAAATGCTGTAACAATGGAGTGGTTGTTTCAGCACCATACAGAATGCTGTAATCAAGCAAAACAGGGTAGCAGCTACCTTATTTGTAAGGAAAGGACAGAGGAGGCTGTCTGAGTGAGAGAATGAATTGTATGTTTTCCTGCTAAACTGAAAGTTAATTAATTTGATATAATCAGAGGTTTTATTTACACACACACACACGCACGCACGCATGCATGCACGCACGCACGCACGCAGCAATTACACAGTGCAGAAATAGTAAAAATTTTTGGAAGGAGGACACTTAATCATCATGCAAACATAGATTCTGCTCAAGAGGGAAAGATAATTCTCAGGAGCTGCTTGCTGTAACAGAGGGCCATGGGATGAATCATGAAGGCACCAGCCACTGATGCGTTGACACATTGATTGATGAGCTGCACAGAGCGCTCATGCCATTTGTAATCTGTATCCTGGAACAAGGGAACAGGAGCAGCTGACTGACACTGGGGTATAGAAACATTGTCATCCAGTGGTTCCTCATAGGTGATCTTGGATTAAGTGTGAGATGCCATACCTTTCAAATAAAGCGCTAACAAGTAAATTTGCTCTTGGCATGGTTTGTGCTTTAATGAAATGTATTGCTGCAGTAAAATGGGTCCAGTCATGGAACATAAAAACCTGTGATATGGGACAGTGCAGACAGGTTTACTCACACCATTTTGCTGTAGTTTGTACACCTCTGGCCAAAATATTATGAATAAGATGAAATGAAAAAAAAAAAAAAAAAAAAAGACTTGAAAAGAGTAGCAACGTGTTTGTAGACCAGCGTCTGTGTCTTCAACGACATGCTGATAGCAGGGACTAAAGACTCTAACTCTAAGAGATTGGTGGAGGGAAGGGGGGGGGGGGGGGGGGGGGGGGGGGGGGGGGGGCGGAATGGCGAGAGAGCCAGAGTTTGTGCCAGAGTGTGCTGATGAATCAAGTTTGACAGTAATTTGTATCATTAGGAGAAACTATTTTTACCGTGGATAATGGAAGGTCAAGGATCCCTATATCCTGTACAGAGTGAAGGCAGATGAAAACATTCCCAGCCCCTCTCCCCTCTGCCCATAGGGTGATAGATGAAAACAAATCCTCTCACCACTACCCTCTGCTGTTTGATGGTAGATGAAGATGAAAAAATCCCAACCTACTACCCTCTGCTGTTTGATGGTAGATGAAGATGAAAATCCCCTTCCCACTACCCTCTGCTGTTTAATGGTAGATGAAGATGAAAATCCTCAACCTGCTACCCTCTGCTGTTTGATGGTAGATGAAAATCCCCACTACAGTCTGCTGTTTAATGGTAGATGAAGATGAAAATCCCCTCCCCCACTACCCTCTGCTGTTTAATGGTAAATCCCCTCCACGCTACCCTGTGCTGTTTAATGGTAGATGAAAATCCCTTTCCCACTACCCTCTGCTGTTTAATGGTAGATGAAAATCCCCTCCACACTACCCTCTGCTGTTTAATGGTAGATGAAAATGAAAATCCCCTCCCCACTACCCTCTGCTGTTTAATGGTAAATGGAAATGAAAATCTTAAATGGTAGATGAAAATGAAAACCCCCCTCCCCACTACCCTCTGCTGTTTAATGGTAGATGAAAATGAAAATCCCCTCCCCACTACCCTCTGCTGTTTAATGGTAGATGAAAATCCCCTCCCCACTACCCTCTGCTGTTTAAATGGTAGATGAAAATCCGCTTCCCACTGCCCTCTGCTGTTTAATGGTAGATGAAAATCCCCTCCCCACTACCCTCTGCTGTTTAATGGTAGATGAAAACCCCCTCCCCACTATCCTCTGCTGTTTAATGGTAGATGATAATCCCCTCCCACTACCCTCTGCTGTTTAATGGTAGATGAAAATCCCCTCCCCACTACCCTCTGCTGTGTGATGGTAGATGAAAACAAAATCCCCAGCACCTGCCCAGTCCCCCACCTCCTCCCCTGCCTTTAGGAAACTTTGGAAGGTATGTGCACACTGTGAAAAACAGGCTCATTTTAGTGGAAACATTATGTCATGAGCAATGTTGAAGGTCAGCAGGCCTGACAGTGTGTTAGCATCTGGAGTCCTGAAATTCAGTTGGTTTGGTCATTTGTTGGCGTGTTGTTGTGGAGTATTGAATAGTAGTAAACACACCTCATCTGCCCTTCTGGAGGAGATCAGCACAGCTCTTTTTTTTTTTTTTTTTTTTTTTTTTTTCCCAGATTCATGTTAATTTGTGATGTCCTGTGTGTTATGCAGACGGTAGTGTTGCTGCTACTACAGACTTACCAAAATTTATCATCAGAAATAGTCCTCATGCAGATCACTCTTTGCAGACAAGACAGTATACGCCAAAACAACATGGGCTGAAGCACAAGAAAGGCGAGCCTTAGTTGAGGGTGACAGGGATAAGTCAGGACGTATGGTAACGACTTACAAGAAAAGACAGGTGCACTTGAGTGAATGCTTGTGCCAGCTGAATGTGCACATGAACATGATATTGGCTGATTTAGTTTTTGAGTTGCATTTTGTGTTTAAAAACTCCAGAGCTCTGTCTGTCTGTCTTTCTCAGTCTGCTTTCTCTTTCTCTCTGTCTGTAACTTGTAAGTGTGTGTGTGTGTGTGTGTGTGTGTGTGTGTGTGTGTGTGTGTGTGTGTGTGTGTGTGTGAGCATTCACAACGTCAATCTGGCTCTCTTTCTACTAATTCTACTCGTTTCTCCCTCTTGAGGTCTCTCTTTTGGAGTTCAGGTCTGCTTTAGTACAAATAGATCATTTGATCAGTTGACAAAAAAGCATGTTTGTAAATGGGTGATTTTTAAAATCAATGGTTTTATCATTAAATATTCAAGCATCTGAGCGTGTTAATATGTGCTTGTTCTGTTCATCTTTCAAGATTTTTGCCTGATCTGTTTAGTGTTTTCAGTTTATTCATTTATTTTTGTCATTTGGTGCCAAAGAAGTGAAGGTGAATATTACATTGAAAAGGAAGATTGTGGCTTTGCTCGCCTTATAATGTCCATGGAATTGGCCCGCTTTTTCTTTGCTTTCCGTCTGTGCCTGCTTGGTTTCTTTTATGATTTTCATGCATGTCAGTGTAACTTGTGCAAAAGAACTTATGGTTTATTTTCATGCATGTTAGTATAAACTGTGCAAAAGAGAATTTGAAGCTAGGAAAAAAATGTCCACCCACATTAGTTTGCTTAGTGAAATGATGTGGTGACATTGTCCATCCTACACCCTTCATGCATAATCATGTGGTGTGTAAGGACACGTTTAGATATATATATATACTCCATGCATTTGCAGAGCTTCAGATAGTTGGTGCACAGGTGCCATGCCATTAGCTCCAACATTTTTGGAAGAGATGCCTGGCTGGCACTTCGATCAGATGCGCCTGTCAGTGGCACATACTATATATAGATGTCAGACTCAAATTCATGACATCACTTTCAGCACGTAAAGTTAGTTGGAAGACACAGCTCAGGATGAGAAACCTTTCAAGTGGAAGTCCATTGCATTGCCTGTTTGATTGGCTGTTGCAAGTTCTAATAGCTGACTAGCAGGGTTTTCTTGTCTCTTGTTTTGCTTGCTTGTTTGTTTTTTGTTTTCACTTAATATTATGTTAATTTTAGATCATTGAAATTTTCATCTTGAGGCGTGGGTTGTAACAACCTTTTTATTTCATCACAAATAATCAGTGTGTGAGATGTTCTAACTCAGCAGGGCCTACAAGTTTCAAAAACTGACCTGCTGTGGGTCATTTAACTCATGAAACCTCAGAATATTCTGAAGCTCGAGTTTGCCTCTTTCACATCTTAGTGTGTGTGTGTGTATGTGTGCGTGTGTACGTGCGTGTGTGCGCATGCGCTTGTGTCTGTGTCCCACATGTGTGTGTGTGTGTGTGTGTGTGTGTGTGTGTGTGTGTGTGTGTGCATGCGTGTGGGTGCATGCACATGAGTACATGTATCTTAACACATGCCTGTGAATGTGTGTGTGTGTGTGTGTGTGTGTGTGCGTGCGTGCGTGCGTGTGTGTGTGTGTGTGTGTGTGTGTGTGTGTGTGTGTGTGCATGCAAACATGCAAGTGGGCATGCACGTGTGGGGCATGTGTGTGTGTGTGTGTGTGTGTGTGTGTGCGTGCGTGCGTGCGTGTGTGCGTGCGTGCATGCACGTGTCTGCATGCATGTGTGCGTGCGTGTGTGTGTGTGTGTGTGTGTGTGTGTGTGTGTGTGTGTGTGTGTACATGTATCCCAACACATGCCTGTTAATGTGTACATGTATGTACGTGTATGTGTGTGTGTGTGGGTGTGTGTGGGCGTGGCGCATGCGTGTGTGTGTGTGTGTGTGTGTGTGTGTGTGTGTGTGTGTGTGTGTGTGTGTGTGCACGCGGGGTGTGCGCATGTGTGTGTGTGTGCACGTGTGTGCATGTGTGCTGCTTTTGTGTGCATGTCTTTTGAAGAGAAAGAGAGAGAGAGAGAAGAAGCATGAAACATGAATGGGGCATTGGGGGAGGATGGCATGATGATTAATTAAAAAAAAGGTAATTTCAAACACATTCATACACACACACACACACACACACACACACACACACACACTGAGTAGGTCACTTCTACACATTTGTGCACACACGTACAAGTGCGCACTTGTACACTTTCACTCTAATTTACTTGCTTGCTGTGGTATTGGTGGGCTGGGTGTCAGAGGGCTATTCAAGGATACAAAGGAGTTTCATGCACTGATATAGATCAAACCCAGTGAATTCAGAGACAGGTGTTGGTGATAATAGTGAGTGAGTATCACCTTAATGACAGGCACTGGCACAGACCCATCAGGTTTCATCATCATCGTGATGACTTGGGTGGGATTTGTGTATCTATGAATGTTCTCTCACTGTGGAAGGAGGAGGGAGGGAGAGGAGGGAAAGCAGGAAGGGAAAGCAGGGTGTTTGTAAAGGGGTGTGTGAACGTTGTGTAAAGGGGTGCAGTGTGTGAACGTTGTGTAAAAAGGGGTGCAGTGTGTGTGTAACGTTGTGTGAAAGGGGTGCAGTGTGTGAACGTTGTGTAAAGGGGTGCAGAAGAACACCGGGGAAAGCCTAATCATGGTGAACATCTGCTTTATCAGGCATGCATGAAAGTGTGTATTGGTTCTTTGCACCACTCCTCAGTCGGGTTGTAAAATCATGTGATGGAAATGGTACTAAGTGGATAAGATTTTAACAAGGTGGTTGATTTGGACTGTCTCAGTCAAAGACAACGTCATCAGCAGTGTGATGTGTATATATATATATATATGCGTCATATTACAGATTGATAAGCTGGATGTGCAAAGATTGTATTGTATCTGTTGTGTATACATGCGAAATACAAGTTATTTTCTTGGCAAATGTACTTCTCGCAACACTGTAATTGAAGAGAAATAGTAGTTTGACCACATGAACAGAACTGGAGTGCACCCTTGGTATACACTCAAAACTGGCTCGTCCACTGATTTATGTTGGCAGCCTGGCAAAATTTAACATTGATAGAGCTGCTAAACAAAACGCGTTTTGATGTTACACACCATTAGAGATCAACACAACTTCTGAATTGCTGTATTCAGTTTTCATTTCATGCATTGGACCTGGGATTAAATGTTGATCAGCTGCATTTTTTGAAATTGCCATATGATTTACAAGTGTATAGTAAAAAAAAAAAAACAAAACAAAAAAACAAATGAAAGATGTTTTGAGTGGGCTATGAAATATTGCCATTATCACATTGGTCATTTTAAATTTGTGCATCACTGATTTAATGGCACACACCAGAATCTCTGTTCTGCTCTGGTATTTTTTTTGCTCCCAGATCTGTTAAGTAATATTGTCTTCAGCCTCTGTACGAATGTTCTCTCCCTTCTTTTTGGTTGTTGTTGAAAGAAGCAGTGACCTGTAGTTGTGATAGTTGAAGTGATCACATTATCATTGCTAGCCTTGCGATGCTGTCATCCCCATGTGTGCAGTGTGTGTGTGTGCTGGAGGCAGTGGATAGGGCTGTGTATGCTGTGGAGTGAAGGATGGCTATGTTTCAGCTTAGCCAGGGCTTAGCTGGATGTGTTGATTGATGGCTGCTCCCTCAGAAAGTGATGGATCATCCTTCCCACGTCCTAGAACACCTCCTCTCAGTCTGTTGGGCTGTGGGTTGGAGCATGATGGAAGAATTTGAAGCACTGTCACCCAGCCATTCTTTTCTTCTTTTTTTTTTTCCTTCCCTTTACCTACAAAAGTCCAGCCAGTCTTTTGTTCTTTTTTGTGCTCCCACTTCTTATAGAACAGGTAGTACTTTACAGTGGTAATGAAGAAATGGTGTGTGTGTGTGTGTGTGTGTGTGTGTGTGTGTGTGTGTCCATGGTCAAAATATGTGTTCCACCCGCTTCAGACAAAACTTCTGGGCCGATCTTTCTAAAAATTTGTAGGTATGTTCATTATGGGTCACTGATGATGCCCAGTGTTTCAGTTTACCAGAATAGCCATTAATAACGGCTTTAAAACGGCCCCAAATGTTTTTTCTTCTTTATGGAAGATCTCAGAAAGTACTTGTATTCAAGATAAACTGGGAGTACGTTATATATGCTTTGCCTTTTGTTTTCCTTCCCTATTCCTTACACACTGGCCATTTGTATTTTACCATTCCTACCTTTTAAAGAGTGAAGAAGCTCCATGGTGCATTCCATGTCATGTTCCACTCACAATGAAACATATTCTTTTAGAGTGTTGGGACTTGCACGATGCGAGACACAAACATTTTACAGCAGATTCCATGAAAACTTTGTTCAGAGATGTTCCGCCTGACGCGATCTTTGAGTTCTTGAAAGAGATTAACATTTTTCATTGGATCTGAGATTTTACAGTGGAAAGATTTTTAACGAACTTTTTGGATGGATTTTTAGACGATGTATTTTAAAGAATTGTGTGAATGAAAGACGTGTGAGTTGATTTTGATGTGGTGACAGCCCTGGTATGGCCCTTTGCGGTCGGCTGGGCTATAGGCAGCATGATGTTATCTTACTACTACAAGAGTCCAGTCATTCTTTTCTCCTTTTTTCTGTTCCTGTACCTTGCATCCAGCCATTCTTTTCTTTTTGTTTTCTTTTCCTTTACAAGAGTCCAGCCATTCTTTTCTTCTGTTTTTTTTTCTTTTCCTTTACAAGAGTCCAGCCATTCTTTTCTTCTTTTTTTTTTCTTTTCCTTTACAAGAGAGTCCAACCATTCTTTTCTTCTTTTGTTTTTCTTTTCCGTTGCTTTACATCTTTGTGGTTGGTTGGGCTATAGGCAAGATTACCCTTACCCATACCTTCCAAAAAGACAGGGGAGAGGTGAAGGGTGGAGGCGGGATGAGGGGTAGGGGGAGGACTGTGTATTTTTGTATTTATCAGAATTTCAGTTGACAGGGCTCCGTTCATTAGTGTTATGAAATTGACATGCACGCATGCACACACACAGTGAAAGAGGAGTGATGCGAAGAAGGTGGGGGGGAGGGGGGGGGGGGGGGGGGGGGGGGGGGGGGGGGGGGTGTTTGCAAAAGGCAAGCTGGGAATTCGGTATTGAAAGTTCTGGTGTAATGGTTTATGGGCAGCAGACAATTATTTAGTTTTGGCAGCTTTTTCTTTCCGCCATGCTGGCGCTTTGCATATAAAGGCCTGGTCTGTAGGAGGGACTGCCTGCTGTTATCTGCCAGCCTTGAAGTTGCTATGTTTACAGGAGGCTGCTCTCTGCCAGACTCAGCGCCCTTTCCCTGCACAACCGGGGGTGGGGGGTGGGGGGTGGGGGCTTGTCAGGTGCCCTTCACACCAAAATGAGCCATGTGACAAGAAACATCAGGCAGCAAAGAGATTTACACTTCTGACGGTTGACTAGGGGAAGAGGTCATGTTTGCTATTATTCATGTTTTGAAGAGAGAGAGAGAGAGAGAGATTGGGGTGGGGTGGGGTGGGGTGGAGTACATAGGTTGCGTAGTGAGACCAAAATGTCCACCAAGGATATAGTGAAAGAATAGGAAGAAAATCGAAGCATCTAGGGAGAGTTCATTAGCAGGTCTTCAAAGAAAAAGAAGAAAGCCTCCTCAGACAAGTGGTTTGGACCCAGACTCCTGACATTTACAGACTGAGGGCACAGGACCACATCCAGGTCATCACTCCCAGATGCCCTTCTGTTGCCTCATTTTTTTCTTTCTGGTGCTGCCAGGATTGGAACCTGCAGCTTTTGGATGAGGGAAGTAGCAAAGTGTGTCTTTTCAGACAGATGTCTTGCCCTGTTTGCTGTTAGACACCTGTTGTAAGCAGGGAAATTGAAAGCCTGATGAAGTTCACATTTGTTCTTCCTTGATCAGTTTAGCAGTCCCAAGAGAAATTTAGAAATATTTTTCTGTCAGTAAATAATGAAAAGTTGTTCCTTCCACTGGCTACTAGGTCTATAATAGGAAGAGAAGGTGGAGGTGAATTTTTGATATATAAAACTAGAGTTCTCTAATTTGGTAGAGGATAATTAACTGAGAGAGGATATATTCTGAAGTCATCTAGTCTCTTAGACTAAAGATGCACATGTGCTGGTCCCTGCTCCTCACTCAAAATATGAGAATTTTGAAGTATTTCAACATTGACCTAATTTGTGTGTCCAGAAGAGTGTTTTGCACGATCGTGGTGTGTGTGTGTGTGTGTGTGTTGTGTGTGAAAACAAGCTCATGACTGACTTAGATGAAAATTCACAACAGCAATGCAAGGAAGCAATGGGAAAATGTTTAATGGAAAACAGCGATCAGCATAGAAACGGTGCCAAGGGGAAGGTTACATAAATACTAAAAAGCAGGGAAGAAAGGGTAAGGGGGAAAAAAAAAAAAAAGAAAAAAAAAAAAAAGTTAAAAAAAAAACAAAAAAAAAAAAAAAAAAAAAAAAAAAAAAAAAAAAAAAAAAAAAAAAAAAAAAAAAAAAAAAAAAAAAAAAAAACAAAAAAAAAAAAAAAAAAAAAAAAAAAAAAAAAAAAAAAAAAAAGAAACAATGGAGAGGAGAAAAAGAAAGAGAAGGAGGGAAGAATCTTTGTGTTTTTATTCGTTTGTATTTAGTTGTATGTTTTTTTGTGTTGTTATGCATATTGTTGTTTTTTTCTCCTCTGCGCTAACCGATAACCCCCCTTATCTATCCCTCGCGAATCCCCTTGTGTTTTTTGTTATGCGTCTAAGTTCTTTTTTTATTTTCCTTTTGGTTTGTGTTGTTTTTTTGTTTTTTGGTTGCTGTTTTATGGTCGAGTGATCCCTATATACTATATCGAGTGCGGCTCACGGATCAGTATTCCAAACTTAGCAGTAGGCGGTCTTGCCCTGAGTGGTAAATTCAGTTCTTTGTTTTTGTTTCCTTGCTTTTTGTCATGTTACCGCTGTTCTCCCGACCCCACCCCCTTTTTTTGTCTTCGGGGATAGTGGTTTGATTGCTTGGTGAGCAGGGAAGCCCTGTTAGGTGATTTTGTTTTTTTTTTTTTTTTTGATGTTATTTGTTGTTTTTTTTTTTTTTTTCCTTCTTTTTTTTTTTTTCTTTTTTTTTTTTCCTTTTATTTTTTTTGTTTTTTTTATTTTTTTCTTTTTTCCTCCCCGCCAGTTATTTCTTGTTTGTTTTTTTCACCCCCCCCCACCTTTCTTATCTCTTTTTTCTTTTTTCCCCTCTTTTTTCTCCTTTTTTTTTTTTTTTTTTTTTTTTTTTAGCCCTCTTCTTTTTCTCTTTTCTTTTTTCTCTCTTCTTCTCTCTTTTTTTCTTTCCTTTTTACTTGTTTTTTTTTTCACTTCTTTTTTTTTTTTTTTTTACCTTTTTTTTTTTTATCTTCCTTTTTTTTGTTTTTTTTTTGCTTTTTTTGCACAGAAAGATCATGGCACCAGACAAGGGAGGGGAAATAGAGTTTGAGAGAATGCTTGATAACATTTAGGAAGGGAGAGATAATGATTCACAGATTAAGTATGACCCTTCAAACCTGCTCTGGATTTCCCTCCACTACTCAGAGCTTAAGCCACATACCACAGTTTCTCATTGCACCAGAGACTAAGAAGACCTAAGAGCCCACACCACTGTTGGAAATAATAATTCAAGTGTTTGTAGTAAGGGACCATGTAATCCCTGAAATCCACTGGGGAGTTCTCTGGACGCTAGCAACACAGCAACTCACTCGGATGCACTGTTTTATAAGATGAGCTGTCTGGCAGTCATTATACCATCCCAAGGGTGTACGGTTGGCATGTGAAGAAATGAGTATCCGGACGTGCTGGTCCTGTTACCCCCCCTAAATGATCTTGTGTGTGTGTGTGTGGGTTATTCTATATATATATATATATATATATATATATCTATATGTGTGTGTGGTGTGTGTGTGTGGGTGTTCTGTTGTATGTACATTAATATACACACACACATGTGTGTGTGTAGTACAGTACATAGGGGCCAAGGACCATGGAAGATACATACTTACTAATTTGCTTCAAAATGTCATTATAGATAATTTAACAGTTATGCAGGTTCATGTAATAAATCTTCCCTTGAACCATTGAGAGAGGTAGAGAGAGCAAGAGAGAGAAGAAAGAGAGAGAGAGAGAGTAGAAATTTAAAAATGCAGTTGTCAATGGAGGTGTATCTAATGGAGGGAGGGGAGAGAGGACTTGCGCCTGTGAAGGAGAGGTGATTGACAGAGGTCAGAACAGGGAATGTGATGGTCACATGCTGTGTGTGTGTGTGTGTGTGAATGTGTGTGTGTTGGGGGGTGGATGCTGAGGCCGGCACAGCCACCCTTTCACCCTGGAGACCCCACTGAGGGGGTCTTGCCCCTCACACTAAGGAGTGTGAGAGCGAGAGGTGGAGGGGGGGGGGGGGAGGGGGGGGGGTGAGGGAGGGGGGGGTAGGGGAGGGGGGGTGAGGAGGAGGGGGACGGAGGGGGGGGGAGGGGGGGGGGGGGGCGAGGGGAGGGGAGAAGGGGAGGGGGGTGGGGAGGGTCTCGTCCTTCAGAGACGGGGAGAGGGGGGGGGGAGGGATATCTTAAGATATTCCTAGAGGGACAGTGGAATGGGAAACTTGAAGAAAGGTTGAAGGGGAGGATGGACATGATAGCAAAGCGCCACAGTGAGCGGTACAGGCTGCGTGCTGAGGTAGGAAGGAAAAGGATGGAGAGGGGGAAGAAACAAGGGAGAAAGGGAAAAAGGGAAAAAAGGAGAGAAACGGACCCTAGATAGGACCAGACATGCTGGAGGGGAACTAGGAACGTTGGATCCCATCCCCCCAGGTGAGGGATGAAGGTGGAGCGATGGAGGAAAGCCCTACATAGGCTGACAGGGCTTGGAGGATAGGGAGGGGGGGAGGGGATGGGGAGGGGGGGTAGGAGGGGGGAAGAGGGGGAGGGGGGGAGAGAGTGGGGGGGGACCCTAAGTAGGACTAGGATTAGGGCTGGGAGCGAGAAAGGGGCAGTAGGAGGGGGGGGGGGGGGTGGGGTTTGGGCTTTTTGAGGGCGCTATTGTGTCTTTGTTATCTGTTTGTGGTTGTTCTTGTTGTGGTTAGAGGGGGTAAGCCGGGTGTAGTATTGCTGGGCGAGTCTGCCTGCGGTTTGTTTTGTTTGGTTCGTTTGGGGGGGGGTTTGTTTTGTCATTTCTTGGGGCGGGGATAGCGGCGGATATGGCTACAAGTGGGGGGGGGGGCTCGGGGGCTAGTAAGGGGAGGGCTAGATAGGGGGGAGCAGGCGGCAAAGGGGAGGGGGAGCGCGACCGGGGGGGGCTGCTTAAGGAGCTTGGCGGGGCTAAATAGTAGGGGTGCTTAAGTAGGACACAGACTGGAAGGGAGAAAAAATAAGAGGGGTGAAGAAATAACATATGGATGGAAGCCCTTAAATGGGCTGATTCCAGGATTTGTGCTGGTGGGGGGGGAGGAGGGGGGGCGGGGGGGGAGGAGCTGGGAGGGGGGGGAGGGGGGGGAGGAGCCGGGGGGGGGGGGGGGGGGGGGGGGGGGGGGGAAGAGGAGGGGGGGGGGGGGGGAGGGGAGGGGCGAGGGGGGTGGGGGGGGGAGGGGGTGAGGGAGAGGGCTAGATAAGAGAAAAACCCCCACCCAGGACTGGGAGGGGAACAGAGGTAGGTGGATGACATGGATGGAAAGCCTTAAAATTGGGGCTGATCCAGGCATGGCTGGGGGGGGGGGGGGGGGGGGGGGAGGGGGCTAGATCTAGTTAGGGGGGGGGGGGGCACCGACTGGAGGGGAAACTAGAGGGGGGGAGACGGGGATGGAGGGGAGTTAAAGTGGGCTGAGCCAGGCTTGGCTTAAAGGGGACTAGAGGTGGTGGATGACATGGATGGAAAGCCCTTAAATTGGGGCTGATCCAGGATGGGGGGGGGGGGGGGGGGGGGCTAGTAGGACAGACTGGAGGGGCAACTAGAGGTGGTGGTAGGACATGGATGGAAAGCCCTTAAATTGG
>JADBJO010000208.1:165000-222500 GCA_016801955.1 Conus betulinus
CTTAGTCTATCATTTATTCAGTGAAACTAACTGCTTAGTCTATCATTGATTCAGTGAAACTTACCGCTTAGTTAGCCTATCATAAGTGAAACTAACCGCTTAGTTAGCCTTTCATTGGGGCAAACTAACCGCTTAGTCTATCATTGATTCAGTCAACCTGACCGCTTAATCTGTCATTGATTCAGTCAAACATAGCTCAACAGACAAGTGAAGAGGACACTTCCCCTTTGTCCGCCACAGTCCTAAGGACACAGCCTGTCAGAAGGGTATTTCGAGCGATACAATAATGGCCTAGAGTATGTAGATTTGTGGCACCGCAACTTTTATTAGTTAGAGAGAGGGGAGGGGGTTCGTAATCATTCATAGTGCGTCAAGTTTAGCAATCTGGCTGGCGCCCACAGCCAGCGTAGTTTGATCCTTGATAGTTGATGCTCTTAGAGATATTTTTTGTGTTGTGTGAGTCACTTTCAGGATAAGGCTTTTATGTTCAGATGTGCCTGGGCTGTTTCAAAAAGACCCTGCTTGGTTGGCTGTGCTGGTTGGCTGGGCTGTAACCACGCTGACCCAGAGAATAGTCGTGGTTGTGCTGACCTCGGACAGATGTTCGTAGCATTGTAGCGAGTCTGCTTAGGTCAGTGACGACACTTACAGTAACTGGGAATAAAACTGAGGTCGTTTTGTAACTGGTTGATGGTGCATGGATGGTGCAGGGCCGAAGCAGGTGGCCAGGTCATTGGGTCCAGACACACGGGGGGGGGGGGGGGGGGGGGGGAGGGGGGGGGGGTTGACGGGAAAGGACAGGGCTGAGTAATGCAGGAGGCCGACGGCACCTCCTCCACCTGGCTGCCGGCGTTGACTGCTGCAGTGAAGCAAGGAAGCAAGCGGCACTATCAGTGGAAGCCACGTTAAACAATACTCCCCTTGTTGACAAGCACTCTCATCTGGGCGCTGCCAGCCTCTCGATCAATACGAGAACTGTTGCATGTCGGCGAGAGAGATAACTCCTTCCGCTCTGGCCGAGCCGACGCGCTCAGCCAGCGCAAGACTTGGTAGTAGACGGGCCCCTTAAAAGAGTTGGCCGGGCGCCGAGTCCTCTCCACCGGTGGCGGTGTGCTGTTATGGGTGGACTGCTGTGTACAGTGACAGGCTGGCGGCTGGCGGGGATTTGCTGTGCATGGCCTGCGGGCGTTGACGTTGAATTGAAAGCTGTGTGTGCACGGTCGACCCAGTGATCGGAACAAAGGGCACTCGCACTCGGTCTCTCCAGCACTGGCGCTGAAAGTGGTCTTCACTCCTTTTTCGGCGGCATCAGCAGACCACCCCACCCTCCAATGAGCACGTGCCCAGCGCGTTTTACCATACTCACTCCCGATTGGATTTATTTTAACCCATTCCCATCAGAGGCAACTTTATCAAAGTCCAGCCTCTTAGCTGAGAGCCGGTTCTAGGTGCTTGTCACTCTCCTGATCGGTCTTCTCCAGAGTGCTGGCCAGTTTCAGGTCCCCTACATGAAATGTTTTTCAGTGATTTGCTTCATTGTAGCATGGTTACATATTGTGTATGACTGGTCTCCAGAAAAATAAAAATCTACAAAATGATATGAAAAATTTAATTATTCGATGAAAATGAATGCACCACCATTACTAGGAAGCGAAAAAAAAATTGCCAGTAAAAACGATAGTGTCTTGTTGACAGTTACCATTCACTGTTGAGGAGTGATTTTTAGTGCATGACATGCTTACAAAATGCAATTTTTTAATAATTTCCCTTTTATTAGCAAACAAAAATCCTTACTCTTAGCTCAAATAAGAATTGTATCAGGTTTTATGAGCCAAGTTGGTCACACAAAAAGCCATGTTTGTTGAAATATAAAGCAGTCTGCACATCATTGCAGCTTCACAGACTACAGACCTGAAGTAAAATAGAAAAAATGAATAAACTGTAAATGAATACATTAAAGATTAATAAAATGATCCATTATTAACATGTGTGACTTAAATTGACAGTGTTATCATTGCACTGAAATGTGCCCTTGAGTGATGCCACCATTTTGAACTCACCACTAGCATCAAGCAAGAGGGTGAATGAAATACATGCTCTTGAATCATACAGATTTCATATCTAACACAGATTTTGAAGGTTCACTTGTTATATTAGATTTATTAGCATTTGAATCAAAACCAATAGTCGGACAAATTCTGTAGATTGATCTACATGATCTGGATTCCCATTCGGTACCTCTGATATCAGGCCATGATTTTAGTCTAGTAAAATGTCTGTTCAAACAACAAAAAAAAATTGCCATTTCAGTGTGTCTTAAATTTTGTGGGACAGCAGTTTTACACTTGAATCAATTTGGTTTTGTCACAAACTTTTAGTTGGCAACTTACTGATTTTCAGCTGGACCAGGTTGGTTTTGTCAGTGTCAATCTCTGACAGTATTGGCAATGAATTTATTTCTGTATAAAGGCATCATGAAATACTTTTGACTTTGTGAAAAGTTCTTAGTCAGCTCATTCTGTGAAACATCTGCTGGTCATGCTGCTGTCTCTGCTGGAAACTTTGGCATTTGCTGTTTGCAGTTGTCTCTAATTTTCCAAAAAGTAATCCAGTCAAATTAATTTTTACTTGAAATGCGGGATCATTTCATGTCGACATGTTGCTGAATCATTGCTGGTTCCAGTGACATAGTCCACTTAACTGTGTGAGGAGTACACAACTTGTGGGTCTCATTTGAATAAGGTCACCCATGCACAACATAATTATAGGAGGATTTAGATTTCCCTCTGCCTTGGGTAGATTTCACCGTGGCGCGCCTCCCAAAAGATGAGGGTTAATGCCTTCCTGACTGCTTCCTGGAGATCTCATCACCATGAATAGCTCTGTGTTAAAAGGAAAGAATATGGATAAGGCATAGAAAATTTTATAGAACAGAGTATGACAAGGTTATGCCTGTGAATGAGTATTTGTGTCATTGTACGTGTATTAGTAGCACTAGTAGTAGTTACAGTAGAAGTAGTAGTAGTGGTAATAGTAGTAGTAGTGCTAGTAGTATAATGGAACTGGCTCAAGCCTGTGTGCTGTGTGTCTTTTGAAGCTCTGTTTAAAAGGTTTGCAAGTTTTATGGTGCATACTAAATGATAAATCACTCGCCAAAAGAATCAAAGAATGTAGTGATCAATCTAAAGATGTGTACAGAAAATTTTTGAATGTGTGTTTCTGTAAGTAGATGGCACTGTTTTAAAAGATGAGTGACAGTGAGTTCTATAGATTAGCAGGGCAATCGCCAATACATTATTTTCACTTAAGTTGTTAGTATTGAAAAGCTAAAAATGTACTATTTAAAAGCTAAATATGTACCTTACTGTCTGGATTTGTAGGTTTTTTTCCATATAATGATAACGAAAAGAATGACCAGAAGCTCATATGTCCAAAGTCATTAAATATTTGATGTGTCTCTCTCCGATCATCTCTTATATGCCTTCTGATCCCTTTAATGAGTGTATCATCAGCAACCTTAGTCTGTCTTTTTAGTTCATACCTTTGTGTTCTTTGACCAGTTTGGTTACTTCTTTCTGCACACATTCAGAACACTATAATTGACATACCGTATTATGCACACATTCAAAACATTATGATTTACGTACCATATTATGCACACATTCAAAACATGATTGACATACTATATTATAATCCCATATTGATATTCTAAATGTCTGCACACGTTCAAAACATTATGATTGACATACCATATTATAATTGCATATTCCAGATGTGGGCCAACAGTTGACTTGCATTGTAATAAAAATGTTTTCTTGTCAAAAGAAATAAATGTCAGTTTAAATGTACCCCCAGCATCTGGTGTGCTTTATAAATTTAACTGCTTTTCAATACGATTGTCAAAGGTCATTAGATTATCATAAAATAACTTTGTCTTTTTCTTTTTCTTCATGCAGATGAGATTGAGATTTTTTGAAATGCATCCACATCTAACTTCATTGAGTACTGGCATTTGGGAGTGTTTTTTAACTATATGTATTACCTTGCATTTAGATATGTCAAAATGTATGTTCCAGTCATTTGACCACTTCCGTACAGATTATTCAAGTATATTTTGGATGTTGTTATTTTCAGACTCTGTATAGTATACAGTCTTAATGTGATCAGCATATAGTCTTTATGTGATCAGCAAATGTTTCAGATATGTGCTTTTGTAATTATTTGGTAGATAATTTTTCAAAGTAGTAGATAAAAGTGGCGTAGGGATGCTGCTCTGAGGGATTCCACTCAGTGCATCAGTTTTCGTTGAAAAGTGCTGATCCAACTCAAATCCTTTGTTTTCTGCCAGTTAAAAATACTTTTTTTTTCCATTTTAAATGTACTGATTCCATAAGCTTTCATTATCAAGAATAACTTTTCATGTGATACTGAGTCAAAAGCTTTTTCAAAATCCCAAGTGTATGAAGCGAAGTGCAGTGCCATCTCTCAGTGGCATTGTTAAAAACTCCATACTTGAGCATGCACTGTATGCGATTTAGATGAAAGGTGAAAGCCCCCATATAGCCCTCTGTGGTTGCCTGTCCCCCACCGCACCCCACCCCTCTCTCTCTCTCTCTCTCTCTCTCTCTCATTCTCCCTTCCTTGTACACATGCATCATACACTTCACCATACCATGCCATGCCATGCCACTCAATACCCTGCCATGTCACACCTTGCCAAGCCATGCCACCTCGTACCACACACCACAGCACACATGCCTCAGCATATCCATATTTTATAGGTGCTCACCATGACTAGAGTGCAGATTATTTCAGGATGAGAATGAGGTCTATACTCACACACCACACACATGCATGTGCATGCTCGCACCCCCACCCCCCCCCCCCTCTCCCCCCTCACACACACACACACACACACACACACACACACACACACACACACACACACACGCGCGTATATGTTTTGAAAAATGAGAATTTGTGATGATTTATGTTATCTCAAGCTTTCAGGACTTAAAAAGTATGAATGTGAATAAATTGCATATTTTTCTGCACAGATGATCTTGTGACATGAGGTTATTGTTGAATAAAGCGCAAGACATGTCACCACAGCGTGTCTATGCTTCAGAGAGCAGGCACTATGAAATTGTGTCGCTGACTCATTGAAGGATTGGCTGTTCACTGTTTTTAAGTTACCCCTGTCAGACACAACTGAGAAAATGAAAGGTGTGCTTTCTTCTTTCATTATTCATTAATCATTAACCATTTAGCACAGCTACATTCTTCAGGTCAGGACAGACACACTGCGTTCGTAAGCATACAATCATGTATCATACGTGCTCTCATCTCTCTGTCTGGGTGGGTGATGAAAGGCTTCTTTTCCATCAAGCAGCCAACAAGGCTGCCCCACAGAATTAATGCTTGTGGCCAGATCTGTGCTTTTGTAGAGGAGTTGATTGACACATGTGATGCATGAGTAAGGTAAATTCACCAAAGATGCCTGAAAAAAAAAACCTGATCAAGAAGTGGGGTGGGGGCAGGAGCAGGTTTGTGAGTGGGATGGAACGAGGGAGGGGGGTGGAAAGGAGCTGTTTGGTCCTCATCCAGTATGGGCCAGGGACTTGTTTGGGGCCTTAAGCTTTAATGTGTTTCAATCCTGTAGGTGTTCCAAGACTTGGAGTAGTTGGCTAAGTGAGGATTGCCTGATAGGAGAGATTTGGGGATTCTCTCTAGGGGGGAGGGTGGTCCTCTCTAGTTGGGGGAGGGTGGTCCTCTCTAGTGGGGAGGGTGGTCCTCCCTAGTGGGGAGGGTGGTCGTCTAGTGGGGAGGGTGGTCCTCTCTAGTGGGGAGGGTGGCAAAGGAGATCTGGGCAATTCACCATCATCAGATCACTATCAGCAGGACAGCTGGGGACAAAGTCGGACAGACAGACCAAGGAACCCAGTGTGTGTGTGTGTGTGTGTGTGTGTGTGTGTGTGTGTGAACATCAGAAAATGATGTAACTGAGAGAACTCCTAGGGAGGGTGTGTGTGTGTGTGTGTGTGGGGGGGGGGGGGGGGGGGTGTGAAAGAGAGACTGAGAGTGTGTGTTTGTGTGTGTGAGAGAGAGAGAGAGGGGGTTGGATGGTGTAGGGTGTGTTAACTTGTAGCAGAGAGAGAGGGGGGGTGGGGGTGGAGGGAAAAAGGGAGGGGGGAAACATCCCCATCTGGGCCATCATGGAAAATGTTGCCACTCCAACTATATCTGATCAGGCTGGCTGTTTCATACCCCTGTGTGCATACTCGCGCACACACACACACACACACACACACACACACACACACATGCTCTCTCACACACACACACACACACACACACACACACACACACACGCGCGCGCGCGCGCGCGCGCGTGACACATGCTCACACACACACACACACACACACACACACACACACACACACACACACACACATACTCTCACTCACACACACTCCACACACACACACACACACACACACACACACACACACACACACACAGTCTCTGTCTCTCTTTCTCTCTTGCACACAAGCATTCCCTGTACACAGATATGCTCAAGTATTGCTTGTACACAGATGCACAGAAATGACTTTTTTTTTTTTGCCTCTGCACGGTTTCATTCTCACTGAATTTGGAGGCATGCACATTGGTGAGTACACTTGCAGAGCTCTGCCCAAAGTATGGTAGCACGTATGGACACACTGCTCATCCATGCGTCCATGCTTGTTCACAGGCCAGTGGTGAGATGCACACATGCATGCAAACAGTGATTGAAGAGAATTGTGTGTGTTAGCCTGCAGGTGGTACAAGGGCAAAATGTGGGAATGCTGATTTGCATCAAGCATTGGACTGGGGATTGTGTGGTTTTTAACCTCAGGGAGCTCAGTGATTTTCCACTCTGTGGAGGTTCTGTAGCAGTGTAGACCACAGGGGTCCAGGGCTTGTTTAGGCTGATGTCAAGCCAGCAGGTAAATCAATAGTTGCTTATTTGTGGGGGCATTGTGATGGCGCCATATGTCCTCCTTTGGGTGGAGTGGTTTTATTGTTGCCATCACTTGTCAGTTTCTCTTGTGGGCCACTGGTTGTGAACAGACTGTTGCTTCATGTAAGAGAGAGAGAGAAACAGAGAAGGCTTGTCAGGGGTTGGTTGGAAGGGGATGGATGTGGGGGTTCACATGCCTTGACTCAGCATGGCAATATGGTGGAATTTACACTCAGAATAAAACAAGGAGGAAAAAAAAGGGAGCGAAGGGAAACATGATACAGTTGTTAGTGAAGTGTGTGTTACAGGGTAAGACTGGCTCTGGTGGACTGTACACGTTGATTCCATCTGAATTCAGCCACAACGTGCTGTTGATCTGGTGCTGGTTTCAGGCTGAAAGGGCTTTTCCCCCTCTCTTTTGCCTTCTGCCTTTACATTTCAGTCCAAAGAACCTGACATTGCTGTCGACTGAAACAGAGGTGTGAGGAGAGGCTGTGTGAACAGAGGTGTGGAGGAAAGGCTGTGTGAAAGAGGCTGTGTGTGAACAGAGGTGTGAGGAAAGGCTGTGTGAACAGAGGTGTGGGAAAGGCTGTGAACAGAGGTGTGAGAAAGGCTGTGTGAACAGAGGTGGAAAAGGCTGTGTGAACAGAGGTGTGAGGAAAGGCTGTGTGAACAGAGGTGTGGGAAAGGCTGTGTGAACTGTGTGTGTGAACAGAGGTGTGAGGAAAAAGGCTGTGTGAACAGAGGTGTGAGGAAAGGCTGTGTGAACAGAGGTGTGTGTGTGAACAGAGGTGTGTGTGTGAACAGAGGTGTGAGGAAAGGCTGTGTGAACAGAGGTGTGGAGAAAGGCTGTGTGAACAGAGGTGTGTGTGAAGGCTGTGTGAAACAGAGGTGTGTGTGTGAACAGAGGTGTGTGGGAAAGGCTGTGTGAACAGAGGTGTGTGAGGAAAGGCTGTGTGAACAGAGGTGTGGGAAAGGGCTGTGTGAACAGAGGTGTGGGAGTGTGAAAGGCTGTGTGAACAGGCTGTGTGAACAGAGGTGTGGAGAGGAAAGGCTGTGTGAACAGAGGTGGTGTGGAACTGTGTGAACAGAGGTGTGGGGAGAGGCTGTGTGAACAGAGGTGTGGAGAAGGCTGTGTGAACAGAGGTGTGGGAGAAGGCTGTGTGAACAGAGGTGTGAGGAAAGGCTGTGTGAACTGTGTGAGAGGTGTGAGGAAAGGCTGTGTGAACAGAGGTGTGGGAGAGGCTGTGTGAACAGAGGTGTGAGGAGAGGCTGTGTGAACAGAGGTGTGAGGGCTGTGAACAGAGGTGTGTGGAAAGCTGTGTGAACAGAGGTGTGAGGAAAGGCTGTGTGAACAGAGGTGTGGGGAAGGCTGTGTGAACAGAGCTGTGTGAAAGAGGCTGTGTGAACAGAGGTGGTGAAGGCTGGCTGTGTGAACAGAGGTGTGAGGAACGGCTGTGTGAACAGAGGTGGTGGGAGGGCTGTGTGAACAGAGGTGTGTGGGAAAGGCTGTGTGAACAGAGGTGTGGGAGAGGCTGTGTGAACAGAGGTGTGAGGAAAAGCTGTGTGAACAGGTGTGAGGAAAGGCTGTGTGAACAGAGGCTGTGGGGAAAGGCTGTGAACAGAGGTGTGGGAAAGGCTGTGTGAACAGAGGTGGTGGGAAAGGCTGTGTGAACAGAGGTGGTGGGAAAGGCTGTGTGAAACAGAGGTGGTGGGAAAGGCAGAGGTGGTGTGGAAAGACTGTGTGAACAGGTGGTGGGAAAGGCTGTGTGAACAGAGGTGGTGGGAAAGGCTGTGTGAACAGAGGTGTGGGAAAGGCTGTGTGAACAGAGGTGGTGGGAGAAAGAGGCTGTGTGAACAGAGGTGGTGGGGGGAAGGCTGTGTGAACAGAGGTGGTGGAAAGGCTGTGTGAACAGAGGTGGTGGGGAAAGGCTGTGTGAACAGAGGTGTGGGGAAAAGGCTGTGTGAACAGAGGTGGTGGGAAAGGCTGTGTGAACAGAGGTGGTGGTGGGAAAGGCTGTGTGAACAGAGGTGGTGGTGGAAAGGCTGTGTGAACAGAGGTGTGGGAAAGGCTGTGTGAAAGAGGTGGGCTGTGTGAACAGAGGTGGGGAAAGGCTGTGTGAAAGGCTGTGTGAACAGAGGTGGTGGGAAAGGCTGTGTGAACAGAGGTGTGCGGAAAAGGCTGTGTGAACAGAGGTGGTGGGAACAGAGGTGTGTGTGTGAACAGAGGTGGTGGGGAAAGGCTGTGTGAACAGAGGTGGTGGGAAAGGCTGTGTGAACAGAGGCTGTGGTGGGAAAGTGGCGGAAAGGCTGTGTGAACAGAGGTGGTGGTGAAAGGCTGTGTGTGAACAGAGGTGGTGGAAAGGCTGTGGAACAAGGCTGTTGACTGAACAGACAACAGAGGTGGAGGAAAGGCTGAGAGAGAGACAGGCTGAGAGAGAGAGAGAGAGAGAGTATATCCAAGAGAGTACACAGGACTACTAATAGTTGCTCTGTTGGCTTGAAAAGTGTGTGCATGCATGTGAACATGCGTGTGTGGATGCATGCATGCGTGTGTGTGTGTGTGTGTGTGTGAGAGAGAGTTTTCAGTGAGTATTACAGTTTTGCAAATTGTGTCATACCTGACATGACTAAGTAACACTGTGCATGCACTCACAAATGTGAATACTATTGATTCATGAGCTGTGGGTGGCGGGTGGGTGAGAGAGAGAGATGAAGTACACAAGTGAAACATCAAAGATGGAGGGACAGGATCAGGCAGCACTGGCTGTTGGAAGCCAAGGCTAGGATGAAGGCTAGCAGCAAGCATCATCTGTGTACACAGCACTGCCAAGGCTGCTGTATGCAGAGCCCAGCACAGCCTTTGCAGTGTGTGTGTGATGGATCATCAGCCTGCAACAGCCTGTCACGTTTTCCTCCAGCTGCATTTCCACTGCTGCTTTTATTTGTATAGACCACTGACAAACAGTTTGCTGGCTTCCTTGGTAACTAACTGTTATTATACGTCTGTCTGTCTGTCTGTCTGCCTGCCTGCCTGCCTCTCTCTCTCTCTCTCTCTCTCTCTCTCTCTCTCTCTGTGGGTGCATGTTTATACACTGCTTTGCCTCTCACTCCTACCCCTCCCCTCCTCAGCGGGCACATGTGGTAGTCTTGTGGGTGTTGTAAGTCCAAATATATGCCTGACTGCTCATCTCCACATGGGAGCTAGAAGGGATATGGAATTTAGGTAGTGACTGCACTTGACACAGCTATAAGGAAATGGTTGGTTTCTCGTTCCCAAAAAACTTTGGGTTAGAAGTCGAGGAATTTGTTGATGTGGTGAAGAAGGAACATAAAAAGGGCAGTAGAAAAGTCTATGAGATCATAGTCATCACAGGAGAAGGCTTAATTTTACTTCATCTTAAAATCTAAGATCATACGAACGATTAGGGGGGGGGAAAAAAAACTGAAAGATTTCTTCTATTCTGACTGCGCGTTTTCAAGGATACTACCCAGTTTAAGAACATTGTGACCGAGGACACACTTGCAGAATGTAATTAGCATGTAAATTTACAATGTCACAAATGATCTTTATGTGATTAACATAGCAGTACCAAGACTGGATTTTTTTCTTTGTGGTTTTTTTTTTTGTTCTTTTGTTTTGTTAAATTCTAAGCTAAAATCCATTGATGGTTTATGTGTCTGCAGTACATATTCAGTATGGATGCAGTGCCTGTCTGACATGCTGTACTGAGGGGTAAGGTAGAAGTGGGTTGTACTGAGGGGTAAGGTAGAAGTTGCTGAGGGGGTAAGGTAGAAGTGTACTGAGGGGTAAGGTAGAAGTGTACTGAGGGGTAAGGTAGAAGTTGCTGGTACGGAGGGGTAGGGTAGAAGTAAAGTGTACTGAGGGGTAAGGTAGAAGTGTACTGAGGGGTAAGGTAGAAGTTGCTGTACGGAGGGGTAAGGTAGAAGTGTACTGAGGGGTAAGGTAGAAGTGTGTACTGAGGGTAAAGGTAGAAGTGGCTGTACGGAGGGGTAAGGTTGAAGTGTACTGAGGGGTAAGGTAGAAGTGTACTGAGGGGTAAGGTAGAAGTTGCTGTACGGAGGGGTAAGGTAGAAGTGTACTGAGGGGTAAGGTAGAAGTGTACTGAGGGGTAAGGTAGAAGTTGCTGTACGGAGGGGTAAGGTAGAAGTGCTGTACGGGGGTAAGGTAGAAGTGGCTGTACTGAGGGGTAAGGTAGAAGTGGCTGTACTGAGGGGTAAGGTAGAAGTGTGTACTGAGGGGTAAGTAGAAGTGTACTGAGGGGTAGGTAGAAGTGTACTGAGGGGTAAGGAAGTTGCTGTATGGAGGGGTAAGGTAGAAGTGGCTGTACGGGGGGTAAGGTAGAAGGTGGCTGTACAGAGGGGTAAGGTAGAAGTGTACTGAGGGGTAAGGTAGAAGTGTACTGAGGGTAAGGAAGTTGCTGTACTGAGGGGTAAGGTAGAAGTGGCCGTACAGAGGGGTAAGGTAGAAGTGTACTGAGTAAGGAAGTTGCTGTACTGAGGGGTAAGGAAAGTTGCTGTACTGAGGAGTAAGGAAGTTGCTGTACTGAGGGGTAAGGTAGAAGTGGCTGTACAGAGGGGTAAGGTAGAAGTTACTGTACTGAGGGGTAAGGAAGTTGCTGTACTGAGGGGTAAGGTAGGTAAGTTGCTGTACTGAGGGGTAAGGAAGTTGCTGTACTGAGGGGTAAGGAAGTTGCTGTACTGAGGGGTAAGGTAGAAGTGTGTACTGAGGGGTAAGGAAGTTGCTGTACTGAGGGGTAAGGTAGAAGTGGCTGTACAGAGGGGTAAGGTAGAAGTGGCTGTACTGAGGGGTAAGGTAGAAGTGTAGAAGTGGCTACTGAGGGGTAAGGTAGAAGTGGCTGTACTGAGGGGAAAGGTAGAAGTGGCTGTACTGAGGGGTAAGGTAGAAGTTACTGAGGGGTAAGGTAGAAGTAAAGAGCTGCTGTTTCCTTTCCTGGGTGTCCATTAGCATGAGGTCTCCATAATCTGTCTTGTGTCTTGTTTGTTGTTGTTTTTTCACACGGGGTAGAGCAATGCCATAAATTGCACAGTCTCTCAGTTTAATTTAAATGCCCTGAAAACACTTTTTCTTCAATTTCCAAAGGAGTAGAAAAGTTTGATATCACTTCACATTGGTCTAGGGCAAAATCAGACCAGATACTATAAAAGAAAAAAGCTCTGCAGATTTTCAGCATGTCAGGTGGGGCTTGATAACCAACTACTGGTGATATGGATTTCCTGTGACAGACTCTGTGTGTGTGTGTGTGTGTGTGTGTGTGTGTGTGTGTGTGTTGTATGAGAATGTGTGTTGTATGAGAATGTGTATACCTGTGACTGTGTGTCTGAGTACTGTGTGAGCAAGAGGCATGCACATGCATGCAAATGCCACTTTCTTTTCCTCTCTCTCTCTCTCTCTCTTTGTGCGCGCTTGCAGTAATATTATTTTCAGTTCTTTCATGTCGAAGACAGGAAAGTTCTGTGTCCACAAGTTTGTTGTGGATACAGAATTTCTTTGATTCTGCACATGTACAGAGCGTTATCTCCAAGACACACACACAGCCATTGTGAACTGCCTGTGTTGGGCTGCAAAGCTAGTCTGTGAATTTGACAGTATGCTGCTGCTGCTCCTGCACCACATGATTATCTGCATTGTGTTGATATCTGGATGAAAGAAATTTGAAATGTCAGTGATAATGCACCCGCAAAACCCCCCCCCAAAAAACGAAAAAAAAAAACCCAAACCCCCCCCCAAAAAACCCTGTAGACAAACGAATCACAAGACAAAACATGATGTATTTCTGACCTCATAGGTCTTCATCAGGCAAGATACAATACACTGTGGACAACGAAAATGAAGGAGCTATCACTTACCTTCATCCGTTTCAATGCAAGATAGGCATTGGATTGAAATGAAGATAAGCGATTGCTCGTTCATTGGACAAATAATGACTTCACAAGTACAAGTATGGAAAGAGTTATGGTGTGAAATTGAAAGAAAAGGGTTCAGTGTGACACCGTGCATTTGACACATGTGTCTGAGCATATTGTACAGTGATCTCATTTTGATTCCTTTAGGCACTTTGTGAGGTAGACAGAGCATGGGCTTGTTTGGTTGTGTTCTTTTTAATCGATGGATTCAGGTGAGTGAAAGGCAGTATTGGCCAGCTGTTACTGCTAATGATAGACTATTGTCTGTACTCACCTTACCAAAAAGGTAAGAGGTACTGTTGTAGGAATGACAAAGAAAAGAAAATATTGACAGAGGGAAAAAAAAAAAAACAAACAAAAAAACAACAGCTGTATGAGAGAGGGGAAAGAAGTGTTGCATGTTTTTTTAAATGCTTATCATTGAAGTAAAATTGATAAAGTTTTCTCAAAATGTGCACAACACACACACACACACACACACACACACACACACACACACACACACACACACACACACACACACACACACACACACACACACACACACACACACACACACACACAAGCACGCATGCACACATGCATACATGCACACCATAATTACACGTGTGTGCATGCCAGCATGCAGGCACGCATGCACGCGCACACACACACACACACACACACACACACACACACACACACACACACACACACACATACATACATACACATGTGTTTAATGATGTGTACATGTGCAGGCATACACATGCATAAGCATAACATACACACGTCTATTGCAGTTATTCTTGGAATCTTTTTCAAGCAGTCCTCCATCTCCCTCCCTCTCTCTCTCTCTCTCTCTCTCTCTCTGTTGAGAGAGAGAGAGAGAGAAAGGGAGAGCACTGCGTCAGGCGTCAGGGGCAAATGGACAGTAGCTGTTACTTCTCTGCCACTGCTGACTGCATGTTGAGTCTGTGCTGTGCCTGTCTGTTGCCTGTCTGTTGCCTGTCTGCCCACCACACCACACCCCCACTCCTGTGCTGGTCTTCCCTCCTCATGTCAGCCACACCAATAGTGCTCCTGCTTGTTTGGACAACTGTCACTTAGCTTAGGCTGTAGAGACAGTATGACACACAAACAGCAAAGTAAGGGTTACGTCATCTCTGCTTTCCTCTGCCTTATGTAGTACTTGCATGAAAAATCACTCTCTTGGATCAGCCTACTTTTGCTGTGATGTGCTGTACTGTACTGTACTGTACTGTGCTATGTTGTGCTGTGCTCTGTCTGTCTGTCTGTCTGTCTGTCTGTCTGTCTGTCTCTCTCTCTCTCTCTCTCTCTCTCTCTCTCTCTCTCTCTCTCTCTCTTGTGTCTGTGTGCACTAAAGACTGTGTGTACTGTGCTACGTCTCAGCAGTCTGATTGTCCATTATTTTTCTGTCTTTGTTACAGAAAGTTTGAAGATTTTTTCATGTATATCAGTTACTTACATTCCAGGTTTGTTGTTGTTGTTATAAACAGGCAGCTGAACAGTAAGACACTAAACACCGCCCATTAGTGGGCCTATCATGTAGGTTTTTTTCTGTGGTGCAGGTATGTTTACACACACACACACACACACACACACACACACACACACACACACACACACATGCACGCACGCACGCACACTCACACGCACTCACATAGAGGTTAGAGGTGAGAAATGGGATGGTTAGTCTCTCAGCTGGGACCAGCCTGGCGTTAAGGAAGTCACTGTGTTGCCATCATGGCATGGCATCAGGTCAGGTGTGTTCACTTCTCTTCCAGGACTTGGTTTGGCTGGACAATTGTAAAACTAAAGCTGTCTGAGTCTCGGTTTGTCTCTCTCGCTTTTGCTCTGTGTGTGTGTGTGTGTGTGTGTGTGTGTGTGTGTGTGTGTGAACCTAATTTGCACATACTGATTGTAAGTAGTGAACAATTATGGGAGTAACTTGTACCTTAGGGTTTGGAGTGGGTGAGGAAGATACTTACATTGTAAAATCTCCAGTCTGTTATCAGTGTGCACTTACTTGTCAATGGTGAACAAATGCCATGTGCAATCACTTCAAGGTAAAAAAACAGAAGACTGTGCAGTTGAAGAAAACAGTTGCAATGCCAGTCCTTTTCCTGAGGAATGTTGTGTACAGGAGAAATGTGAACTATTCTGACAGGTTGGAGGTGAAGTTGGTTTTGGCAGCATCACAAGGACCCAGTGATAGTGTGTGTCTGTCAGGGTGCCAGTTACAGAGAAGGGAAGGGAGGAGAAAGGGAGGTGATGGCTGGGGGGGGGGAGGATCATGCAAGAAGCCAACCATTGGGTTCAAAGCCCATCTCACAGGCCAAGAGAAAAGTAGCATCCAAAGGAAATGACAAAGTGAATTATCCATTGAGTGTTAAAGACACATACATTTAAAAGGGAAGCCTTGAAGAAGCTCTGTGGTGCATTCCATGTCATGTTCCACTCACAGTGAAACATATTCTTTAAGTGTTGGGACTTGCACGATGTGAGACATAAACACTTTACAGCAGACTCCATGAAAACCCTGTTCAGAGATGTCCTACCTGAGGTGATCTTTGAATTTCCGAAAGAGATTGGCATTTTTCTCCTCATCCAAGATTTTACGGAAGAAAAACAAAGTTTCTGGTGCATTTTTAAAGGTGTATTTTAGAGATGTGTGCATGCTTTTTCTTTCTGTGTGTGTGTGTGTGTGTGTGTGTGTGTGTGTGTGTTTTGTAACTTGTGAGTTGACTTCAACGTGGTGACAGCCTGAAATGGCCCTTTGCGGTCGGCTGGGCTATAAGCAACAATACCTTACCTTGCATGGCCAAAAGCATGAAATGGTGTGCTCAGCCAAAATCAGTGTGCTGTCGTGATGTGTCTGGCAACATGATGATAGCTTTTGAACTCCACACACACACACACACACACACACACACACACGTGTATTTAGATCTGTCAGTATCTATCTGTCTGTCTGTCTATCCATTTGTCTGTCTATCTATCTGTCTGTCTGTCTATGCATCCAGTAAGTCAGTCAGTCAATTGTCATTCATTTTCTACCTGCCAAATGTGCCTATATGAGTATTGTCTACTACTAGCTGGACTCAACTGAAGCAATCAAATGTTGAAAAAGTAGAAAGTTCATAACATTTTTTCTGTATCACAGTCCTTTGAATTTTTAAATGAATCCAGCGGAAAGTCTTAAAAAAAAAAAGTTTCTTGATTTTTATGTGTGGAAGTTTCCATGCTTTCATTAATGGTTATCAAGTGGGTCAAGTTGCATGCAGTATAGATCATTAGATGTTTTTTTTTTTTTTGTTGTGTGTGTGTTTTTTTTTTTTGTGACATGAAGATGATGTTTAAAAAACCTAATATTTTGAGGCGAAGCATTCAACAAAAAATGCGACAAATTCTAAATGATGTAGTAAACGTTATTCATATCATTCTGTTGGTTTCAACACAAAAACCTTCATACTGTGAAAGTTGATACCAAGTGGTAACAGTTTAATATAAACAAATAGATAATGAAATCTGAAACTTTAAGCAATTTGGTTCCAATTTTGCTAGTTCAACAAGTAAAGAGCTAGAATTGTTTTCATCTTTACTCAAGAATATTGTGACACAATATCGTGAAGTTAATTGTGAACATCTGTTATGACTTAACTTTTCATCCCAGGGTAGGCTTAGTAAACTGGTCCACTGATAACAGTCTGCAAATTCATTTGAATGTGTATCTTAGGATGTGTGCGTTGTTCGAACGTCTGTGCCTTTTCTTCCATCTATAGAGAAGTGAGGAAATGAAATTAAACATTTGTTGTGAATACATGTAAAAAAAAAAAACAGTCATGAAGATGGTCATTAATACAGTAATTGGTTCACTGGCCATAGTTAATTGTTGCATAGGAAGAATAAATGCTGCAGAATTTCTTTAATCATTCTGTTTTTGTTTTTTTTTTTAACATAAGAATGATAATCAAATACTAGGAGAAATGTCCGAAGCCTTGTGTATCAGAGTGTTTATACAATTTGAAGTCTTAGAAAAGATATGCATGAGATTAATTCATTTAATTGCCAAAACAGACACTCCTTCAAAATTCAGATCTGCATGAATGATTGAGTTATCACTTTTTGTTTTAGTAGAATCCTGAATGAGCAGTATCTGAACAGGGTAGAGAAAACAAAAAAATATTTCAGTTTGACATTTTTCAAGTGTGTTAATTATGGTTTCACTTCAATTTCTAATGATAAGAAATAAAGATTTGAATAAATTATGAGTTCAGGAACAGAAGTTATTCTGTTCGTTATGCTTTTTCTGTGAAAATCAGCCAGCATAGCATCTATTCCTTTTATGTTTCCACTGTAAATGATGAAATCTGGAAAGAAAACAACAACAAAAAAAGGTGTGGGATAGGTTACCTCGCATTTTGTGTGGGCTGTATTGTATACTGTGATGTTATATTTAACACCTTGGATAAAAAATGTTATTTCAACACTACTTCACAGTAGAAATCAAGACCAGTGCACAAAGCTCCTTGTCCCTTAGTGGTGTTTTCAGCACCCACAGTAAATGTTTGGGATGGGAGAAATGACCTCATATTCTTCTGAAGATATAAACAAAATCACAAACTCCATGTTTCCTATGTTTCAGGGACAGTAATATGGATATGTGCACACTGCTATACACTAGGAGTCAGACTTTGCAGTGGCAAAAGAACTTACCATCTGAAATCTTATGTACTCAATGAGAGCACTTTTGATCAGTGTGACAGTGTGAAGTGATGAACAGAAAGGGGGATTCAGACTTTTTAACATTTTTTTTCAGAGATTTTTTTTCTCTCCTATTTAACACGTAAGAAAGTGGTTGCTTCTGTATATTATGATTTGCAAAGAAAGAGAATAATTTTAATTAAAGATGGAGTAAAATGAGGTATTTAGGTGTATAGGGGGCTGAAAAGCAAGACAAGATAAATGGATGAAATCTTATTTTTAAAAAGATCAGAGCTGCTTTTTGATTAAAAATGAACAACTGTGTAGCCCTTTCAAGAGGAAATAAAATCAAGTAAGCATTTGTGTAATTTAAACAGTATAATGTGTTATGAAATGAAAGGAAGCCTGAAGTTCTGACTGTTGTGACATTTCCTTTCGATGTGTATTGCTTAAACTAAAGAGAAAAGCAGCCCTTCCAATATAAAAAGAGCAAGAATGCAGTTCACCAACTCAGATGAACTGATCAGGTGTGGTTATAAATTGAGAAACCCTGAGTTTTGATTTTATGTTTTTGTGTGACATAATGAACACGTTAAATTTCATGTTCAAATTATGGAGTAAAACAAATCACGGAAATGGGTCTCTTTACACTAGCCTTTGTGTTAGCATGATAATCAGTGTACCTGTCAATAGAACAATTTAAACAGAACAGGGGGAAGTTACCGCCACCGATACAAACAGATCACAGGACAAAAACACTGCGCACTTTGACTTCTTGGTCTTCTTCAGGCAAAAAAAAACAGCATCTAGGGCAATAAAAACAGAAGAATGAGAAACCACTTATCTTCTCATATTGGGCATAAAATGGCTGTTGGATGAAAATGAGGCGATTAAGGAGGGGACCAGGAAACTGAAATAGTAGTGATGACAGTGGTAATAATGCCAACAATGGCAATAGTAGTGACAATAGTGGCGATGATGAAAACTAAGAGGAGGGATACTAGGGATACTGTTTTGTCCTGTCATCAGTTCGTATGAGGATTTAAAGTATAATTAAACTGATTTTGTTGGGTTGTTGTTGTTGAGTTACCCTACTTGTTGACTGTCTATTGTTGCTGAGTTATCCTACTTGTTTTATTGTTCATTGTTTTTCATGTTTGTTTATGTCACTAATGTATAGTTAGCAGCATGATTGTAATTTATCAGAATTGAGATGATAAAGTATTCTTGTATCTTGTATCTGTGGCGGTACAACAAAACCCCCCTGCTTCTTTTAAATTTTGCTTCATTTTCCACCCTCAGTCACCTGCTTTTGAAACTGCCAATATACAGTTCAGTAACAGACTAGAAAGTAAATCTGCAGTGTCACAGAACTGGACACCATTTCATGCTGAATTCAAGGCCACCTTTCAGGGGCAGATCAGATTTCTCCCCATGACAGAGAGAATTATAGTAAAAGAGGACACTCAGTTGGCTTTGGAAGGAGACGCAATGCAAAGAAATCTGTTGCCCTGCGGGTGAAAAAAACATTTTATGCTCCCCCCCCCCCCCCCCAAACATTTGAACAGGAAAGTGTGGATGTGCATGTGATTATGTGAATTGTCATTTTTGTGTGGGCTTCCTGATCAGAATTGGCATTGATTTTTAGTTTCAGTTTTCTTTGTTTTGATTTTTTGCATTGATTCTCTCATACCAGTTTTGTTTCTAGAGATTGTAATTGATGAATGCGAATACTACAGTTTAGAAAGTTGAAGTGATGTGTGTTGTTATTTGCAGAATGCTGTCAAACACAAGAACAGTAAGTCTGGGCAAGATAAAGCTGAAAGCAGACGATCTTCACCATCAGAGGATGGAGACAGGCACACAGAAGAATGCAATAAGAAAAAGGTCAAGAAGGTGAGTTTGTCACATGCTGTCTTTGACCACCACAAGCATAGTATATTTGCACAATTTTGTCACACGCACTGTTATGTATTTAATTAATTCAATTCTCATTGCAAATTTTTTTACTCTTGAACTGAAGTGATGGACAGTTTTGTCACACTTACCATGATGTATTGTATAGATTTATTGCTTATTGCAAAACATCTTTCTTGAACTGAAGTGTTTTGCAGTTTTTCTTCATCATTATATGCAACACTGTGTGTACTGTGACTTGCATTAGCAGTCAAGATTGATACTTAAAATGTTGATACATAGACGGAAAGACATTCGGTAATGTGGCTGACTGAAAAGTTCTGCAAAAAATCCACGTAAACACAGAGCTGTGACCCATTGGAGTAGTCCCAGATCTGGGAATTGTTTAGGACAGTGACAGTGTCATGCTGTATGTGTTCCCTATAAACTAACTTTGTAATATGGACAGTTCCGAATGAAAAAAAAATTCAGGAAAAAAAGGAAGTTAGAGCAGGAATAAAGAACTTTATTGAAGAGATTCACCCTGATCAAAACATAGCTGCCAACCCTCCCGAAATTTTCGGGAAACTTCCAAAAATGAAAATCTGACAGGAAATCCTAAAAGTTGTCTTTTTCCCCCCCCCCCCCCCCCCCCCCCCCGAAAAACAAAAAATCAAAATCATTTCACTTTTCGGTAATTTTTTGCAAGGTGTCGGTAAAAAGACACATCGGTTTACCAGAACAAATCAGCTTCCGCCTGGTACATCCGTCCAGTGCGTCTGTCTGCGTGAAAATGACTTCAGGAAAAGCAGTGCCACATGGACTCGGGGGGAGGGGGGGCAAAAGTCATGCTTTTGCTGCGATACAATGTCAACTACGCCTTCATTGATGCATCCAAGAGAGACGAATATCATGCATTTTGTAAAGAATGCCATACTGACATCAGCATCTCACATGGTGGAAAAAAAGACATCGAACTTCATGCCTCTTCTGCCAAGCACAAGAGGAATGTGGCGATGATGTCATGATGGTGGTCAAAGCCAACATGAGTGGGGCTTATTGTGAGCAGCAGTTACCAATAGAGCTGTTGAAAAAAGCAAAGTCGGCAACATCAGATGTCCCCAAGGACAGAGAGACCCCCCCCCCCCCCCCCCCCACCCCCACCCCTCAGCATCCTCCTCCTGTTAGGCTGACAGGTTGTGAAACAAAAAGTGTAGTTCTGAACAGATATAGGTGTACATTGTAGGAAAGGAATTTTTCCTTGCCCCCCCCCCCCCCCCCCCCCCCCCCCCCCCCCCCAATTTTTTTGTGTTCTTCATTACCATGGTGACGATGATTACCAACATCTTGATAGAAACTTTCAGTTTGCTGTTACAAGACTATAGAGAATCAGATATCCAGGGATGATGAAAGAAGAAATTTGCAATATTGGTGGTATCCATTGTATACAGACTGAAAAATCAAGACTTCCAAAGCATCTGTCATCGTAGCTAGATAATCTAGGAGCAAAGAGCAACATAAATGGACATTATTCTGGAGACTTTTCTTCTCTGTGTAACCTGTCAAGCCACAGTTTACTTGTTGGACTGAAGTGGTAAGTTGAAGTGCTTTCTAATGTGGAGTAATGTGTGATGACTGCAATATTTGTAATCTGGACGCTTTGCTATCAGTATTGTTCATGTCTAATTGTAGCGTGATGAGATGGAAGAAGTATCCCCTTTTCGACCCCAGAAAGCTCTTTTTTTTTTTTTACCTCCAAATGTGCATGTACCCGTCAGACCCCCCAGCAGGGGCATTGCCCCTGCACCCAACCAGGGCCCTACTGCGGCCTCCAGAGCCCCGCCTTCTCACAGGAATTTCTGTTCCAACATGTTGGCAGCTATGTCAAAAGGTTTGTACAGGAATGAACATCTTTATTGAAGAGATTCAACCTGATCAAAATGCATGAGTGTCACTGTCAGTCAGGAGATGAAAGTTGACTGGTCAGTATAGATGCTACACATGGTGTTGAGGCCATGGTAAGGACAGGTGCTACAAATGGTGGTGTTGAGGTCATGGTTAGGGCAGGTGCTACACATGGTGTTGAGGCCATGGTCAGTACAGATGCTACACATGGCGTTGAGTCCATGGTAAGGACAGGTGCTACAAATGGTGGTGTTGAGGCCATGGTTAGGACAGGTGCTACAAATGGTGGTGTTGAGGCCATGGTTAGGGCAGGTACAAAAATGGTGGTGTTGAGGCCATGGTTAGGGCAGGTGCTACAGGGTGGTGTTGAGGCCATGGTTAGGGCAGGTGCTACAATGGTGGTGTTGAGGCCATGGTTAGGACAGGTGCTACAAATGGTGGTGTTGAGGTCCATGGTTAGGACAGGTGCTACAAATGGTGTTGAGGCCATGGTTAGGACAGGTGCTACAAATGGTGTTGAGGCCATGGTTAGGACAGGTGCTACAAATGGTGTTGAGGCCATGGTTAGGACAGGTGCTACACATGGTGTGTTGAGGCCATGGTTAGGACATGGTTACAGATGAGGCCATGTGGACAGGTGCTACACATGTTGGTGTTGAGGCCATGTGTAAGGAGGCCATGGAGGCACATGCAATACGTGGGTGTTGAGGCATGGTTAGGACAGGTGCTACACATGTGTTTAGGCCCTGGTTAAGGACAGGT
This sequence comes from Conus betulinus, assembly GCA_016801955.1. Classification (NCBI taxonomy): domain Eukaryota; kingdom Metazoa; phylum Mollusca; class Gastropoda; order Neogastropoda; family Conidae; genus Conus; species Conus betulinus. The sequence continues at coordinate 187,224 of JADBJO010000208.1, forward strand.
GCTACACATGGTGTTGAGGCCATGGTTAGGGTGCTACACATGGCTACAGGTGTACATGGTGTTGAGGCCATGGTTAGGACAGGTGTTACAGATGGTGGTTTTGAGGCCATGGTTAGGACAGGTGCTGATGGTGTTGAGGCCATGGTTAGGACAGGTGCTACACAATGGTGTGGTAAGGAGGCAATATGGTTAGGACAGGACAGGTGCTACACATGGTGTTTAGGCCATGGTAAGGACAGGTGCAGGTGTTGAGGCCATGGTTAGGACACATGGGTGTTGAGGCCATAGTTAGGACAGGTGCCACAAATGGTGATGTTGAGGCCATGGTTAGGACAGGTGCTACAAATGGTGTTGAGGCCATGGTTAGGACAGGTGCCACAAATGGTGATGTTGAGGCCATGGTTAGGACAGGTGCTACAAATGGTGTTGAGGCCATGGTTAGGACAGGCGCCACAAATGGTGATGTTGAGGCCATGGTTAGGACAGGCGCCACAAATGGTGATGTTGAGGCCATGGTTAGGGCGCCTACAGGACAGGCGCCAACAAATGGTGATGTTGAGGCCATGGTTAGGACAGGCGCCACAAATGGTGATGTTGAGGCCATGGTTTGAGGACAGGTGCTACAAAATGGTGATGTTGAGGCCATGGTTAGGACAGGTGCCACAAATGGTGATGTTGAGGCCATGGTTAGGACAGGTGCCACAAATGGTGATGTTGAGGCCATGGTTCACAGGTGCACACCTTGGTGTCCCTGGTGATGCTGATTGTGACAAATGGTGACAGACTTTGGTGTGCCCAAATGGTGATGATTTCAAGACAGACTTTGGTGTCCCCTGTGCTGATTGTGAGACAGACAGACTTTGGTGTCCCCTGTGCTGATTTTGAGACAGACTTTGGTGTCCCCTGTGCTGATAGTGAGGACAGACTTTGGTGTCCCCTATGCTGATTGTGAGACAGACTTTGGTGTCCTGTGCTGATTTTTTAGACAGACTTTGTGTCCCCCAGTGCTGATTGTGAAGGAGACAGACTTTGATATCCCCAGTGCTGATTGTGAAAGGTGTAATAAACCTCAGATCCTTTTTCTTCATCCTTGTTTTTTCTTCTAACCCATCTCATCCTTTTCCTGTGAATTTTTGCCTGATCATTTTTCATATGAACAGATGAATTATTTGCCTGCATTTGTGTTTGCTTTCTAATTAATTTGCTCAGCATTGTTCAGACTAGATGGATTAAAAACAGGAAAAAAAAAAAAAGAAAATGTTCAGGATCATATGTTTCTTTGTTTATTCTCATACAGATTTTCTCATATTCTCATACGCTGTGCATGCTTGCATGCGCACACGTGTGCATGTGCACGTGCGCGCGCACACACACACACACACACACACACACACACACACACACACACACACACTCTCTCTCTCTCTCTCTCTCTCTCTCTCTCTCCCTCTCTCCCCCCCCCTCTCTCTCTCTCTCTCTCTCTCTCTCTCTCTCTCTCTCTCAACACCTATGAATAGACACTGCAGAATGTGTGTGAGGGGGTAGGGGTGAGGGATGTTTACATGAATGTTCCACTTTGACTTGAAACCCTTCCTGACCCCCCTCCACTGCCTGTCCCAGACCTCCAGGGTAGTTGGGAATGGAGATGTCCTGCTGCTGCCTCAAGACAAATGGATGGTGAAAGAAGCCATTGATGTATTGAAGACAGCAGCCACAAGTTATGTTGCCATCTCCTCAGGTTGGGGCCACATAAATCAGATTCACTGGTCTTCTGTCTGTCAGCGCCTGGCCCTGTGCAGTGTGCCCCTGCCTATAAATTGCCTGTTCATCCTGGCAGGGGAGGGGCAGGAGGGTTGGTAGAGGGGAGAGAGGAGGAGGAGGGGTGGCTGGCTGGGCTGTGTCAAGCAGGGGACCAATACTGTTGCCATTGTGTTGGTGGCCTTCATATCCTGGAAGCCTGGCTGCTGAGACCTCTTCCTTTTGGGTAGTTAGTCCTGTGACATTCATGGCCTGGCCTGGCCCTTTTTTTTTCCACAGGAAGACCATGCCTTTGAAGAGGAAACTGTGTGTTAGGAGGACACTGTTTTAAAGTCTCCCTGACTTACATTGTGAAAGCAGCCTCTGTTCTCTTCTGCATTTGTTCTTGTATGCGCTCCCTTCTCAAGCCCTCAACCTCTTCTTCTTTTGTGTTTCTTTGAAGTTAGGAGAGGGGGGAAATAGCTCCATTTTGAGTGCGAGTGCATGTTTTTAATGGAGGCTTTGCATGCGGGACAGATCTCTGTGATTTGGATGACTAGTAAGTACGTTTCATCAGAAGGCTGTGGAAGCTGGAAGGGAAGAAAGATACTCTGCCAGTAATGAGTCATTTAAAAAGGGGGCTTGTTTACCAAGCTATTTGTGACATCTAAAACTTGAACATGAGGTTTTGTCAGGGAGCCTTTGATAAAAGGGAAAATAATCTGGCCTGACATGCATGAAAAATCAAAAGATAGCCCTGACTGCTGAAGTGAACACTCAGAATAGCTATTCTTTTTTCTTTTGCTGTATTCCCAAAGTTGTTTTCAGTTAGTACAACAGCAACAGCAAGCCTGAAGTCATACTCCAGTTCAACTTTTGTTTCACGCCTGTGTGAATATTTACCTGCTGACACACTTGATAGCAAAATTGAGTTGTGTCATGTCCATGCCAGAATTGTGAGGGAGGATCATCAGTTCTGTGTAATCTGTAAATGATACTCCCTTTGAGGGTACTATTTCACCAGGTCAGAGCTTTCTCCTATTGAAAATGATCAGTTTTCATGCAGGTGATAGGAGAGTGTGTCTGTGACTGAGTGTCGAACAGGAGAGAAAGTGCTGCCCAGGCACTGCCTGGATGACAAGAAAGCACATGGCATGGCCGACCTTCTCCTTTGTTACCTCATCTGTTTCTTCTCTTGCTAATAAAAACTGACCGTGTTTGAGTACCTGTTAAACCCATTGGTTTATCAATGAATTTCAGCTCTGCAACCCACTTTTTATCATGTTCATATCATTTTAGGGACTACACAGAAGGAAGGTCACCATTTTTTTTTTCCATCCCTTTTTTCATGCTTTGGGGGTGGGGAAGGGGGGTGAAGTGGGACAACACAAGTTTTTTTTCGAAAACAGTTTTTGAAATGGCTGTCTGTATTACAATTTTTGTTTTTGTTCTCATTCCTTTCCAATCGTCAGTTTTTTCTGCTGTTTCCTCAAGAATGCCACGAGACGTCCTAGCCCTGGTTCAGATTTGTGGTTTCTGTTTTGTACTCGATGCTCAGTGGTAGATTGAGGATAGTGTACCGAGGTAGGTTTCAGTTTTGTACTCGATGCTCAGTGATAGATTGAGGATATTGTACTGAGGTAGGTTTCAGTTTTGTACTCGATGCTCAGTGATAGATTGAGGATAGTGTACCAAGGTAGGTTTCAGTTTTGTACTCGATGCTCAGTGATAGATTGAGGATATTGTACTGAGGTAGGTTTCAGTTTTGTACTCGATGCTCAGTGATAGATTGAGGATAGTGTACTGAGGAAGGTTTCAGTTTATAGCTGTAGAATATAACCGCTACTGGAGTATAGTATGCAAACTGATGTTTAAAATTTTGTACAGAATGTAAGTATTATTTGGGTACAGAGTGCAAAGTAAGGTTTCAGTTTATAGCTATAGAGAGTAACTCTTCTTGAATATAGTGTGTAAAAATAATGTTTAAGTTTTGTATAGAATATAAATATTATTTGGGTACAGACTAACTGTGTGCAAATAAGATTTCAGTTTATAGCTATAGAGTTTAATCATTACTTGAGTATAGTGTGGAAGAAAATGTTCGAAATTGGAATATAACTATTTTTTTCGGATACGGTTTGCAAAGTAAGGTTTCAGTTTTATACAGAAGAAAACCATTGCATAAGTGCAGTGTGCAAAATAAGATGCAGTGTTATATTGAGTATAACTGTTGCAAGGGAACACTGAACAAAATGTTTCTGTTTCATGTACTGAGTGTAAGAGTGTACAGTGTGCAAAATAAGGTTTCAGTTTTGTACAGAGTATGACTATAACTTGAGTACAGTTTGCAGAATGAAATTTCAGTTTTCTGAAGAGAGTTGTGTAAGTGGTGAAGCTGATGAGTTGAATATTTGATCTTGTTAACCCTGAACATGTTGAATTTCTCTTCTCTCTCTCTCTCTCTCTCTCTCCCTGAACATCTCTCTCTCTCTCTGTCTCTGTCTATCTGTCTGTCTGTCTGTTCTCAAGTTTGGTGTGAAGTGGCGCAAAAGTAGAGTCACAAGCTGTATGTAATGATTTTTAATGGTGAGTAATTGAGTACCTGCATTGTTTGGACATTTTCTGTGGTATGAAACTGATTAAAAAATTTTTTTTTAACAGATCTTGCAGCAAAATTTTACGAAAACGCTTTAAATTCTAAACAGCGTAGTAAACACCATCCAACCTCCGGCTTAAGCATTGTCTGTAGTGAAAATAGCAGATGCTGATCTCATGAATACCGAGGGAGGTTTCTTTTTTCCCCCCCCCCCCCCCTCTTATAATGGGAATTTCAAATATAATACTGATAACGATAAAATAAATTGATTACTAAATTTGGTTTCATACTGCTCAGTTGTGATGATTGGTTTCACACTGGCCATCTTGTGATGGTTGGTTTCATACTGGCCATCTTGTGATGATGGTTTCATACTGGCCATCTTGTGATGATGATACTGGCCATCTTGTGATGATTGGTTTCATACTGGCCATCTTGTGATGATTGGTTTCATACTGGCCATCTTGTGATGATTGGTTTCACACTGGCCATCTTGTGATGATTGTTTTCATACTGGCCATCTTTTGGTGAATAATTTCATGCTGGTCAGCTGTGATAATTGGTTTCATATTGGTCAGCTGGTGGTGATTGGTTTCATACTGGTCAGTTTTTTTAATGATTGGTTTCATACTGGCCAGCTGGTGGCGATTGGTTTCATACAGTGATCTTGTGGTGATTGGTTTCATACAGGTCATCTTGTGGTGATTGGTTTCATACAGGTCATCTTGTGGTGATTGGTTTTCATACTGGTCAGCTGGTGGTGATTTGTTTTATAGTGGTCAGCTGGTGGTGATTGGTTCATACTGGTCAGCTGGTGGTGATTGGTTTCATACTGGTCAGTTGTGGTGATTGGTTTCATACTGGTCAGTTGTGGTGATTGGTTTCATACTGGTCAGTTGTGGGTGATTGGTTTCATACTGGTCAGCTGGTGGCGATTGGTTTTATAGTGGTCAGCTGGTGGTGATTGGTTTCAAAGTGGTCAGCTGGTGGTGATTGTTTTCATACTGGTCAGTTGTGGTGATTGGTTTCATGCTGGTCAGTTGTGGCGATTGGTTTTATAAAAATTGGTTTTATACAGGTCATCTTGTGGTGATTGGTTTTCATACTGGTCAGCTGGTGGTGATTGGTTTCATAGTGGTCAACTGGTGGCAATTGGTTTCATAGTCGTCAGTTGGTGGTGATTGGTTTCATAGTGGTCATTGTGTGGTGATTGGTTTCATACTGGTCAGTTGTGGTGATTGGTTTCATAGTGGTCATTGTGTGGTGATTGGTTTCATACTGGTCAGCTGGTGGCGATTGGTTTCAAAGTGGTCATTGTGTGGTGATTGGTTTCATACTGGTCAGCTCCTTGGCTATAAAAATTATCTAAGAAGTATATTCATTAGTCATTTATAATCTTATCTAGAGGACTGTATCAAAATGAAAAGAAAAGAGGTGCCTTGTACTGTGGGCAGACAGATGAAATGCTAAGGTAAGCAGGTTCCTGCTGTAGACATGGTAACTGCTGGTAACAAACAAAAATAGAAAAAAAAGAGGAAGAAAAAAAGAAGGGATTGCTTGTGATGGCTACAGCTGGCCTGTAGATCTGGGATGTAGCCTCATAGTGTTGCAGCTGGCCTGTAGATCTGGGATGTAGCCTCATAGTGTTGTAGCTGGCCTGTAGATCTGGGATGTAGCCTCTAGTGTGTTGTAGCTGGTCTGTAGATCTGGGATGCAGCCTCTTTAGTATTGTAGCTGGCCTGTAGATCTGGGATGTAGCCTCTAGTGTTGTAGGTGGTCTGTAGATCTGGGTTGTAGCCTTTAATGTTGCAGCTGACCACAACAGAATGTTTTGCATCAACATTTCATGATTGACATAGGGATGGGTAAGAATGGGGAGGAAAGGGGTGGGGGTGGGGGGGTATGTATAATGAAGTGCCTTCATCATTCATGTGTGTATGATGGGTGTAAGGATCATGCGATATTTATCAATGAAAAACACCTCAGGAAAGTGACGTTGTTGTACCTCATTGACTTCATGTGCAGTGTCTGCAATATGTAAAACTGTAAGGAAACTGATCTGCTCCTCCTGTCAGTATTGTTTTTGATTTGTCATTACTGATTAAAAATGAAAAACGGTAAGCATAGCTGTATGTGTTTTGTGTCCCATTGCTGTTCTTTATTATTGGATGAAAGCTGGAATATTTGTGTTGACATGAGAAACAAAAACATGGCCGTGTTTCCACATACTCGCCGGCCCTCAGAAATGCAGTTGTGGTTTTTCCAAAGGGGCTTCGTTTTATCATCCCAGCAAGCTAGCAGAATGAAGAGCAAGCAGCCTTCATGTGGGTATCAATCTGCCATGCAGCCCTGCTGGTCTCTCCTCCCTGCACTGAAGCCCAGATCAATATTGGTGCAGCAGGGAACATCTTGCAGTGGGCACAGGCGCGCCACATCAGGAGGGAGGGTCTGGCTGTCTTCCCCCTCCCTCACAACTGGACTAGTTGGCCAGTTGAAAAGATGATCCTTCAAGTCTGGGTTGTCAGGAGAGAGGGTTTGCACAGCTCTGACTGTGAGAAAGTGGAGAGAGTTTTCCTGATCATCAGTTGAAGGAAAGAAACTTTGGTGTTCTGGGACGGTCTCTCTCTCTCTCTCTCTCTCTCTCTCTCTCTCTCTCTCGCTCGCTCTCTCTCTCTCTCACACACTCTCACACTCTCTCACACACACACACACACACACACACACACACACACACACACACACACACACACATTTTACTTTCACACTCATCTATGCATGCACAGCACACTCTATGAGATTATTCACATTCACAAATGCACATGCCTGCGCAGATGTATTAAAAAATGACCAACACACCAAAGTAGTGTCTTTATGAGACTGAACATATCATTGGTCACAGCTAGTATGAATAATTTGTGGAGGGAATAGGACAGACAGTGTAGCAGTCAGTTTTATCAGCAACAGCAGATGAAGAGTGTGCTGTTCATACCTGTGTGCCATTGATAAGAACTGTATCTAAGGAAATATTTAAAGAAACAAGATGAAAAGCATGTAAATGTACTCCCATTTTATCCTGAATACGTGTGAGATATTCCATAAAGAGAAAAAAAACCATCTTGGGCTGGTGTAAACCGTTAGTAATGGCTATTCTGGTAAAGCCATCGTCTGTGACCTATAATGAACATACAAATTTTCAGAAAGATTGGCCAAGAATGTTATAGATTTTTCCATAAAGAAGAAAACCATTATGGGCCATTAGTAACGGCTATAACAGTAAACTAAAACGTCGGGCATCATCCTTGACCCATAATGAACATGCCTACACATTTTCAGAAAGATTGGCCAAGTACTTCTGAGACATTCCATAAAAAAAGAAAAACCGTTATGGGCTATTATGGCATTTGCTAACAGCTATAACGGTAAACTAAAACATTGGGTAACATTCTTGACCCATAATGAACATACTTTCAAATGTTCAGAAAGATCGAAAAAGTGCTTTCTGAGATATTTCATTAAGAAGAAAAACCATTATGGGCCGTTATAGCTGTTGCTAACAGCTATAACGGTAAACTAAAACATTGGGCATCATCCGTGACCCATAGTGAACATACCTGCTAATTTTCACAAAGATCGGCCTAGTACTTCCTGAGATATTCCATAAAGAAGAAAAACCATTACAGGACATTACAGCCGTTAGTAACGGCTATAACGGTAAACGAAAACATCAGGCATTATTCATGACCCATAATGAACGTACCTGCTGATTTTCACAAGGATCGGCCCAGTACTTTCTGAGATACTCTATGAAGAAGAAAAACTGTTACAGGCGGTTACAGCTGTTAGTAACGGCTATAACTGTAAACAAAAACATAGGGCATCATCCGTTACCCATAGTGAACATACCTGCTAAATTTTCAGAAAGATCGGCCAAGTACTTACTAAGAAATTCTATGAGTAAGAAAAAACCGTAACAGGCTGTTACAGCTGTTAGTAACGGCTATAACGGTAAACTAATCATTGGGCATTATTCATGACCCATAATGAACACACCTGCTAATTTTCACAAGGATCGGCCCAGTACTTTCTGAGATATTCCATGAAGAAGAAAAACCGTTACAGGCCATTACAGCTGTTAGTAATGGCTATAATGGTAAACTAAAACATTGGGCATTATTTTTCATGACCCATAATGAATATACCTTCAAGTTTTCAGAAAGATGAGCCAAGTAGTTTCTGAGAATTCCATAAAGAGGAAAAACTGTTACAGCCATTAGCAGCGGCTGTAACGGGGTAAACTAAAACATCAGGCATCATCCGTGACCCACAATGAACAGGCCTGCTATAGTGTTAATTTTCACAAAGATCGGCCAAGTACTTTCTGAGATATTCCATAAAGAAGAAAAAAAACCGTTACATGTCGTTACAGCTGTTAGTAACGGCTATAATGGTAAACTAAAACATCGGGCATCATCCATGACCCATAATGAATGTACCTACAAATTTTCAGAAAAGATCGGTCCAGTAGTTTTGTCTGGAGCAAGTGGAACACATTTTGACCACGAACAGACACACACACACACACACACACACACACACACACACAGAGCATTTCTTCATTCCCATTCTAAAGTACTCCCTGTTCTGTGAGAACTGGGAGTAGAAAAAAATACACTTGATGAGGGGCCAGAATGAAGGAACAAACAAATGACAAAACAGATGCAAGGTGTTTGGACTGTTGGGGGTTGGTCTTCTTCAGGTGTTTGGACTTTGGTCTTCTCTTCAGGTGTTTGGATGTTTGGACTTCTTCAGGTGTTTGGACTGCTGGTCTTCTTCAGGTGTTTGGACTGCTGGGTCTTCTTCACTGTTTGGACTGGGGGTCTTCTTCAGGTGTTTGGACTGTGGGTCTTCTTCAGGTGTTTGGACTGCTGGGTCTCTGGGTTCAGGTGTTTGGACTGTTGGGTCTTCTTCAGGTGTTTGGACTGTTGGGTCTTCTTCAGGTGTTTGGACTGTTGGGTCTGTCAGGTGTTTGGACTGTCTTCTTCAGGTGTTTGGACTGCTGGGTCTTCTTCAGGCAGGACAAGAAACCCTCGACACAGTGGAACAAAAGAGATGGACAGTCACTTGTCACCTCAAAAAGTTCAGTCTGGGTGCAAAATGTGTAGCATGGGTAAAGACCATGGAAACTGTGGAGTAAGACTGAAGGGATTGAGGAGAGCGGAAGGAGGGGGTGGAGGGGAGAAGATGATGCAATGGTAGTATATTCACATGATGATGATGATGAAGATGATGATGATAACAAATATTAGAAGAGAAAATGGATCTTCAGGGCAATGGAATTGTTGTTGGTCTCTCTCTCTCTCTGACCCCTGTTTCTGTAGGTAAGGCTCTAAGCTGGCTGCACACAAACAAGGTCAAGTCTGGTTAATTGTCCACCATTCCAGTGCAGTCCTACATCCCTGTTGACTCATTGTCACTTTTCTCTTTGCTCCTGTTGGCGGATCTGTTGTTTCAGTTTTAACTGTCATCTGATGATTTTACACTGCGAAAGCAAAATGGTTGAATCTGATTTAATGCTTGGGTGAGTTTCATGTGAAGGGAATGTGTTATGTCACATGTGTGTATGTAATAATTTTTTAGTTCATGCATTTTTTTTTTTTTTTTTTTTTTTTGTAAACCCTAATCGTTGTATGAGATCTTACAAAAAACTGTGGGCAGATTCCTTGGCCTTTGCCTAGCAAGGAACAGTTTGAAGGCCCCTCAGTGTGTTGTTCTCATTAATTTGCACGCTCATGAAGAGAAACTCTCTGTTTGTGAGAGTGCCAGTCAATGATATTGATGAAAGGGGAAGGGGGTGGAGGTGGGGAATTAAACTGGGATTTCAGTTGCTAAAAGTAACCATGTAAAGCAACATCATCTTTTCCAGTAGTGTCAGGTAACACATTTGATGTGGTAGGTTTGTGTGTGCATGTGTAGACAGACGTTGAAGAAGTGAGGAGTGTTGATGGTGTTGGTGTCAGACTGTAAAGTACCCTTCTGTTGTGCTGGAGGACAAAGCCAGTGAATAGTGTCCAGAACAAAAACAGCCCATGAGGAGCACACCAAGGGGCAGGTAGCTGGGCAAGGATTTAGAGTGAGTGCCCTTTGCCTTGGTGCTGCAGGTCAGTGGAGGCTTGTAACCACAGAGCTGCTAGATCGGGGCCTGCCTGGGGACCAGGCCTGACAGGCAGATCACAGCGTGGCCTGCCTGGGGACCAGGCCTGACATGGGGATCCAGGCCTGCCTGGGGACCAGATAGGCAGATCACAGCGTGGCCTGCCTGGGGACCAGGCCTGATAGGCAGATCACAGCGTGGACTTCATGGGGACCAGGCCTGATAGGCAGATCACAGCGTGGACTTCATGGGGACCAGGCCTGATAGGCAGATCACAGCGTGGACTTCCTGGGGACCAGGCCTGATAGGCAGATCACAGCGTGGACTGCATGGGGACCAGGCCTGACAGGCAGATCACAACGTGGCCTGCCTGGGGACCAGGCCTGACAGGCAGATCACAGCGTGGACTTCATGGGGACCAGGCCTGACAGGCAGATCACAGCGTGGACTGCATGGGGACCAGGCCTGACAGGCAGATCACAGCGTGGACTTCATGGGGACCAGGCCTGACAGGCAGATCACAGCGTGGACTTCATGGGGACCAGGCCTGACAGGCAGATCACAGCATGGACTTCATGGGGACCAGGCCTGACAGGCAGATCACAACGTGGCCTGCCTGGGGACCAGGCCTGACAGGCAGATCACAGCGTGGACTTCATGGGGACCAGGCCTGATAGGCAGATCACAGCATGGACTTCATGGGGACCAGGCCTGACAGGCAGATCACAACGTGGCCTGCCTGGGGACCAGGCCTGACAGGCAGATCACAACGTGGCCTGCCTGGGGACCAGGCCTGACAGGCAGATCACAACGTGGCCTGCCTGGGGACCAGGCCTGACAGGCAGATCACAACGTGGACTGCCTGGGGACCAGGCCTGACAGGCAGATCACAACGTGGCCTGCCTGGGGACCAGGCCTGACAGGCAGATCACAACGTGGCCTGCCTGGGGACCAGGCCTGACAGGCAGATCACAGCGTGGCCTGCCTGGGGACCAGCCTGACAGGCAGATCACAGCGTGGACTGCCTGGGGACCAGGCCTGACAGGCAGATCACAGCGTGGCCTGCCTGGGGACCAGGCCTGACAGGCAGATCACAGCGTGGACTGCATGGGGACCAGGCCTGACAGGCAGATCACAGCATGGCCTGCCTGGGGACCAGGCCTGACAGGCAGATCACAGTGTGCCGTGCTGCCCTCTTCACCTCAGCACCTTTCCTTGCCTGCTGGAAGGTTGCCATCATGTGAATGATGACTGATTAGTGCTCAACAAGTTGTAGCAAGCATGGTGTCATTCACTGTGCTCGTTGTACACTTGAATGGGAGCCATCATTTACAAGTCTTTTGTTTTTATGCAGTGTGCTGCAATGCCCTTTTCTGTTGTTTGTGTTTCATACACTGTTTGGACCAGTGTTAGAATCTGAACAGTCTGACATTTACATTCAGTACTGGTTGTAAGAAAGAGTGAGGATGTAAGGTAGTTGAATCTTTGATGGTAACATGAGCACTCAGACTGTGGTCACTGCGGTGTCACAGGCAGCCAGCAGTAACTGAGTGGTGATCCTAATTGTGGACTACTGTGACAACAGCCTGTGTGCAGATGAAGTCACCGCTTGTTTATAAGGGGTTATTAACATTTCAGTCAGCAGTGTTGCGGGAGCATTACAGGCTAGATTTGCATTGTTTTTGTCAGGAATGTTGTATGAATCATAGACGATGTCCCAGTGGCTTCTCTGTCTCTTCATGTATCCTGGGCCAGTGATGAGGTCTCCACATACTCCTGGCTATGCCGTCATTTGCACACAATTGATTACATCCACACACACACACACCCATGCACACACATATAAACACGTGCATGCACGCTTGTGTGTGGACACACACACACACACACACACACACACACACACACACAGGAGAACGTCTGTGCATACACGGGGGCGTGCATGTGGGCATTTGTGCACATATACATGTATATGTGCATACATGCAATTTGTAAAGTGGAGGGGGAGGAGGGAGGGAAAGGGTTATAAACAGCTGAAAAGTTTACTGATGTATTGTCAACACAGAAAAAATGAAGACGTGGATGCATGATACATTGTGTATCACAGTGTCAGTTGTGGTAATTGTGAGCGGCTGCTTAGTTCATGTGTCCAGCTTGGTGGGGTGTGTTTGGTCCTTGCCCTAGTATGATCACCACTGTGCTGTTGGTCACTACAGTGGACTGTGGTCAGGAGGGAAGTTGGGAGTTGGGACATCTTTACCCATGTCTTGGTGGGTAAGGATTATTTAAATCGTAATGTAGACTTGAAGGAGATGTATTATCAGTTTGCTAAACATAGTAACCATGTCAAGCATTAGTCAGCTGTGTCTAATTTACTAGCTGTGCATGGCTGAAGTGTGTGTTGATAATGTTTGGAATAAAGACCCACCCTGCCATCTTATCCCTGCAGCAGTCAGTGCAGCTTTTTTCCCAGTACTGCCGTTCTGTGGCCAAAGGTTTCAGAGTCAGAACTCACTACCAAACTCTGTAGTTTGTCTGGCTTCATCTTTTTCAGCTTCAGTGGTGTTGCATGTTTTCTTTCTTTCTGGGATGAACTCTTAGTCTTACCCTCTACTGAAGTAATTCTGAAGAGTGGGGATCATCTGTTTAGAGCTGATTGCTTTATAGAGCATCTTGACACTGGCCCTTGGTTTCCTGGCTTTCCATGCACTTTAGAGTGTGTGCACACTGTCTTTGCCCCTGTATGTGGCAGGCTGTGTGGCAAGGGATGCCTGGTTCCCAAGATTTGAGGGTGCTCTTTTGTTGCATGCGCATTGTTTTTTGGTGCATGCTTACATGCAGTTACTTTCTCCGTGTGTAATTTTGTTTAAGCTGAATCTTGCACATCGGCCTCACAACATACTTCCAGTTAGGCCCGGTAGTGTTCACCATTCAACTCAGTGGGAGCATGTTTCCTTAACCCTTGTATTGCATGCTTCTGGGGTCTTAGCACACATGAATGTACTGTTACCAGTACATCTTGCCCTGTGGCTTGCCTCCCATACTTCATGGTGCATGTCCATTTGATGCTTCCCTTTTTAGCATGCATGTGTTTGGGCTTCCTTCCCTTTGCACACGTGCTGTCTTCTTAGTACATAGGCATGGCCTTGAGTCCTGTGAGTCTTTGACTTATGGGTCAGTCTTTGTCTTATGGCTCACACGCCTTCTTTGTGCTGTGACACAAGTGTCCTTCCGCATGCATGTTTTCCTCTTTCACCCAGTGTGTGCATTTCCCTTTGGTTCAAGTACAACATCTTCCCATACATTGCACATGTTAATCTGCATTATTTTCAGTGCATGCTTTATCTTCAGTGTGTGTGTTAAATCAACCATTGGAGCAGTGACCACTTTTTGCTGTGAATTTGCCTTGATTCTGCTGCAGCTGAAAATAGTCTGGTATGTAAGCCCAGGTGGGGAGGGGTTTTTCCTTCCTGTACCCGCTATTTGTCAGAGTATACTGAACAATGTCAGATTCACAGTTTCTGCCCCACCTTCGAGTGAAGGTTCACAGGCTGGCCCTTTTCAGCTGTACAAAGAATAAGTTAGATAATGCATTTAGTTATGTGATCAGATTAAGTCAAATGCACACACCCATGTGCATGCAAGTGCATGTGTGTGTGTGTGTGTGTGCGCACACACATGCGTGTGCACATTTGCACATATATTGGAAGCACGCCCAGGCATGTGTGTATGTTCACATGTGAATACAGTTCAAGTGCATGCAGCCTGCCCGCCAACCTATCCCTTCATGCACACTTTCACTCTGTGGTATGATTGTTGCTGAAACTGTAATGTGGACAGATTAAAAAAAAGGGGGGGGGGGGGGGGGGGGGGGGGGGGGGGGGGGGGGGGGGGGGGGGGGGGGGGGGGGGGGGGGGGGGGTAGCTCCTGGCTTTGCTTTCTTCTCATCCGCATGGCCAAAGATGACGTGTGACAGAGACAGTGAAGGGAGGCAAAGTAAGAACCTCATTCCAGTTGAATTCCCCAGGCAGGGAAGGGAGGGCTAGGAGGTCTGTCAGGCCGGGTGGCAGTGATGAGAGCTGTGTGTTACAACTGTAGTGGTTATCCTCCCATTAGTGCAGCCAGTGCAGAAAGGGACAGGTGGGGCGGTGCGGGGTGCAGAGGGTGGGGGGGGGGGGGGGGGGGGGGGGGGGGGGAGGGGGGGGGGGGGAGAGAGAGGGCGGGGTAATGTAATTGGGGGGGGGGGGGTAAGTGGTGGTGGTTGGGGGGCGGGTTGGGGAGGAAGCTGTTTGGGAAAGTGTGTGTTAGAGAACAGAGAGAGGGATTTACAAATGTATGTGGTTGTTGGGAGATGTAACTGATTAATCATATGTTGTATTTGTGGCCATGCTGTGGGTGCGTCTCTGAAATTTTAGATTCTGTGTATGCATGTATGTGTGTGGTGTGTGTGAGAGAGAGAGAGAGAGAGAGAGAGAGATCTAGTCATTTTGATATAATAAAACGCATGGTGTTGGGGCACATGAGTGAACTTTTTGCATACTTAATTCACTGAGCATTTAATTCACTCCTTTCATAAAAAGATGTACCCAAAATAATCCATGCACAATCAGCACACACACACACACACACACACACACACACACACACACACACACACAAACACTCACTCACTGTTCATGCACTCATGTGCTTGCATGCATATACGCACTCCCCGGCCCCCCCTCTACACACATATGCATGCGCGTGCACACACTCACACACACTTTAGTGCACACACTCCAAATCATGCACATGCGCGCACTCACATGTAGTGCATGCATACATCATAACACACAGTGTTTCACATGGTTACTTCATACCACGACTTCTTGCTGGGCTCAGGCCAAGGAAATTGCCCACTTTTAAGATCACTGTGGCAACATATCTTTGTATGGAAATTCTGGGTGATTTCAACCTTGTTGCTAACCGGAAACTTGCCTGTACAGAGAGAAATAGTCGCCTCTCAGTCATACCTTGGTGTTGAGTTTTGCACTGTGGAATGGAGTGTTTGCAGTCATTTATGGCTTGTGGTGAGTCTGTGGATTTAGGGCTGGTTCTGTCCTTTTAGGATGAACTGATGTCCTGTTTGTGGGGTATATCTGATGGACAGGTTGTCAGTGGAACATGAGCTAGACAGGTCATGAGCATCTCACCAACGCAGCACCAGAAAGTGGTCTCTTGCCCACCGTCAGTCTGGAGGGAAACTCACAGGGTTCGAGACATGTTTCTGTCCTGAATGTTACCCAGAATCCAGCCCCCAGAGCAAACGTAGTTGAAGTTTTTATTAAGCCTCAAGATATTCACTGGGAAGTTCATCCAACTTTTGCTTCCTCCGGTAGTAGTTTTGGTCCTGTTTGTTTTCTAATGGGGAGGTACCTGGCAGCATGTGTTGAGGGTGGGTGATGTTGAAGAGCATGAAAAGCAAGGCTGAGGAAACTTCAGCGGAGGTACACCCCCCAGTCCTGGGTTGCTGGGAGAGTGAAGCATTGCCCTGTACTGTTTGTTCAGGGAAGGGCTGGTGGCCGGCAAATTCCTCATAATCAGTTGCTAAGTTTTCTCTTTGCCAAGTTTATTGGAATTGCAGAACGTGTTACACAGTGTTTTGTCACCATGTGAAAAGACTTGAATGTGACGTTTTTCCCTTCTGTACTTAATCCGATGCAATGATTGCACTTAATGATATATTGTTAACTACTAAATGAAAGAGTTTGAAGTAACTGTTGGAAGTATGTGAGTGCGCTTGTGTGTGAGCACGCCATATGCAAATGGTTGTGTGTGTCTGTGTGTGTGCACACTCTCTTTACATAGTCGCATACAGAGATGATGAAGGATAAAACCACCAAATTATAATTTTCAAGAATTTAGTAATTTACTTCAAATGCAGACTAAATAACAATTAGAGGTTTTAAGGAGATAAATCACCAATCTTGATGTAAAAGAAAGTGTGTTCTTATAGTAATTTACAAAGAGACACTAGATGGCAATTGCAGAGTTTGAAGATGGACAGAATAAGAATAGCCAAATTATGTTGCTCACCCTCCCCCTTGCCACCTATCACCCTCCCCCTTTTTGCTTCATATGTGTGTGCATGTGTCTGTCTCTCTCTGTCTCTCACACACATACACACACACATGCATATATTTGTGTTTGTGTGTATGTGCGCACGCACACACACACACACATGCACACACACACAGGCAGAGGGTGGACGTACATGCAGTTTTGATGAGCAGTGATCAGTGTGTAGAAATGTCCCTTCTTACCTAGAGGGGGGATGCTGCAGTCTAATGTCCTGTTGGTGGTGGTGGTGGGTCAGTGTGGACCTCATTCCTCTAATTAGTGTGATTGGAAGGTTCAGTGGTGGTGAGGGAACTGTTTAATTTGTGTGTGTAAGAGAGAGATGAAGATCGGTGCATGCCAGTTGGAGTGGAGGATTAGGCTGAGTCAGGGATGGGTTCCCTATTTGTTTTGATGCTTCACTGGGTGTCATTGAAGTCCATTATCAGGGGAGCCGTGAGAACACAGAGACGGTTAATGACAAAGAGCAGAGAACACAGAGACAGTTTATGACAAAGAACAGTCCATTATCAGGGGAGCCGAGAGAACACCGAAACAGTTAATGACAAAGAGCAGGGGGCCCGGGGAGCTGAGAGAACACAGAGACGGTTAATGACAAAGAGCAGAGAACACATCAGGGGAGCCGTGAGAACACAGAGACCGTTAATGACAAAGAGCAGTCCATTATCTGAGGAACCGTGAGAACACAGAGACCGTTAATGACAAAGAGCAGTCCATTATCAGGGGAGCCGTGAGAACACAGAGAGGGTTTATGACAAAGAGCAGTCCATTATCAGGGGAGCCGTGAGAACACAGAGACGGTTAATGACAAAGAGCAGTCCATTATCAGAGGAACCGTGAGAACACAGAGACGGGTAATGACAAAGAGCAGAGAGACACACAGAGACGGTTGATGACAAAGAGCAGTCCATTATCAGGGGGAGCCGTGAGAACACAGAGAGGGTTAATGACAAAGAGCAGTCCATTATCAGGGGAGCCGTGAGAACACAGAGGGTTAATGACAAAGAGCAGTCCATTATCAGGGGAGCCGTGAGAACACAGAGGGTTAATGACAAAGAGCAGTCCATTATCAGGGGAGCCGTGAGAACACAGAGAGGGGTTAATGACAAAGAGCAGTCCATTATCAGGGGAGCCGTGAGAACACAGAGGGTTAATGACAAAGAGCAGTCCATTATCAGGGGAGCCGTGAGAACACAGAGGGTTAATGACAAAGAGCAGTCCATTATCAGGGGAGCCGTGAGAACACAGAGGGTTAATGACAAAGAGCAGTCCATTATCAGGGGAGCTGTGAGATTACAGAGAGGGTTAATGACAAAGAGCAGGTGGACAAGGGAGCTGGCCTCATCTTGGCTTTCACCATGATATCCCCCCCTCACCACACACACACACACACACTCACGCGCGCGCGCGCACTGACCGTGATTGGGGGGGGGGGGGGGGGGGGAGCAGGCAGGCGTTGTGCAGCCACTCCTCTCCATGCCATCAGTCGGCAGGCGGCCAGGAAAGGGGGAGTGTGTGGCAGACAGTCATTGTGATCGTTTAGCCGTCCCCATTTGTTGTGATCTCTTTCACCGCCCTCCCTGTCGGCGTCCCTGTCTGTGCTACCTGCAGACAAGGTGGCCGCTGAAGTGAGAGAGCGGTGGACCATGGCCCTAACAGGCAATGTGTCAGCTGATGACTTCCTCTCGGCCAGGGGGGAGGGGGGCAGGGGATCGATACAGATGCTAATGGTTTCACAGCCGCTGTGTCCCCGGCGATAGCTTCTGTGTATTCGTACTGGTAACTCCTGGCAACTGCATAGTGACACTACCAGTCGTCTACATGACTTACGTTGTAAAGTGTGTCCTTTTCAAACCAAATACCTTAGTTTTTGTTGTTTTGAAAATAAAGCGAAAAAAAAAAAAAAACCCCCTCCCCCCCCCCAAAACTTGTGTACTACAGGGCAGCAATTGTATCTCAAGATCCTTTTTTTTTTTGTCTTTCACACACATTATAATTTCACTTAAATTGATTGGTTTGTGTTTTTTTCGACCTGAAATGCGTTTTTACAAAATAGTAATGTAAAATCACATGATGTTTGTGAAGAAAAGTTGTAAACAAAATTCTGAATTCTAAGGTTTTGCATGTAGTCTGACGCAGAAAATGGAGTCCACAGCTGAAATAATTGGTTCATGGTCTTAATTCTGATCTGAGTAATGAGGGCAGCTGAAGTTTGACATTCATAAACTGACATGCATTGTATGTGGAAATGACTGAAGTTTGCCTGCCTGGTGGAGTTGGTGCAAATTTTCAGTGACTTTGTTTTGAACGAAATGAATTTGATAATTTTGAGAAACCTCCAAGCACTGGATTTAAGAATACCTATAGAAGTTTGATTATGTCCTCACAGAAACTTTACTGTCATAAGTATGTGAAAGTTACCGACACAGACATCATCAGCATTCAGATTGGTAGGGTATTCTTTAACTTCTCAGGAAAAAAAAAGATGCAATGCAATCTGATGTCTGGATGCTGCTCCATTCCCTTCCACTGCCGACTTTCTACCTTGCAGAAAAGCCCTGTTCCACTGGTTTACTTGTCCGTGTATCCCGTAGTGGTGTAGCTTGAAGACTACAGGACTATGGCTCACTTGTTCAGGGCTGTAGCAAAGTCCATGATAATGGTGCGTCTTGGATCCCCATGCTCCCATGTTGCTAAAAAGTTCGTCGTTGAGGTCCAGGAGTTGGATTTCTTGACTTTAACTTCTTAAACTGACGCTGTTCCGGGAAGAGCGTTTTCCGTATGTGAATTGTTCCAGGGTCTTGCATGGGAGGCTTGTCAGTGAGATCGGGCGGTAGTTCACTGGATTAAAATGTTATCTCTTCATACAGGTGGTGCAATATTGGACACCCACTAGTAGGATGGAACATTTCCTGATGCTAGGGAGGACTTCTAGGGTATATTATGTGTGTGTGTGTGTGTGTGTGTGTGTGTGTGTGTGTGTGTGTGTGTGTGTGTGTGTGTGTGAGAGAGAGAGAGAGAGAGAGAGAGAGATTTTTTGTGTGTGTTTATTGGTTCACTGTTGTAGATGATGACAGTGAGTGATGATAGTGATTATGAGGAACTAAGACAATACTGATAGGATTTTGCATTGTTGTTGAACCGTGATAAAAATAAAATCGGCATTGAAGAGCATTTTTTTGCACCTTGACATTTGTCTTCAGCTCTTTTCTTTATGATTGGTACGGTCCTTGTTGTTGAGTTCCTGTTTGTATGGACGATTTGAAAGGACATGGCGTTGCTGGTGCTGTGCTGACGGCTTGGTGGCTGTGGAGCAAGGCATGTTTGAGCGTGTGTTGGGTAATGGCAGAAGAAAAGAGGCGAGCGATGAGCGGGGACAGAGTGAGGTTGAAGAGCTGCCGGACCTGATTAACACGAGGAAAATGGAGGAAGCCCGTGCCCATTTCCCCCTGGCCTGCCCGCCTGTTACCCACTGTTTGCCCACACCATGTGGCTCCACGTGCAGATGGCCTGGCCCACAATGCGCCATTGTCAAGTGACGTGGGCTGCAATTAGGATCAGTTACTCCAGTTTTATCGCATTTTGTTATTGCAGTCCCAGGGCCTGATTGTGGAAGTTGATGTCCTGCAAACCGTGAAAGCCTGACGTATTTGAGTTGATCGTTAAGCAGACAAGGAGTGGAGGCCATGATAAATGTGTGAGGTAACTGCGGCGTTAGCGTTGCTCTCGGCGGGGACTAATGGTGCCAAGCAACTTACATCACTCTCATTACTCTCGACAGTGCGCCACCTCGTGCTGGGAAGAAGCCAGGGAAACGGATACTGATTACACTGCTAAAAACAAAGCGCCAAGCTCTGGAAGGAGAAGTGCAAACCGTGTGCACAGACCTCTCATTGCGGGCAACATCAGACACTCTTTGCCTTTGTATTCCCTTTTGTCACCTGAATTAAAGTGTAGACAAATGTGGAGCAGAGCGTGGCAGTGAGTGATGATTGAGGCAATCTTGATTGGCTGGCTGTATTTTCATGCCCCAGTTTTGAGATGAAAATGTTCGGGTGACTTACCATTGCAGGACATCATAAAAGTTGGCCTGTCATCTTGCTGAAGTTTCACAAGGTTTAACAACATGCTTACACTTACAGCTGATCTTGCAATAAAGCCTTCTGAAGGTCAAACAAGCCAATCGCCTGTTGTCATTACTGCTTCACTGCTGTTATTGAAAATAGTGCTGACAACTGCAATGGACATTGTAGTGCTGACAACTGCAATTGACATTGTAGTGCTGCAGCTGCAGTTGAAATTGTATGTAGTGCTGACAGCTGCAGTTGACATTGTACTGTAGTGCTGCTGCTGCTGCAGTTGAAATTTTATGTAGTGCTGACAACTGCAGTTGACATTTGTAGTGCTGCAGCTGCAGTTGACATTGTAGTGCTGACAACTGCAGTTGACATTGTAGTGCTGCAGCTGCAGTTGACATTGTAGTGCTGACAACTGCAGTTGACATTGTAGTGCTGCAGCTGCAGTTGACATGGTAGTGCTGACCACTACAGTTGACACTGTAGTGCTGCAACTGCAGTTGACATTGTAGTGCTGACTGCTGCAGTTGACATTGTAGTGCTGACCACTGCAGTCGACTTTTTTTTTTACAGTGTTCCTAGGCAACTTGAAAACCCTGGAGTTTTTGATTGCCTCTTTCTGATAGGCCTAAATACCCTTGATATTTATGACACTTTGAATTAATTGTGTAACCCCAGTTGAAGTTGGAAATAGAGCCATGAAATCAAAGAAGGAGGGGAAGGGAGGGGGGGGGGGGGGGGGGGGGGGGGGGGGGGGGGGGGGGGGGGGAGAGGGACGCCAGTGTTTATGAAATGAAAATAATAGTAGTAGTGGTAGTACTAGTAACAGTAGTAACAATAACAACAACATTGATGATAACAGTAACTGCTTATAAAAGATATGAAAATAGTAGTAGTTGTAGTGGTGGTAGTAGTAGTAGTAGTGGTAGTAGTAACAGTAGCAACAACATTACTAATAA
Source organism: Conus betulinus (assembly GCA_016801955.1). NCBI lineage: Eukaryota > Metazoa > Mollusca > Gastropoda > Neogastropoda > Conidae > Conus > Conus betulinus. The sequence continues at coordinate 208,860 of JADBJO010000208.1, forward strand.
TAGTAATTGCTAATAAAAGATAGGAAACGAAAATAGTGGTAGTAGTAGTGGTAATGGTAACAATAACAACAACATTGCTAATATAAGATATGGAATGAAAATAGTAGTAGCAGTGGTGGTGGTAGTAGTAATTGTGGTAGTAGTAACAATAACAACAACATTAATAATAATAATAATAATAATTGCTAATGAAAGATCACATGCGTTCATGTGACTGAAAAATGAAATGTAGCATCGTCAGAGTCAGTTGAACGTGATACAAACCATCCAGATATCAACAGACTCAGGTAAGTTTGAGTTGCTAGTGTCTAGTTACAATCTTGCAAGCGATCCGATGTGCTGTTTTCTGCCCATACAGTCTTTCATTTTCACAAAATGGCGTGCAAAGCCCCGGGAAAGTGCTTGAATTTTAGTCTCAAAAGTGTATAGGAACCACACACGCACGCACGGACACACACACACACACACACACACACACACACACACACACACACACACACACACACACACACACACAGCCTGCAAAGTGTATAGCCCCCCCCATCCCCAACCCCCACACACACACACGCACACATACATTCACACACACTGTCTTGTCTGTCAGTCTTTGTAAATCTGAATCAGTCTGTGTGTCGGTCAGTCTGTATGTGCAGATATTCCCTGTGTGTTTTGTCCGCCAGCTCTACCGTCTCCCTTCCCCCTGCCCCGGCCTCCTCAGCCAGCATCAGCATCAGCCGCCTCCCTCCACATTGTACTCCCAGCCCTCGGCCTGTCTGTCTTCTTTGTCCGCACAGTCTCTCTCTCTCTCTCTCTCTCTCTCTCTCTCTCTCCCTCCCTCCCTCCCTCCCTCCTCCCTCCTCACACACACACACACACACACACACACACACACACACACACACACACACACACACACACACACACACAAACACACGCGCAAGAGAAAGAGAGAGAGAGGTTGGGGGGGGGGGGGGGGGGGGGGGGGGGGGGGGCTTAAAGACTAAAGATGAAAGAGGATGGTAAAGAAGGTGTGGGGGTGAGTGGATAGAGAGAAAGGAGGAATTGAAGGAATGGGTGATGTTAATGAGCGAGAAGGAGAAGGGAGGATGTAGAGAGGGATGGAGAGAGGGAAGGACGGGATGGGGGGGGGGGGGGGGGGGGGGGGGAGAGAATTTACGTCTGGGTCTTGCGTAAAACAATAGAGTGCTCTCTCTCTCTCTCTCTTCTCTCTCTCTCTCTCTCTCTCTCTCTCTCTCTCTCTCTCTCCTCCCTCTCTCTCTTCGTTCTTGTCCCCCCCCCCCCCCCCCCCCCCCACCTCTCCTACGCCGGTCCTTCCTCCCCGTCTCCACCCCATCCTACATCCCCCTTGTTCTCCTTCCCTTTTACACGCATTCTGAGTTCTGTATGAAAAATATAGACATCTCTCTCTCTTTCTGTGTTACACACACACACACACACACACACACACACAGAGAGAGAGAGAGAGAGAGAGAGAACGCAAACAAGCAAAACTTACGACAAGAAAGTATAATGATAAAATGTCAGGTTGATTCGGGCATAGGAGCTTTTTTTTTTTTTTTTTTTTCAATTTTCTTTCTTTTTTTTTTTTTTTTTTTTTTTTTTTTTTTCTTTTTCTTTTTTCTTTTGTGTTGTTTTGTTTTTGTTTTGTTCGGCTACAATAATGAACATTGTCAGAGTCTCTGCCACCCCAAGTGCAACACAACCACTCGTCATAACTTCTCTCCCCACCACCTCTGTCGTATTTGGCCGGTGCTCCCACACTCTCCTCTCAGCCTCCCTTCCCCTTTCCTTGGCGTGTGAAGAGAAAGAAAAAGATTGACGCAGCATGGGAGTCAGTTGGGAGCAGACACGGACAGTGATGGTGGGTGTGCGGACAGGGCTGCGAGCGAGTGGCTGCCGTGATGAAGGGAGGGCCAGGGTTATCGTTCTTTAACTTGAAAGGCGGTAGTTTGCTCATTTTAATGAACTAGTGATTCAACCTTCGGAGCATGTAAACGCTCAGACAGTTAGTTGAAAACCTAAGCGGGGCTCAGAAGATCACGTGTAATCAACTGGAGACAGAAACATAAACCAGTGCTAATGAGAGTTGGATGTAGAAAAACTTCTATATATATGCTTGCAGCGCCAAAATGTGACAGGCCGAAGGATAAGGAGTGGTAAAAGCAGAATAGAGAACGCGAAGGCTGGCATGGAACGGTCAGCTTGCTCACATCATTTCAGTGGATACAGACTGGGGGGAGGGGGGAGGGGCAGAATACCAAAGAAGTAGATGGAATGGGGCAAGAGCCTAGGAGGAGGGAAAATGGAGGAAGATGAAGGAGAAGACATTGCAGCACAGTGAGAGGCCAGAGTCAGGAGCGCGTGGTACCAGAGTGGTCTTAGCACTAGGCAAACCGAGGAGCAGATTTGTTATCCGCTGATGTATGATGCTGATGTTGACGAATGGGAGTTTAACGTCATATTGGCCTGAGGCCTTAGGGAAACGTGATCCTAGATAGGAATGTTGTTTTTGTACGTCAAAGTAGCTTTGTTCTTTGGCCGAGGGCATCACATTCATCTGATAGAGAGGGGAGGTTTGGCAGAGAGGGCATCACATTCATCTGACAGAGAGGGGAGGTTTGGCAGAGGGCGTCACATTCATCTGATAGAGAGGGGAGGTTTGGCAGAGGGCATCACATTCATCTGATAGAGAGGGGAGGTTTGGCAGAATGCATCTTATACATCTGATAGGGGAGGTTTGGCAGAGTGCATCACATTCATCTGATAGGGGAGGTTTTGCAGAGTGCATCACATTCATCTGATAGGGGAGGTTTGGCAGAGTGCATCACGTTCATCTGATAGGGAGGGGAGGTTTGGCAGAGGGCATCACATTCATCTGATAGGGGAGGTTTGGCAGAGTGCATCACGTTCATCTGATAGGGAGGGGAGGTTTGGCAGAGGGCATCACATTCATCTGATAGAAAGGGGAGGTTTGGCAGAATGCATCACATTCATCTGATAGGGGAGGTTTGGCAGAATGCATCACATTCATCTGATAGAGAGGGGAGGTTTGGCAGAGGGCATCACATTCATCTGATAGGGGAGGTTTTGCAGAATGCATCATATTCATCTGCTTGGGGAGGTTTGGCAGAGTGCACCACTTTGGCTGATCAGAGAGATTCGTGTCGTTTCGGCGGTTATTTAGAGGAAGGTTTGGGTAGCTCTTTCCAAAGTAAGTCGGGTGGCTACCATCCAGCCACAGTCTGCAGTTGATGCCGGTTTACACCTGCTTCCCCCAGCCGAGCTGTCTTCAGGGCTGGTGGGCAGTTTCTTCAGGCACAAGTGGCAGCCTTCTTGACCCATAGGAAGTGATTTGGGCGATGGAACACGAATGGCAACAGGACACTCCCCATGATAGGTCGACGTCAGAGATAGGCCAGGCCCTCCATTCGGAGGTCCCAACACCATTGCCACAGGAGCACAGCAGTCCTGGACCAGATCATCCAGCACGCCAAGAGCTGTCAAGAAGGGAAGCATTGAGATAAGCTAGAGCCGCCATCACTCGCATGACGAGAATGTAGCATTGTGCCTCCTTGTCAGTAGTCTGCCATCCTTGGGACCTTTGGAGGCACTCTCCCACCTCTCTGCCGGCAGCCTGTGACTGTCAGCGTGCAGTGTGGACAGTGGTGACTGACCTGTGCTGGCTGAAAAGCCATTTCTTGCTCTGCCAAGGCAGCAGCTTCAGGCTACCAGCAATTGACCTGCTAGAAACTTGCCAGACTTGTATCGGTTAGAAACTGTCGTTTACTTAAAACATTTTTTTTTTTCAGTTCTGTTTTGGAGCAGATTGCGCAGTGCGGCAAAGAGTTTGAGACATTTAATAACAATTGTTTCTATGCTTTGTAGACATAGTGGAATAAAATAACGGTTTTGAACAGGGAACCGATGTTTAAGTTGTAGCGGCTGTTCGATTTTGAATTTGGATTATTTTGGTCAGTGCACAGTAGGTCGCTGTACTAGGGTCACTGTGTTGTGGTGCGGCAGGCAGTCTGAACTAGGCGCCTGCTTTGAAAAAGACGGGAGGACACGGGTGATAGGTGGAACAAGTTCAGAGTGAATGAGAGCATTGAAGGCAAAACACAGGAGGAAGGAATGTTTGTGTTGCCCCTGTCATTCACGGTTCTTGTGAGCTGGTCACACACACACACACACACACACACACACACACACACACACACACACACACACACACAGCGAGAAAGAGAGAGGGGGTACATTTAAAAGATGGACAATTGACACCCCATGCGTGCTGAGGGAGCCCAAGATTGAAGGAGATTTAATCCATTTAATGGAAGGAGAGAGTTAAAAGGTATGGGCTAAAAAGATGGCTCATGTTTGAGAATCCAGATTTAATTGTATTAACAGTTCCACTCCCACCCCCAGTCCACCCAGCCCACCGTAATCAGTTGGGTCATTGTTTCAGTTTGTTTTATCCAGTGCCGGAAAGCTTGGTGCTGACTAATTTGAAGAGATTTAATTTTGTTAATTATTGACGTGCCATTTAAAATATAAATTTCCCACACAATGCCAATGCCTTAGCGTATAATGTGGAAGCATGAGCAGAGTCTCTCTATCTCTCTCTCTATCTGTCTCTCTGTCTGTCTGTCTCTCTGTCTCTGTCTCTCTCTCTCTCTCTCTCTCTCTCTCTCTCTCTCTCTCTCTCTCTCTCTCACACACACACACACACACACACACACACACATGAGTAGAAGTACACATTAACGGGCACATATGCTTGTACACTCGCACGCGCACACACACACGCACGCACGCACGCACGCACGCGCACGCACGCGCGCACACACACACACACACACACAAAACACATTAACGGCACATAATTATGCTTGCACATATGCACAAACACACACACACACACACACACACACACACACACACACACACACACACACACACACACACTCTCTCTCTCTCTCTCTCTCTCTCTCTCTCTCTCACACACACACACACACACACACACACACACACACACACACACACACACACACACACACACACACACACACGCGCGTGCATTACTGTATCAGCTTTCATAAATCAGTTTTGTTGTGAGTTTAATATGGAATGCAAATGCATTTAAGTAGGAGATGATGTGAATGAATAATGGTTACATAATGTCCACCCACTTACACTGGTCAGGAAGACTGTTAGGGCTTTAAGGGCTGGTTTGTAGTATGATGCGTTGGAAAGGAGGTCATTTGGTTTTCATTCTCGCATGCTTTTGCCTGGCTAGCAGTTTGTGTAGTGTGAGATGTTTTTCTAGTGCAGAGGTAGTCCTACAAGCTGCATTGAATTGAAATCTGCTCTAAAAACGGTGTTTAGTAGGTGGACAGGAACTGTCCCATCTACACCGTATGAATGATTTTGACAGCGATGGCCATGCTCTTGGAGGATTGTGGCTTGGCAGCAGTGGTAGCAGGCTAACGGCAGGGAGGGCCTAACCTTTATTTCCAAGGCCAAACCGCGTCACACATTATTTCCCAGCTCCTGACCCCAGGCTTAGTCTGTCTGCGTTGGGCTGCCGAGGGATTATTGAGCTGTCAGTTTGATTTCAGACAGGGATTTGGGAGGGATCAGATGCAGGCTACTTCTCTTATTTCCACCCCGGCAACCCAAGAGTGTTGGATTACCAGCTCAGAGTCTGTCATTGTCTCCCCCTTTTTCCCCACATCTCCTGGCATCTGCATGCTGGTTTTAACTGAAAAACTGCTTCTGTGCAGTCTCTTTCCACCCGTCTGCTAAACAGAGTCAAGCTCTGTTGCTGCGATTAGCTCCACTTCATGAGATTGGGGCTGACACATTGGGGACAGAAGTATTGATGTTTGGAAAAGTAAAACCCATCAGCTTCTAGCAGTCTTTTGGCCATATCAGTAACATTACCTCTATGGAGACAGCAGAAGCCAAGTAAGTATCAGGGAGACGGCTTAATCATTGGTAAGTGCAGTGAATCAGCTGAGGGTGACTGGTCAGTGCAGTGAATCAGCTGAGGGTTTACTGGTCAGACAGTGAATCTGTCCATCTATGTATGAATGATTTTGACAGCGATGGCCATGCTCTTGGAGGATTGTGGCTTGGCAGCAGTGGTAGCAGGCTAACTGGCAGGGCAGTGATAACCTTTATTTCCAAGGCCAAACCGCGAATCAGCTGATTATTTTCAGGTCAGCTCCTGAATCCCAGGCTTAGTCTGTCTGCGTGGGCAGCTGAGCCGAGGGTCATTATTGAATCTGTCAGTTTGACTTCAGACAGGGAAATTTGGGAGGGTCAGATGCAGGCTACTTTGGAGTGGATTTCCACCCCGGCAACCCAAGAGTGTGATGTTGATACCAGCTCAGAGTCTGTCATTGTCCTCCCCCCCTTTCCCCACATCTCCCTGGCCCTGCATGCTCCCGTTGTCTCCCTGAAAACTGGCTTCTGTGCAGTCTCTTTCCCTCCCCGTCTGCTAATTGAGATTATGATGTGGAAGAAGATGTTTCAAGCTCTGTTGCTGCGATTAGCTCAGTGACATGAGATTGGGGCTGACACATTGGGGACCAGAAGTGCATGTTGAGAGGTGGAGCTGTGTGCAGTCTCTCCAGCAAAAGTAAAACCCATCAGCTTCTAGCAGTCCACTGGGTTGGCCATATCAGTAACATTGGTCCTCTATGGAAGACAGCAGAAGCCAAGTAAGTATCAGGGAGGACGGCTTAATCATTGGTAAGTGCAGTAATGAATCTGTGAGGGTGACTGGTCAGTGCAGTGAATCAGCTGAGGGTGACTGGTCAGTGCAGTGAATCAGCTGAGGGTGACTGGTCAGTGCAGTGATTCAGCTGAGGGTGACTGGTCAGTGCAGTGATTCAGCTGAGGGTGACTGGTCAGTGCAGTGAATCAGCTGAGGGTGACAGGTCAGTACAGTGAATCAGCTGAGGGTGACAGGTCAGTGCAGTGAATCAGCTGAGGGTGACTGGTCAGTACAGTGAATCAGTTGAGGGTGACTGGTCAGTGCAGTAAATCAGCTGAGGGTCAAGCCTGCCTCTGCTTGGTCCACTGAGTGGAGCAGGGCAGTCTGGCACAGAAGGAAACGTGATGTTGATAGACCATTTATACTCTTTTTCACCCCCTCCTCCCCCCCTCCCACCATTCACTTTCACCCTGTCCCTTCTCCCTCCCGTCCTGTCTCCCTCCCTCCTTTTTCTGCTCCCCCTCCCCTCCCCGCCCTCTTCCATTGCCTTTGCTCATCCTGCTGTCAGAATGGTGCCTGTCAGGCTTCCTCTTGCAGCTTGCTGTTAGCGCAGTGACAGAACTGCCAGTGATTGGTCCAGTATTGTGAGTAAGGTCCCGCTGTGACCAGAACTGCCAGTGATTGGTCCACTGTTGTGTAAGGTCCCACTGTGAGCAGAACTGCCAGTGATTGGTCCCACTGTTGTAAGGTCCCACTGTGACCAGAACTGCCAGTGATTGGTCCACTGTTGTGAGTAAGGTCCCACTGTGAGCAGAACTGCCAGTGATTGGTCCACTGTTGTGAGTAAGGTCCCACTGTGACCAGAACTGCCAGTGATTGGTCCGCTGTTGTAAGGTCCCACTGTGAGCAGAACTGCCAGTGATTGGTCCACTGTTGTGAGTAAGGTCCCACTGTGACCAGAACTGCCAGTGATTGGTCCACTGTTGTGAGTAAGGTCCCACTGTGACCAGAACTGCCAGTGATTGGTCCACTGTTGTGTGAGTAAGGTCCCACTGTGACCAGAACTGCCAGTGATTGGTCCACTGTTGTGAGTAAGGTCCCACTGTGAGCAGAACTGCCAGTGGTTGGTCCACTGTTGTGAGTAAGGTCCCACTGTGAGCAGAACTGCCAGTGATTGGTCCACTGTTGTGAGTAAGGTCCCACTGTGACCAGAACTGCCAGTGATGGTCCACTGTTGTGAGTAAGGTCCCACTGTGAGCAGAACTGCCAGTGGTGGTCCACTGTTGTGAGTAAGGTCCCACTGTGAGCAGAACTGCCAGTGATTGGTCCGTTGTAAGGTCCCACTGTGACCAGAACTGCCAGTGACTGGTCCACTGTTGTGAGTAACGTGTCACTTTGACAAGAACTACCAGTGGTTGGTCCACTGTTGTGAGTAAGGTACCGCTGTGACCAGAACTGCCAGTGATTGGTCCACTGTTGTGAGTAAGGTCCCACTGTGACCAGAACTGCCAGTGACTGGCCCACTGTTGTGAGTAACGTGTCACTTTGACAAGAACTACCAGTGGTTGGTCCACTGTTGTGAGTAATGTACCGCTGTGACCAGAACTGCCAGTGATTGGTCCACTGTTGTGAGTAAGGTCCCACTGTGACCAGAACTGCCAGTGATTGGTCCACTGTTGTGAGTAAGGTCCCTCTGTGACCAGAACTGCCAGTGACTGGTCCACTGTTATGAGTAAGGTCCCACTGTGACCAGAACTGCCAGTGACTGGTCCACTGTTATGAGTAAGGTCGCTGCTGCAGGAGGAACAATGCAGGGAAATGTGCCTGTGCAGGAGAACACAGACCCATGGACATCAGAAAAAGTAGGTGGTTGGTTTGTAATACGTTAGTGATACCTTCGTCAGAAGGAGGAGGGGGAAAGGAGCGTGGTTGAAATACGACAGAGATACCTGTGTCAGTGAAAGTGGATGGGGGTTGTACTGCCGCTGGATGGGGGGGTGTGCTGCCTGTCAGGCTTCCTCTTGCTGTCTGCTCTCAGGGCTGTGACCAGTGTAGAGGGCAGAGATGCCTGTGTCATTAGATAGGAAAGGGGGTGTTGGTCGTGGATCGTAATATGGCAAAGAAAGGTACCTGGTTAATTAGAGAGGGGGGTGGGGGGGGGGGTGGGGGCTTTTTTGGTGCTAGTGTGGCAGAGGTATCTGTTTCTTCAAGAAATAAAAGGGGGAGGGCGTTGTTTTTGTAATATGGTAGATGTCTGTAATATGGGGGGGTAATATTGGGGGGGGGGGGGGGGGGGGGGGGGGTAATATGGCAACGATATTGTGTCATGAGAAAAGGGTCTGTTAGTGATATGGCAGAGATAATGTGTCATGAGAAAAGGGTCTGTTAAGTGATATGGCAACGATATTTGTGTCATGAGTGGTATGGCAGGGGTAGCTGTGTTCAGAGAAAGGGGGTCTGTTAAGTGAAATGGCAGAGATAGCTGTGTCATCATAAAAGGGTCTGTTAAGTGAAATGGCAGAGATAGCTGTGTCATCAGAAAAGGGTCTGTTAAGTGAAATGGCAGAGATAGCTGTGTCATCAGAAAAGGGTCTGTTAAGTGAAATGGCAGAGATAGCTGTGTGTCATCAGAAAAGGGTCTGTTAAGTGAAATGGCAGAGATAGCTGTGTCATCAGAAAAGGGTCTGTTAAGTGAAATGGCAGAGATAGCTGTGTCATCAGAAAAGGGTCTGTTAAGTGATATGGTAGAGATACCTGTGTCATCAGAAAAGGGTCTGTTAAGTGAAATGGCAGAGATAGCTGTGTCATCAGAAAAGTGTCTGTTAAGTGAAATGGCACAGATAGCCCTGTCATCAGAAAAGGGTCTGTTAAGTGATGGCAGAGATATTGTGTCATGAGAAAAAGGGTTGTTTTGTAATACGGCAGAGATATTGTGTCATGAGAAAAAGGGGCTGTTTTGTAATACGGCAGAGATATTGTGTCATGAGAAAAGGGGTCTGTTTCGTAATATGGCAGAGCTCTCGGTGTCATGAGAAAAAGAAAAAAGGGGGTTGGGGTGTAATATGGCAGAGATATTATGTCATGAGAAAAAGGGGTTGTGTCTTGATATGGCAATGACATCTGTGTCATGAGAAAAAGGAGGGGGGGGGGGGGGGGGGGTGTGTGTGTGTGAAGGGGTAACGGGTATTTGTGTCATTTGAAAAAAGGGGTCGTTTTTAATAATAGCAGAGGACATATCTGATTCATCAGAAAACGGACATTATTTCGTAATTTGGCTGAAATATCTGTGTCGTTAAGGGGTGAGGGGTTGTAATATGGCAGAGATATGTCATCAGGAAAGGGTTTGTTGTTGTGTTGTTGTTTTGTAATATGGCAGAGATGTCTGTACCATCAGGAGAGAGAGAGAGGGGGGGGGGGGGGGGGGGGGGGGGGGGGGGATATCGGTAGAAAAAGGAAGGTTGTTTTGTAAGATGGCAGAAATATATGATTGATTTAAAAAAAAAAAAAAAGGGGGGGGGGGGGGTGTTGCTGTAATATGACAAAGACACCTGATTCACTAGGAAAGATGGTTGTTTTGTAATATGGCAGAGAGATATGTGTCATTTGAAAAGGGGGGGTGGTGGTGGTGGTGGTGTTTTGTATATGGAAGAGATATGTTTCATTTGAAAAGGGGTGGTGGTGGTGGTGGTGTTTTGTAAAGTGGCAGAGAGATATGTGTCATTTGAAAAGGAGTGGTGGTGGTGTTTTGTAAAGTGGCAGAGAGATATGTGTCATTTGAAAAGGGGTGGTGGTGGTGGTGTTTTGTAATATGGCAGAGAGGTGTGTGTCATTTGAAAAGGGGTGTGTTGTTGCTGTTTTGTAATATGGCAGAGATATGTGTCATTTGAAAAAAAAAAAAAAAAAGGGGGGGGGGGGGGGGGGGGGGGGGGTCGGAGGTTGTTGTTTGTAATATGGCAGATACATATATGTCATTTGAAAAGGGGTGGTGGTGTTGTTTGTAATATGGCAGAGATATGTGTCATTTGATCAGGGGGGGTGTGTTGTTGTTTTGTAATATGGCAGATACATATGTGTCATTGAAAAAAGGGGTGGTGGGTGTTATTTTGTAATATGGCAAGAGAGATATGTGTCATTTGAAAAGGGGTGTGTGTTGTTTTGTAGTATGGCAGAGATATGTGTCATTTGAAAAGGGGTGGTGGTGGTGTTTGTTGTAGTATGGCAGAGAGATATGTGTCATTTGAAAAGGGGTGGTGGTGGTGTTTTGTAATATGGCAGAGATATGTGTCATTTGAAAAGGGGTGGTGGTGGTGTTGTTTTGTTATATGGCAGAGGTATTTCGGACCTTGTTAGGTTTTTGTCTTAGAGGTGTGTGCGTGCTTGCCTGCGCATGTGTTAGTGGCACCAACATACATTTAAGTGTACATGGAGATAATTGTGTGATGTTGTAAGGCCATGTAGGTGTTACAAACACTGTGGTAGATATGTGAATTCCTTTTGGCCTTTGCCGTGGCGTGTGATGGCACGTGTGATGAATGAGACGTGCCTTCAGGCCGGAGGTGAAAAGGCTTTGCTATGCCGTTGATCCAGCCAGTGACCAGGCTTTCCTGTGGCAGGTGGAGGGATCTGTGTACACGTTACACACAGCACTGCGCTCCTTTGATTCTGTTCCGACAAGTCTCCCCTTCGTGTGTCAGTCTGCTTTCCGTCAACAGAACCTCGGAACGGGGGGGGGGGGGGGGGGGGGGGGGGGGGTGTAGCAATTTCCATCCCATTGCACACTGAAAGGAACGTGCGTGTATACATGCACGCATGTGTGTGTGCGCGCGCACACGTACACACACACACACATGTACACATGCGCGCGCACCAAGATACCTATTGTATAGGAGCATACTTGCTTCTTACGCTGATAATAGATGTTTTCCGAGGAAAATGTTTTTCCCTCAGGGTTAAACCGTTATCTGTGGATCACAACTGTTTTCCAAAGGATCTCAGAAGTTTTCCTAGTTTGTTTGTTTTTTCTAAAGATCATAAGTGTTTTCCCAATTTTCCCAAGGAAAACAATTATCGTTTATGACTATTGTCCGAGTTTGCGAGGGCAAAACAGTTATTGTTCATAAGGAAAACGAAGAAAAAATAGGAAACAAGTTATAATCTTTAGGATCACAATTATTTTCCCTGTTTTTCCAACCCCATTTGTGCTGGTCTCGGTAAACAGTGACAAGAATTGCTTTCTGTGTTAACAAAATTTTGCTCACATTGATACCTGTTTTCCTCAGGAGAACAAGGATGAAAGTTATTACCCTAAGGAAAACAGGGAAAACAATTGTGATCCTCAGGGAAAACTAGGAAAACAATTGTGATCCTCAGGGAAAACAATTGTGATCATTGTGATCCTCGGAAAACAGTTGTGATCCTCAAGGAAAACAGTTGTGAAGCTCACGGAAAACAATTATGATCCTCAGGGAAAAACTAGGAAAAAACAATTGTGATCCTCAGGGAAACAGTTGTGATCCTCGGGGGAAACAGTTGTGATCTTCCAGGAAACAGTTGTGATCCTCAGGGAAACAGTTGTGATCCTCAGGGAAACAGTTGTGATCCTAAGGGAAACAGTCGTGATCCTCAAGGAAAACAATTGTGAACCTCGGGGAAACAGTTGTGATCCTCGGGGAAAGAGTGGTGATCCTCAGGGAAACAATTTTGATACTCCGGGAAAACAATTGTGATCCTCAGGGAAAATATGGAAAACGGTTGTGATCCTCAGGGAAAATATGGAAAACAGTTGTGATTCTCAGGGAGAATGCGGAAAAACAGTTGTGATCCTCAGGGAAAACAATTGTGATCCTCAGGGAAAACAGTTGTGATCCTCAGTTTAAAAAAAAAATTGTGATCTTTCAAGGAAAACAATTGTGATCCTCATGGAAAATGTGGAAAATGGTTATGATTCTCGGGGATCCCCAAGGAAAACAGTTGTGATTCCCAGGGAAAAGAATTGTGATCCTCGGGAAAAACAGTTGTGATCCCCCATGGAAATTTTCCGAAAAGCAATTGTGATTCCATTTAAAGCGGTTGTGATTCTCAGGGAAAACAGTCGTGATCCTCAGGGAAAATGTGGAAAACAATTGTAAAACTCAGGGAACACATTTGCGATCCTCAGGGAAAGCGTGGAAAAGATGTGATCCTCGGGGAAAATGTGAAAACACTTGTGAAACTCAAGGAAAACAATTGTGATCTTCAGGGAAAACGCGGAAAAACAATTGTGATCTTCAGGGAAAATGTGGAAAACAATTGTGATCTTCAGGGAAAATGTGGAAAACAATTGTGATCCTCAGGGAAAACGTGGAAAACAATCGTGAAACTAAAGGAAAACAATTGTGATCCTCATGGAAAACGTTGAAAACAGTTGTGATCCTCAGGGAGAACAATTGTGATCTTTGTGTTCCTCAGGGAAAACAATTGTGATCCTCATGGAAAACGTTGAAAACAGTTGTGATCCTCAGGGAGAACAAATGTGATCTTTGTGTTCCTCAGGGAAAGTAGTTGTGATCCTCATAGAAAACAGCTGTGATCCTTAGGGAAAACGTGGAAAACAATTGTGATCTTCAGGGAAAACGTGGAAAACAATTGTGATCTTCAGGGAAAATGTGAAAAACAATTGTGATCTTCAGGGAAAATGTGGAAAACAATCGTAAAACTCAAGGAAAACAGTTGTGATCCTCAGGGAAAACGTGGAAAACAATTGTGATCGTCAGGGAAATCAGTTTTATCCTCAGGGCAAACAATTGTGATCATCAGGGAAAACAACTGTGATTCTCAGGGAAGACACTGAAAACAGTTGTGATCATCAGGGAAAAACAGTTGTGACCCTCAGGGAAAACGATTGTGATCCCATTAAAAGCGAT
>JADBJO010000208.1:227500-350000 GCA_016801955.1 Conus betulinus
TCACCTTTAGAATCGGACATTTATATTTTTCAGTGTGTTGTAACCTGTGCTTTCTAAGGATGCCACCAAAATATTTTTACGATCGAAGTGCGTCTTTTAGTTTTTTTTGTTTTTCATTGTTCTGCTCATTTTTTTTGGCTCCCCAGTCTGTGTCTCATCGGTAAATTTCAAAAACCGGCAATCCACAGTGAAAATCAATGTCAAGCCGTCGTGCTGCCTGCCTCACCTCACGGTCCTCTGAATCAGACCATATTTAATTGCTTAGTCGCGGAGCCATGACTGCTTCTCCCTCTCTGGCCTCTGTGCGGCAAAAGATCTGCTGCAATGCATCCTGTGCTCGTTTTTTATGAATACATTGAGTTTCTGAAAGAGAGATACAACAGTTTTCATCTGATCTAGATCAAATATTTTTACGGAAGACAGATTTGGGTAACGAAGTTTTTGGTACGCTTTTAGAAGAAGAAGTTTTGGGTTTTTGTTTGTTTGTTTGTTTTTTTTTGTTTTTTTTAAAGACATGTGTGACTGTGTGTGTGTGTGTGCAGGCCGATCACTTCGGTGGTGTTCAGTGGCCACGTGTGTGTGTGTGTGTGTGTGTGTTTTGACGACTTGTGAGTTGATTTTTTAACGTGGTGACAGCCCTGATTTGGCCCTTTGCGGTCGGCTGGGCTATAAGCAACATTACCTTACCTTGATTGATGAGTTCCTCTATGTGTCATTGTCCAGCTGATGAAGTGCAGGTCTACTGGCCTACATTGGAATGATTCAAAACCAGTACCAGATTTGTGTTGTGCTGTTGACTTTCTTGTGTGTTGTAGAAGGGACGCGAGGGTTGTTATTTCATATTGCTTAGTGATCAGGTAAAAGGTTCCTGACATTTTTACCTCCATTACACCCCCCCCCCCCCCCCCCCCCCCCCCCCCCCCCCCCCCGCCCCCGCCCCCGTTTTTCTCTACAACGACCATTTCTGATCTGGTGAGGAGATGAAAACGGCCACCCCCACCATCCTCCGCCTTCTCCTTCTTCCCTCCCTGCCTTGCCATCAACCAACCAAGTGCCATCCACACCCAGTAAAAGGGAAGAAGATAAGATAACAGAGCGGAACATTCTCATTGAGCCTGGGGCTGCACGCATGGCTATTGACCGTGCACCGGTAAATGAAACTGTTGGCTCCAATATTACCGCCACGACACAAAGGCCGGAGAGACGGAGGAGGTGGTCGAATGTCTAACATTTCACGGAGCGAGCTGCCCACATCCAGTCCTCTTGTTGTGGTCTGTGGCCGTTCAGATCGTTCCCCACCCAGTCCTGTTGTTGTGGTCTGTGGCCGTTCAGATCGTTCCCCACCCAGTCCTGTTGTTGTGGTCTGTGGCCGGTCAGATCGTTCCCACCCAGTCCTGTTGTTGTGGTCTGTGGCCGGTCAGATCGTTCCCCACCCAGTCCTGTTGTTGTGGTCTGTGGCCGGTCAGATCGTTCCCCACCCAGTCCTGTTGTTGTGGTCTGTGGCCGGTCAGATCGTTCCCCACCCAGTCCTGTTGTTGTGGTCTGTGGCCGGTCAGATGCTGATCGTTCCCCTTTCACAGCCTTAGCTTTGCCGTGGAAGGGGTTTTTCTCTTTCTTGTCCCAGAAGGGGGGGGGGGGGGGGGGGGGGGGGGTGAATGAAGAGACAGCGCAGTCTATGTACCTGCACGTCGAGTGCCTCCTTTGCGTAATGATAGAGCTCACAAATTGATAGTTAAGCGTGCATTGTGAGTTACAGGCTGAAGGCATTCAAACAGAGAATAGCCATTTTCACAGCACAGCTTAGCTTCTTTTTGTTCTGTGGTAACAGTGTTTGTGTTAAACAGGTTTCATCCACTCCACCCAGCCCCCCCCCCCCCCCCCCCCCCCCCCCCCACACACACACACACACACTTGCCCTGCATCCCTCACCCTTTCTTCCTGTGTAAACTCCTCTCTACTCACCTGAAATGGTTGCCCCTGTCCCCCATGAGATCGTTGATAGGTGTGAGGGTGGGACCTGAATGCGATGAATGTACACTCATGCGTGGTATAATTTTATATACATTTTAATTTGATGAGAAGCTGCTGCAATTAGTAAGAGTATTTTCTGTTTCATGTCAGTTGTTGAATGAGAGAGAATGGAAGTGCGCCCGAATAGTGTCGTTTGGAGATGTGTGAAAAAGACCTGAAGCATTCACAAGGGGACAGGAGTGGGGGAGCAGGGCACACGGCGGCAAGCATCTTTCCCAAACAGTGGAGATTGCTTGACTGGAGTGACCCAGCCAGTGACTGCGTGCTGGTCCAAAACTTGGTGTCGACAGACCAGAAAACTGACGAGGAGTGTGTAGCAGGCGGTGGCAGTCAATAGGAGAGTGGATGGTTACTGGTGGATTGGGCCAGATTGAACATTAAGCAGGCTGTCAGAGTGGGCCGTGGGGTCACATGAAGGAAAGAGCGGAATAAATGAGTTCACTGACTGGGGACAGTTCTCATATCTTGGCTGGAAGAAAGGGCGATGTTAGAGATGGGGTTTTCATTACTGTTCGGTAGATTTTTGACTCTGTTTGATTCAGTCGAACATTTTTATAAAAAAAAAAGTAACAAAACAACAACAAAAAAAAAAACATGTTAAACAGCTGCTTGACCATCAATTACATAGTAAAGCCATTTCTGTACACTCTGGTGTGATTGTAGATTAAGAAAAGTTTTGATATATATTTACTGATCAGAAACAAGCTCACAACAAGTACATTCAGTATTTACTATGTGAACCACCATATCACTTAAGTTTAGTGTGTTCCAGAAAATGACCTTTTAGAGTTCAGATAATGGTGAGAAGAAAGTTACAGGCGGGGGGGGGGGGGGGGGGGGGGGGGGGGTACTTCCCCCTACTGACTCACCGAAGTAGTGTACACACAGTGGATGAAGTGGGACTGGTGGGAGCTGTGTCATCCTTGTCTACATTGGAAGGGGTCTGGCCTCCCGGCAAAGTCACCGCCGTTCTTATCTGGATACTTCAGCAGAGGACAACAGTCAGTGTTTCTTGTTTGGTGATGAAACCAGTAAGTGTAGGATTATTTCATGTTTAATATCATCCACAGTGTGCTCTTGATTGGTCTGGTGTTTCCCCTCACCAGTAGTGCCTCATTCATTTATAGTTGGTTAGTTCAGCAGAGACAGAGACAGCCTTGCAATGGAACCGGCATCGTGTGGGGCTAGTAACAGATCACTTGAGCAGAACAGCAGCTAGAAGGATCAGGGAAGGAACAATGAGGTTTTTTAGCACCAGTGGAGGGAGGGAGGGATGGGGAGGGGGTGGGGAGGCGGTTGATTGCTCTGGAGTTGGGGTCATGGAGGAGGCTAGGCTTGCAGAGGCAGGCCCGCAGCGTTTAATGGCCGTGTTGATGTGTGAAATGAATGTAGCCACCTTGTGAGCACGAGGAAAGCTCTTCACGCCTCACTGACCTCTCTGTCACGCTTCACCAGACATGATCAGCTGCCAGTAGTGACTTGACGGTGTGTGAAGGCCAGCAGCTGGATATGGGAGCACACTGGTGTGTAAAGACAGGACAGTAGTTGGCCTGGGGGGAAACAGTTGGTAGATATGGGAGTACACTGGTGTGTAAAGACAGGACAGTAGTTGGGGGGGGGGGGGGGGGGGGATGTTGATAGATATGGGAGCACACTGGTGTGTAAAGACAGGACAGTAGTTGGGGAGGGAGGGGGGGGGGGGGGGATGTTGATAGATATGGGAGCACACTGGTGTGTAAAGACAGGACAGTAGTTGGGGAGGGGGGGAGGGAGGGATGTTGATAGATATGGGAGCACACTGGTGTGTAAAGACAGGACAGTAGTTGGGGGGGGGGGGGGGGGGGGATGTTGATAGATATGGGGAGCACACTGGTGTGTAAAGACAGGACAGTAGTTGGGAGGGATGGGGGGGGGGTAGTTGTTGGGGGGGATATGGGAGGGAGCACACTGGTGTGTAAAGACAGGACAGTAGTTGGGGGGGGGGGGGATGTTGATAGATATATGGGAGCACACTGGTGTGTAAAGACAGGACAGTAGTTGGGGAGGGGGGGGGGGGGGGGAGGGGGGGGGGGGATGTTGATAGATATGGGAGCACACTGGTGTGTAAAGACAGGACAGTAGTTGGGGGGGAGGGGGATGTTGATAGATATGGGAGCACACTGGTGTGTAAAGACAGGACAGTAGTTGGGGAGGGGGGGGGGGGGGGAGCACACTGGTGTGTAAAGACAGGGACAGTACACTGGGTGTAAAGACAGGCACAGTAGTGTAAAGACAGGGTAGTTGGGGGGGGGGGGGGGGGGGGGATGTGATAGATAGATATGGGAGCACACTGGTGTGTAAAGACAGGACAGTAGTTGGGGGGGGGGGGATGTTGATAGATATGGGAGCACACTGGTGTGTAAAGACAGGACAGTAGTTGGGGAGGGGGGGGGGGGGATGTTGATAGATATGGGAGCACACTGGTGTGTAAAGACAGGACAGTAGTTGGGGAGGGAGGGATGTTGATAGATATGGGAGCACACTGGTGTGTAAAGACAGGACAGTAGTTGGGGAGTTGGGCCTGGGGGGGAAACAGTTGATAGATGTGGGAGCACACTGGTGAGTAAAGACAGGACAATACTTTGCCTGTTGGATATGGAGCACACTGGTGTGTAAAGACAAGACAGTAGTTGGCCTCAGGAAAAGTTGTTATCCTTTAGGAAAAGAGTGAAAGTGTGGGAACACATTTATCACAGTTATTCCTGAATATAACAACTGTTTTCCCTAGGATCACTGCTTTGCCAGTTTTCCTGTGGGTAAGAACCGTTTTCCCCAGAGGATCAAAGTTATATTCCCTGATTTCCTAAGATAGTGACCACTGCCCTTGTTTTCATGAGGGAAAGGGAGGATAATGGCTGCAACATAAAAATCAGCGATGACCATTAGTTTCTCATCAGGAGGAGCATGTGCAGTGGCATCATTGGTACCACCATGCAGACTGCCAGCTTGAATGGAAAAATAGTTGCACCTTTGGATCACAACTGTTTCCCCTGCTGTCACTGTTTTCCTGAAGAATGATGAAGGCTGTCCATGGGAAAATGAGGAAAAAAACAGTTGTGGTCTTCTAGGACAAGAAGGAAATGGTTGAGGTCCTAGGGGAAACGGGGGGGGAAAACAGTTCTGAACAGGGATACAGCATGATACTGTTTTCCTGAAGGATAATTCCTGCTTCTTTCTGGAAAACAGGCTAAACAGCTGTTGTTGGCTTCTGAAGCTAGCATGCTTCCATAGCTGTGCTGCTGCTGCCTCTTCCTTCCCCTCCCCTCTCTCCTGCTCTTCCCTAGCTCCCCTGTCTGCCATGAAGCCAGTGGGCTGTCCACGCTCATTGTGTGCCCACTTGACTCAGTGGAACAGTAGCTTGTGTCCAGTCAGTCATCCTCAGTATCAGCCTGACTGATGCACACCACCCCCATAATGTTTTCCATTTCCCAGCACATCTCAGGTGCTGCCATTCTGGTGTTGTCAGTGTCATGTTAGATGGATCCTCTAACCCATTCTCTGTGGATGATCATTCCTATCAGCCATGTTTATCTGTTGGTGTGGATGTTCTACCAAACTACCAATCATACTTTTCCTTCAGTTGCATTGTGCTGTAGTACTTACAGACTTCCTTGTGGGGATGATGGCCAGGGGGAGGGAGGGGGGTTTTACAGTGGAACCTGTGTCCCTGCCTTCAGGAAATTCGGCGTCAGTTCTGTTTTCCGTCATTCTGTCTGACGTTATTGATGATCAGCATTCAACGCCTATCTTGCGATGAAGTGATTGAATAAAAGTTCATTCTTTTTCATTGTCCTACTTGTTTGTGTCTAGCCTGAAGAAGACCTAAGATATTCATTCTATTTCGTTGTCCTACTTTTGTGTCTAGCCTGAAGAAGACCTAAGATATTCATTCTTTTTCGTTGTCCTAATTGTTTTGTGTCTAGCCTGAAGAAGACCAAAGAGGTCAAAACGCGTCATGTTTTGTCATGATTCATTGTCAACGTTTTTTTGTTTTGTTTTTTGTTTGTTTTGTTTGTTTGTTTTTTTTGCAGTTCATAAACACTTATTTAAGATCCATTTTGCCAGTTTTATCGACACTAGTTATGGTCAGCCACCATCTGACCTGTTGTTTCAGTGCCTTCTGTTCTGACACAAGACCATTCCAAAACGTGGGCCTTTTCCTCACTTTTGTGATGCAGCTTCCTCCAGTCTTGACATACGGCCACACAGCTCTGTAGCATAAGGGATAAACAATATTGTTGACTTTTTTCCCCCCCCATTTCCTAACATTTACGGTATTCATAACCTAACAAAAAGTTATGCTTAAACATAAAAGGAAAAAAAAAATGTTTAATTGGAATCTTATTCAGTGATTTTTCTGTGACTGTGTTCTTCGTGATCTCTTTGATTCAAGAGCCATTTGTTTGGCTCAGACGATGCGAGACACTTGATTTCATAGCAATCCATTCAGAGCTGCTCAGCAGCAAATTCAAGCTGCTTTACCTTCATGTCTTGGTTAGGGCTCCAGGCAGCACATTTGATGTTCACACATTTGGCAGATGCCTGTAATTCGCTGTAAGGCTGCAGTTGACCATGAGTGTAGAGCACATGAACAGCACTCTTCTGTTCCACTGTTCCACTCTGACCCCCTGACTCTGACTTGAGCTGTGTGAAACTGAGTGGAAAAGCCCATGGAATGCTCCAGACGATGTCATTGATGGAGAAACATAAAGGGACATGCAATATGGGAGAAAAGCCCATGACTTAGTAGCAATTTCACGCAGTCAGTTATGAGAGGAAAACAGTGACTTCATTGTGGCAGATAATTTCTCTGATTATTTACAAGATTTATTAATTAAAGACCGTTCCTCTGTATGGTGAAAATTGTGAACAGTAAGCGTGAGTTGGTTCAGATATTGAAGTTGGTAAAGGTGAAGAGGAAGAGAATGGTGCAGTGAGGGAGGATGGTGATCTGAAAAAAACTGTGCCACTGCCACACATCCCAGCAGGCACGGCACTCTGCACTGCACACACACAACATGAGGGAATAGGACCAGTCAGTGAGTCACACACTGCACACACACAACATGAAGGAATAGGACCAGTCAGTCAGTCACACACTGCACACACAACATGAAGGAATAGGACCAGTCAGTCAGTCACACACTGCACACAACATGAAGGAATAGGACCAGCCAGTCAGTCACACACTGCACTCACAACATGAAGGAACAGGACCAGTCAGTCAGTCAGTCAGTCACACACTGCACTCACAACATGAAGGAACAGGACCAGCCAGTCAGTCACACACTGCACTCACAACATGAAGGAACAGGACCAGTCAGTCAGTCAGTCAGTCACACACACTGCACTCACAACATGAAGGAACAGGACCAGTCAGTCAGTCACACACACTGCACTCACAACATGAAGGAACAGGACCAGTCAGTCAGTCAGTCAGTCACACACACTGCACTCACAACATGAAGGAACAGGACCAGTCAGTCAGTCAGTCACACACACTGCACTCACACAACATGAAGGAATAGGACCAGTCAGTCAGCCAGTCAGTCACACACTGCACTCACAACATGAAGGAACAGGACAGTCAGTCAGTCAGTCAGTCACACACTGCACACACAACATGAAGGAACAGGACCAGTCAGTCAGCCAGTCAGTCACACACTGCACACACAACATGAAGGAACAGGACCAGCCAGTCAGTCAGTCAGTCACACACTGCACACACAAACATGAAGGAACAGGACCAGTCAGTCAGTCAGTCAGTCACACACTGCACTCACAACATGAAGGAACAGGACCAGCCAGTCAGTCAGTCAGTCAGTCACACACTGCACACACAACATGAAGGAACAGGACCAGCCAGTCAGTCAGTCAGTCAGTCACACACTGCACTCACAACATGAAGGAACAGGACCAGCCAGTCAGTCAGTCAGTCACACACTGCACTCACAACATGAAGGAACAGGACCAGCCAGTCAGTCAGTCAGTCAGTCACACACTGCACACACAACATGAAGGAACAGGACCAGTCAGTCAGTCAGTCAGTCAGTCAGTCACACACTGCACTCACACAACATGAAGGAACAGGACCAGCCAGTCAGCCAGTCACACACTGCACACACAACGTGAAGGAACAGGACCAGCCAGTCAGTCAGTCACATACTGCACACACAACGTGAAGGAACAGGACCAGCCAGTCAGGCACACTGGATTGCCTGCAACTTGTGGATTATTTCATTTTGCTTTTACCATACTTTTCAAGCTATGAAGCTGCAACGTTTCACACCTAACTCTAAACCCTGTGGCTGCAAGGCTTCAAGCGGTCGGTTCATGGATTTTTCTGATTTTGTTGCTAGCTTGCCATAGTGTTACCTTTTTGATCTATAGTTGATTGGACAAACTTAAAAGAAGTGTGTGCAGAACTCAGATCTGATCACTTTCACAGAAAGAATGGTGCATGCATGGAGAGGTACAGAAAGAATGGTGCATGCATGGAGAGGTATACAAAATGAACGCCATGAATGATAGCTGAATATGATTGTTGCCTGATCAGTCACTTGACAGTGCAGTATATTTATGCAAAAAAGCTGTAGTGAAGAACCCAAGCCAACAACAGGGATTTCAAATTGAAGGGTATTGATCTGGTTCATCAAAAAGACAGCTGTACCGCATCTTAAGTCGATAGTCTGATAGTGAAGTACTCTACACTGTGAACTTCCCGATGCAAAAGTGGAGCAGTTCGTGATTGTTAGCATTTTGAAAAGGCATGATTCCAACAGCAGACAATGGAGAAGTCAGGGCCAGAGAAGTCACAGCAAGAAGTGCAGAGGCAGAAGTACTGGAAGTCTGTGGACAGGGATAAAGAGTTTGTGCCTGGCTCTGAAACTAGTCCTTAAGTGCTTTAAGTGCTGCTGAGAAAAGTGATTCAAAAGAAAAAAAAAATCAGCTGATTTTGTTTCCTTCATTGCTTGTGTTGTCCTTTCCTATTGGAGCTTGCTAGCTTACAATAGTCACTTCAGAATACACAGGCTTTGTCAACACTGTGTATTTACATTATTGGTTTTCACAGGGATTTCTGTGTGGCTTATTAGCTGGTTGGGGCCAGTATGTGTGTGGGTGTGTGGCTGTTTTTTTTTTGGTGTTTTTTTTTTTTTCTAATATTTTTTTTTCTTTTAAAATTAGCAGGTGTGGCTTTCATAAAGTTGTGGTGTATAGCCTGGAAATTATGTTACCTTAGTTACTGAAACCAGCGAAGAAACCCACAGATACACAGATCACAAATGGCTGTCAAAGGCATGCAAGTTTCACTGTAGACACCAACATTGACAGCAATGTGTGCCCAGTTTGGGTAGATGACATCAAAGGGGTATGTTGGTTAAACTGCATGTGAGTGTGCCTTCTGTGATGTGTCCTTTTTGTCATTAAAGGAGTGAGTGCTTTGACTTCATGACCAAAACAAGGTAGGAGACCGTAGTTCTGTGTTGCTTTGTGTTGTCACACCTGTGGTGACACTAGTGACACTGTGGCAACTGCACAGTTACATACTTTGTGCATGTGTAGCAGGTGGATGGTGAACACGTACACCTATAAACTGTTGTGTGAAAGTGAGACAGATAGTGTTTTAATTTTTTAGAAGAAAAGAATGACACATATTGTGTGTTTTCCATTGTATAGTAACAACAACAAAAATGTTTTGGGTGACATTGCATGACCTGTTCTTGGGGTACGGTTGTGTGCAAATGCAGTGGAATCATTTTAGGGAGGCTTCAGCTTCTTATTTGTCACTGACCTACATGAATCTTAATGTGCCAGTGCAAGAAATTGCCAGGTAATTTTCAGGTGTCTAGGGGAACTAGTTAATTTTTTTTTAAAGCACTATTTATCTTGACAAATTTCAAGCTTGCCGTCTTAAAGTAAAAAGATGGTGGATAAAACTAACGATTTGCAGTGCAGTCACAAGTCAGCAAAAACGTAATTCAATAATGGCATGTTCTAATCATGTGTGATTAAGGCCTGAGAGAGAGAGAGAGAAGAGAAAGAGAGAGAGAGAGAGAGGGGGGGGGGGGGGGGGGGGGGGGGGGGGAGAGAGAGAGAGATGTAAAAATTTTATTTTTTTTTCCCAGGGTATCTTTTCCACTGCCTTTAAAAGTGTGTAAGAGAAGAAAGTGGACTAAATGTGTCTCATTTCCACTTTCCACACATTCTTCGATTAAACTAAAATTATGAAACATGTACCTTGATCTCTCTTTTGTCTCTCTCTCCTTCTTCACCACATATATACCTGATACATACATGTGCTGACATATTCCAGAAAAAAAAAACTTAATACAGGGAGTAGACCTGTCATTTCATTGCTGGCCAAGCCAAAAGTCATGCTGTCTACTGACATGTTTCATGTATAGACAATGCTCACCTCAGCCACACATCAGTTTGCTAGGATTCCATTATGGGAAACACTAGAAGAGGGAGGGGGGGTGAGGAATGGCAATAGTGAAGATGTGAAAGTGAAATGGAAAAAGGGAAACTCGAAAGGGGTGCACAGGAGCTACTCCTCAGCCACTTGTCAGAAAGTGATTACCCAGCAGACAGTTTAGTTGCCACAGACAGTGGGAAGGTGGGTAGTTTGTTCCTAGTGTGCATGTATGTCTTACAAATTCATAAAAAATGTAGCATGATTTTACGTGTATTTGGTGACATCTTTCGTGACAACACAAACCTAGGGTGATCAGCCCAACACTCAGGTGAAAATGCAGATCCACCAGTTAACTAATGTGTGACAAATTCCTGCTTAATGGCTCACCATGCATGCTCACATATCTGTTATGAAACAAGTTCCTCATTCTGGGAGGATGATTTGGAAAGAAATAATCTAGAGAGAGAGAGAGAGAGAGAGAGTTCAACTCAGCAGAATTCAGTAACAGAAGGAGAACATTCACGCTGATGAATTGAACATCTATTACTGCTCAGCAGTGCATCATGGAAGATGTCTTCAGTGAACAGAATATTCAGAGTAATGGCATCACTGGCTTTGGTGACCCGTCCACAAAGCCCAAGAAAAAGAAGACTAACAAGACGGACACAGCCATCTCATCCTCTGTTGCCAGTTATTTTGATGCACAGACAGCTGTAGTTAGTAATAAGCTGAAAGATAGGACAGATCAGGCAGCCCTCCTAACAGCAGCTGCTGAAAACAGTTTGCCACTGAAGAGCTGCATGCACAAGGCAGGGGTGAAAGTGGGAAAGGGTCCCCACTCCTGAAAATGATGTTGCTATCCCAGGGTCCCTAAATTTTGGATTGTGACCATCCCATCCATTCTACCAATTGCAGTGGGATCCTAAAACTTTTCTGGCAACTGCTCTGTGTGTGTGTGTGTGTGTGTGTGTGTGTGTGTGTGTGTACACATACTTACAGGGATAAAACCATGTATTCAGAATGTCCGAAAACGGAATTTGACTTAAGAATTCTACAGGAGATGCAGAAATTGCCATGCGGCAGGGCTGAGTTTTCTTTTTAACATTTCAGTGAAGATGTCCCAAATGCTGTGACCATGTGCTGCGCCATGTTTTTGGCAAAAACAGACCTCCTTTGTTGTCACGTTTAGTCGTGTGAATGCTGTTTCAACCAACAATTGTGTTGCAGATGCCATCATTCAGCAGAACATCAATCAATACTTCCATGATCGTCAGCATAGATTCCAACAGTTGAAGTAAAGATGACCTGACAACAATAGTGTTGATGGGCAAGGTGTCACTTTGGTGCATGTTTTCAACATGGCACAGCAGTAGGTGTTCTACTTCTAGGGTGCATCATGAGTAACCAGCATTTAAAAGAAAAAACAAACAGAAAACCCAGATATGGAAAACAAATATTCTCTCTCTCTCTCTCTCTCTCTCTCTCTCTCTCTGACTCGTCATGTCTCACTCTTTGCTGAGGGGGTAGCTCGGGGTTTGGAGAAGGTGTGATGGTGGGAGTTGTACTTATTTTCAGTTTTGAAATGTAAACAAGTTGGTGTTATTATTAGCATTATATGATAAAGAGACTTTTCGTCAGTACACTAGTTAGTACTTGTGCTCATTTCAGCAGTGTGGTCGCTTCCTCCACCTCTGTGACACGAAATATTGACAACCACCACCCCCCTGTAGTAACTCCCCCCCCCCCCCCCCCCCCCCCCCCCCCCCCCCCCCCCCTTCTCCCCTCTCTTCCACCCGGCTATGCCAACCCATGGTCTCTCTTGGCAGCTCCCCACAGTATGTTGGAATCAGGGCATGGCTCCTGGGGGGGGGGGGGGGGGGGGGGGGGGGGGGGCACTTTTAAAGTATGTCACCGGGGTGCGTTCGGTCTGTACATGATGCAATTATATTAAACAGCGCTTTGTCAGTTAGCAGGAAGGCTAAATAAATCATGGCCAACTGCTAAAATAGAGCGTACTCAAATCTTCTACAGTTTCTCACACTGTAGGTTGTGGGGGATGACCAACACCAATGATAATTATTTCCAAAAAATTAAACTAATTAAAAATTAAATCAGACTTGGTGCGAAAAACTTGTTTCCAAATTTCCAGGGGTTCACAAAAATATTTAGGGGGTCACACTTTACAACTGCCTGTAAATGTACTGAAAACCACGCACGCACACGCACACGCACACACACAAGCACGTTCTGACTGGCTCACACACGTAAAAACACAGAGAAAGAATTAGATAGAAATGGATAAGGTGCTATCAAAAAAAGTTTGGAAACAATTCCAGATTAGGCTAAATATTGTTTATTTAGATTCATGTTCCAATGTTAATCAAGTGTCAGCTAAAGTGAATAAGTGTGAATACCTACACTATCTGGATTTTAACAGTGAAATTTGATATGTGGAATGTCTTTCGTGACGATCATCACAAAATTTACTCAACGTGAACCAGTTCCGTCAGTATTGAAACATTTTATTGATTGACCATATTCCGTTTGCTTCCAGTGATCATCAGGGAGCCCAGTGACAAACAAGAGACAACTGATGAATGTTCGTGGAATGTTTCACAAAACTAAGTAGGTTGGCCACTCTTGGACTGTGCGCTACATATTCCTGCACCCATAACAGAGCCATTTTCATTATCCGAACAGGTCATGTCGTGTAGATCACTTGACGTGTGTTCCACTCGCTGGATGATCACCCGCAAGCCGCGGTTGGACTGTAGATTTTGTCTCTGAAAAGCGGAATTGCATTTGGTTGTCCATGTGTTCATGCATGGCTGAATCACATGATCTTGTAACGCAATCATAGACTCTTGTTGGTTTTTAGCAGAGAAGAGTTCTAAGTAGAAAGTTGTTCATTGACTCAGAACCTTCTAAAACGTTGAGGAAAGACGTTTTCAATGACTTCCATCAAGACAGATCAGACGAGAGTGCTTTTACATGACGTGCTGCTCAGAGTTGCAATGTGTACAGGAGAAAATCAGTGCTGTTGCATCGCGGTAAATTTTGGTATGTTTTAATGACGCACTGGACCGAATTCCAGTGCGTCAGACAGGATTTTTTATGTGTCAGATATGCACAAATGTGCATAAGATTTATCACTGAACACCCCCTCCACCCCCCACCTCCCCCCCACCCCCCTTTTTTTTTTGTCTTTGGGGACACAAAGAAAGCAGAAACAGGAACCAGAATGTGTAGCATAGCCCACATAAGGGGAAACTCACTGTGAGCACTCACTGCTCTCCCACAGACGGCTGTAAGACTGATCAACACCAGCAAATCAAGAACTAGAACAGTAAACCAAAGAGAGTGAACGTTTATCCTCACCAGCTCTGTGATTCTAAGATTCATTGGTTCATCCCAGAAGAACTAGCCTGGTTTGTTGATACGTACCCCGGGTGTGCATGTTATCGGCCCAGCTGAGACAGGAATCCAAGATCAGTCTGCCTTAAAAGAAGGCGGACCAGTCGCCAGCAAGTAGAGAGAGAGAACAATCCTCTCCAACATCAGGTAAGTTCTGATATTCCAAGTGAACTGCATCTCAGTTCGTCCAGAACTTTCCCTCTCTTAATGGTGACAAAAGAAGTGGGAATAAGAGTCAGCCTGATCTGAGTTAGTAAAATTGATGTGAATATTTCACCCTGATAAAGTTGAATGTGAAAGTATACTTAATTTGTGTCAGTGCTATGTTGTTCATTCAGTATTAATTGTTTGAACTTATCTCTAATTCTGTCTCTTGGAGCTACAAGTATTTTTAAGTGTACAAGCCTAAGGAGAATTATGCCTGGGCCACTCTTGAATAGTTTGTTTTAACCCTAGTCTGTTACTGTTAGAGAAAATGTTCCAAGTCCTTCCCCAAGAGAGACAACACCGACCCACTCCCAACTGTCATCACAACCCCCATCTTTTTTTCCTTTCAGAGTGCCCTACAGATTGGGTTGGTGCACACAACATTTGAGTTAAAACACGCCAAAACTGTTTCTTGTGTTGACCACGTCCGAAACGCTTCTATGTTTCCCACACAACACAACAACAAATTTATCAAAATTGACTGCCAGCAGAACAAAGTAACTGTTAAAAGCAATACATCACTTGGAGGCAAGCAGAGAGAGAGAGAGAGAGAGAGAGAGAGGAGCCCATATTTGACTTAACAGGATGTGAAGTTCACCACTCTGACTCCTAAGGCAGGCAGTCAAATTTCTGACCATGAAAACTGAGGGTTTTTCAGGTTACAACAAATAATTGTGCTTTGTTCTTCATGGATGGGTAAGTGTTATGCATTATTAGAAAGAGAAATAATTTGTCTTTGGGATCTTTTCAGTAAGTTCGTTAGTTGTAGAAAATAAAAGCATTATTACTTTGACAGTCAAAATTGGCTTGTAAGGATAACAGTGTTCTGGAAAATTGTCATCTTCTATGTAAAAGACTGATTTTTTTTTTTAATGCAAGACTTATGTTGATAAATTGCAGATTAATCAGCTTCCTTGTATTGCAGAGAAAATTCTTTTTTTGAGTTCATACATTAGACTTGTTGAGATTTTGCGAAGGGAGTGGGATATGAAAAAAAAAATGCCATGTTTGATCAAATGTGAACTATGTTTATTCAGCTCTCACAGACTACCAGAACTGAAGTTAAAAAGCTGATAAATTGACATTATTTTGAAAACAAATATTGAGAATTTGTAAAATACTGATTATTCACTTTAACAAATGCATCAGAATGAACGTAATGTTTCATTGAGCCAACAGTGCCACAAAGGAAAAGTTGAGCAGGTGGTCTGTTCCTCACATTGATTTGAAACCCCAAACATAGGCTTACATCAAAGACCTGTGGCAAGAGGGATGGAACTCCAAGATGGATAACAAACTATTTCAAATCCGTCCAAACCTAGAAGACTTTTTACCATGTTCCAGAGGCAGACATAAAGATGAAACAGTCTTGTGCTGCTTGCACACAGGCCACTCGTTTTATACTCATCTTATCTTTAACAGGTGAAGAAGCTCTGCAGTGCATTCCATGTCATATTCCACTCACAGTGAAACATATTCTTTACATTGTTGGGACTTGTATAATGTGAAACATAAACACTTTACAGCAGACTCCATGAAAACCCTGTTCAGAGATGTCCCACCTGACTTGATCTTTGAGTTGCTGAAAGTGATTAACATTTTCCATCTGATCTAAGATTTTACGGAAGAAAGATTTTAACGAAGTTTCTGGTACATTTTTAGGTGTATTTTAAGGAGATGTGTGAAAGATGTTTTTTTGTTTTGTTTTGTTTTGTTTTTGTTTTTTTAAATGACTTGTGAGTTGATTCTAACATGGTGACAGCCCCGATATGGCCCTTTGTGGTCAGCTGGGCTATAAGCAACATTACCTTACCTTACCCGTTTCATTGAAACTGGTCCATCAGTGAGGTGGCCGCATACTTGGTTGCCACTCATATTCCCAATTATTTGAAACCAAACGGTAAAAAAAAAAGCCATTTGAATATGGTTTGATGACTGAAACAAAATTTAAATAAAAAATTAGGTTTGTGCTTTCTTTCTAAATATTGTTTTTTCTACTGGCATCATGTTGCCTTGAATTTTGAATGAAAAAAGGAAGGAATATGTGAGCACTTGGGACCATCCATTAATGATTATATGCTTGAACAACATAAAAAAAAGAAAAAAAAAAAACTCCAAGCAAATGCAAGTAGACTCAGGAAAGGAAAAAAAAAAAAAAAAAAAACTACTATTGAGAAAAATGTATATTGATACTAACCTTGAAAATAATCTTTCTTTGTTTTTGCCATACATGTGTGTATGCACATCTTGTACACACACACACACACACACACACACACACACACACACACACACACACACACACGTATGCATGCATATAAACATTCATGCACATGAGAGTGTACACACAGTCACATTGACTGTATCTTTGTTATCCACAATCAGTTGATTCCTGTGTTGATTCTTGCACACATGTTCAAGTTCACACAGAAGATAAGATAGATGCATGCATATAAGGTCAGAAAAATAGGAGGGAGGAAGTGCAGAGGGGGGAGAAAAATTCATGCAAGGAGGATGGTCTCACAAAGTAAAAGGGGGAGGGCCCCACCCTGCCTGTCCCCCCCCCCCCCCCCCCACCCCCCCCACCACCCCCCCAACACACACACACACACACAAAGTGTCAGTCAAAGAGAAATTAGAACAAAAGTGTGGAGATGTATCACAAGTGATATGATAATTGATAATGAAAACATTTATTTCATGATTTATAAAACACACAAACAAAGCATGCACACTCAAGTGCATGCACACACATGTGCGTGTGCGCACATGCACATGCGCACACATGCATGCATAAGTATTTGAATTTTATTAGTACTGTAGTCTTTATTAATTGGTTACGTCCATCAGCAGATTCATGATTGGAAAAGACGTCAAGGCAGCTCGCTGTAATGGGAACTATCACTTTAGAGGACTTGATTAAAGAAAGGGAAAAAAGGGGGGGTGGGGTGGAGGGAACGAACGAACAGTAACAAAGAAACAAGACAAAAAGGGCACGGGAAGGAGTGATATGAGGGTTGGGGGTGAGGGCCAACGTGAACCAGTCAGACGATTTCTATGCTATTCTGAACGAGCAGTGTCGTCACTTGTCTGGCCTTTTTGCAAACACGCTTCAGAAACTCCCTCTCCTTGCCAGAGTGCAGTAATAGTTACTGAATAAATTTTCCAGTTTGTTACGCGATAGTGGTCATCAAAAAGGGGCATTACATTGCTGGAAGACTGGAAGCGTGTTTGCAGTGCGTTAACGCAGGCAGCTCTTGGCTCCGCGAACTGTAGCCACCATTTGTTGTCAGCCGTGTTTATGGGTCATCTGCTTGGCTGCTTTTTGTGTGGCAACGGTGCGGCGGGTACATGAAAAATGTGGGAGCCCACTTGACCCCGGAGGATAGTCACAATACATCGCTTTCCAGTTTACCCATTGACGTGCTTGGGCTGTGCAGACAAATTGCCGGCTCACTGTGATTGATTCCAGCCCCCCATCCCTCAGCCCTTCACACTGTGCAGTCCTCGTCCCTCACCCTCCCCATCAATTGGCTGGTCTTGGCTCTGTTGTCTGCCATTTTCCCCTTGGGTAAAACGCAAAGACGAAGTGCATGAACGAGTGGGGCACGGCTATTTCCACGGCTTGTCTCGCCATGTCGCCTGGTTGGCAACCGTCCCCGCAGACCAGCGGGGAGGAGGGGAGATGGGGTGGGCCGTGGAAGAGAAGGACGGGAGGGGCTGGACAGATTTTGGGCTCAGCCTCAGCGCAGAGTATCCGCCATCTTCTACAGTGGGGCCGTCAACTAGCCTGTGTGAAGCTTTGGAGGAAGAAGTAGCAGCCTAACTCTGGGTGAACAGAAATATTGTCCATTTGAACATTGATGACTGTGGTTCATTTGGATTGCTACTGTGGGCCCGAAAAGAGAAAGTTGTCACTCTGTCCTTTTTTTAAAATTATTATTATTTTTTTTTATTATCCCATAATGTTGATAGCGTGAATGTGGTTTTCAGATTATCAAATTTTGATATTAGAACAAACAGTGCTGACATTTTTTGAATGAGACCCATAAACAGAAGAAATTCTTATTTACATATAGAATTGGACCACTACGGTATAATTTCTCCATCAAGATCAAATGAGCACACAGTAATAACACTTTCAAATACAGAAAGACATAAGGCATGAATACAATGAATAAGTGTTACTAAACTTATTACCCACAATCTTGTTCAACCAGTTGACAGACTTCATGTGGCCCTTTCTAGTCGGCTAAGCTGTGAGCAACATGAATTGAATCAGTGACCTTATAACAAACCATAGAATAAAGTTCGTTTGTCCCAATGATCTTGATCCTGATCCCAGTTTAAATGCATTTGGTTTCAGTTCATTTTAGAAGACAGGGGCTTAGACTGTAAGAAGTGAGGCAGTGCTCGGTGAAGAGATGGAGGCTGTGATGAGTGAAAGAGTGGATGTGTTACTGAGTAGAAGAGTGGAGCTTATGCAAAATGGAAAAAGTGGAGGCTGCAATTGTGTACTGTGCGGAAGAGTGGAGATTATAAGATGTGGAAGAGTGGGGGGGGACAATGAATGGAAGTATGAAGGATGGGATTAGAATAGAGCAGAGCTTATGGGTGGAAGAATGGAGATTATTCTGAGTGGAAGAGTGGAGGCTGGACTGAATGGAAGAGTGGAGGCTAAGACTGAGTGGGAAAGTGAAGACTGATGAGTGGAAACTGGAGTCTCTGAGTGGTGGAGTCGAGGCTGAGTGGGACATTGAATGGAAGAGTTGAGGCAATAATCAACTGAAGAGTGGGAGCTATAGTTGGAAGAGTGGTGGCTATGCTGAGTGGAAGAGTGGATGCTACGAGTGGAACAGCTTTAAGCAAAATGATTGGACCACTGGAAGCTGTACTGGATGGAAGGTTGGAGGTGTTGATGTGTGGAAAAGTGGAAACTATAATGAGTGAAAGTGTGGGGATAGAGGCACAAGCTTATACATTATGCATGCACACAGACTTACATCTGTGCACACATATATCTACATAAATACATGCATGTATGCTTCTCCACCAGAAGGTTTTGTGTCATAATGTTTTTCCGGTCTTTAAGAAATTGAGAAGTGAAAAGAGTGGTGGAAGTAAGAGGGAGGTGGAGTGGGGAGAGAGGGAGGGAGAGAGAGAGGTTGTATGTATGAGAGGAGGGGAAAGCAAGGGTTGAGAACTCACTAGCATGACAGAGAATTGTAAAAAGTCATCGCACAGCAAGACTGAGGGCCAAAGTGGATGTGAGGCAAAATTTCTGTCCTTTCTATGTGACCAGAATGGGCATAGACTATTTAATGGACAATTGAGCCGAGGGGGTTTTTTTAAACACTATGTGGTATGGACAATTGAACCGGAGGATTGTTTAAACAGTATGTGGTATGGACAATTGAACTGGAGGATTGTTTCAACAGTATGCGGTATGGACAGTTGAACCAGAGGATTGTTTTAAACAGTATGCGGTATGGACAGTTGAACTGGAGGATTGTTTTAAATAGTATGTGATATGGACAGTTGAACTGGAGGATTGTTTTAAACAGTATGTGGTATGGACAGTTGAACTTGAAGATTGTTTTAAACAGTATATGGTATGAACAGTTGAACTCGAAGATTGTTTTAAACAGTATATGGTATGAACAGTTGAACCTGAGGATTGTTTTTTAGACAGTATGTGGTAAGGGTAAGGGTAAGGACCTGAGGATTGTTTTAAACAGTATGTGGTATGGATAATTGAACCTGAGGATTGTTTTGGACAGTATGTGGTAGGGACAATTGAACCT
This sequence comes from Conus betulinus, assembly GCA_016801955.1. Classification (NCBI taxonomy): domain Eukaryota; kingdom Metazoa; phylum Mollusca; class Gastropoda; order Neogastropoda; family Conidae; genus Conus; species Conus betulinus. The sequence continues at coordinate 247,412 of JADBJO010000208.1, forward strand.
GAGGATTGTTTAAAACGGTATGTTGTATGGACAATTGAACCGGAGGATTGTTTAAAAACAGTATGTTGTATGGATAATTGAACCTGAGGATTGTTTAAACGGTATGTGGTATGGGTAATTGAACCGGAGGATTGTTTTAAACAGTATGTGGTATGGGTAATTGAACCGGAGGATTGTTTTAAACAGTATGTGGTATGGATAATTGAACCAGAGGATTGCTTTAAACAGTATGTGGTATGGATAATTGAACCGGCGGATTGCTTTAAACAGTATGTGGTATGGATAATTGAACCGGAGGATTGCTTTAAACAGTATGTGGTATGGATAATTGAACCGGAGGATTGCTTTAAACAGTATGTGGTATGGATAATTGAACTGGAGGATTACTTTAAAAAAACAGTATGTGGTATGATGAGGACCCCTGGTGTGACGCTTCCAGCCAGTTTTGAATCAGAATAGACCAGGTTGAGCACCTAAATGACCTGGCGGATGGAGAGTGTCTTTGGAGCCTCCTGTAGTGACCAGCTGCCCCAACTGTTGGCATGAGGACCTGTGTGTGGAGAGAAGCCCTTTACCCTGGAGCAGGCAGGGATTGTGGATTGATTTACAAGTGAAACAAAATATAAGGTAAATAACAACATCTGCCCTTGCTCCTCTCCCTCCCACCACCTTCCACCTCCAGGGGTGGAGGAGAGGTGGGGAGATTGCGAACAATACCCTGGACACAAACAAATGAACAAACTCCCCCATATACTAAAGCATTTACAGAATCTTTCCTTCTCTCTGTTGCATTTTGTCTGTCTGACACCCTCACTCTGTTTCTTTCTCTCTGTCCCCTACCAGTCTATCCACCCACCCACCACCTATGGCCCTGAAGAAGAGTCTCTCTCTCTCTCTTTCACTCTCTCTCTCTCTCTCTCAGAACCCTGAAGAAGCTATGAGGAGAAAGAGCTTCCTTTAGAGATTATGAAGGACCACTTTCACAAGAGGTTCCCCCCCCCCCCCCCCCCCCCCCTCCCATGCACTGGTTGTGCTTTAGGAGCCAGTGGCTGGCTGTGGGCTGTAAAAAAGCAGGTTGCTGTCAACACGTGGTGTATGTTGGCTGGCCTGGACCAACACTTGACTGTTGCCGAGTATGGCACCTGGCTGGGAGCAGTGGTGGAAGGCTCTTCACCTCCTGGGCCTTGCCTTCAAGTGCTGGTTCAGCATAGTGCAGAGTTACATGCTGTGGGCTGTGGGCTCACAGAAACAGTACAGGGATTTGCCCCACTGGACACCTCATCCCAGTGATCCTAGAGAAAGGGTGTAGCAGGTCAAGTTGGTGGTGGTGGTGATGTCTTCTTCTTTTTTTGTTTTTGTCTAAGGTTGTGTGTGTGTGTGTGTGTGTGTGTGTGTGTGTGTGTGTGTGTGTGAATAACATAGAATGACGAGGGGAAAATGGGATGACAGTTTTCCCCTTCTATAACACTCCATTATGTGAACAGAACATACTAGTAGGATTAAATTTCTCAAGGCAGTCAAACTTCAACTCTTCACAACACCCACACTTGTACTTGTGTAAGTGGGGCACACACACACACACACACACACACACACACACACACACACACACACACACCACACCACACCACACCACACACACATCTCTCCCACATTCACACAGTGTGCATGCTTACTTTTACACAGACTCACTCATTACTAACCATGTACACAAGATGCACACACAAACACATCTGCATGCAAGTACACACACACACACATACTCTGTCTACCCCCCTGCACCCCCTACCCCCCATCACACACACACAGCATATGCATGCAGAGACACATGCAAGTGTTCACACTTGCCAGTATATGTCATAGAGCAGGCAGTATAGTCAGTATATGTCATAGAGCAGGCAGTATAGTCATCATGTCATATAGCAGGTAGTAGTATATCAGTATATGTCATATAGCAGGTATTATAGTCAGTATATGTTGTAGAGTGGGTGATATAGTTAGTCTATGTTATCCAGCAGGCAGTATAGTCAGTATGTGTTGTAGAGCAGGCAGTATAGTCAGTATATGTTGTAGAGCATGAAGTATAGTCAGTATATGTCCTCCAACAGGTAGTATAGTCAGTATATGTTGTAGAGCCGGCAGTATAGTCAGCATATGTCATCCAGCAGGCAGTATAGTCAGTATATGTCATAGAGCAGGCAGTATAGTCAGTATATGTCATCCAGCAGGCAGTATAGTTAGTATATGTCAGAGAGCAGGCAGTATAGTCAGTATATGTTGTAGAGCAGGAAGTATAGTCAGTATATGTTCTTCAGCAGGCAGTATAATCAATATATGTCAGGGAGCAGGCAGTATAGTCAGCATATGTCATCCAGCAGGCAGTATAGTCCGTATATGTCATAGAGCGGGCAGTATAGTCAGCATATGTTGTAGAGTAGGCAGTATAGTCAGCATATGTCCTCCAGCAGGCAGTATAGTCAGTATATGTCATCCAGCAGGTAGTATGGTCAGTATATGTCATAGAGCAGGCAGTATAGTTAGTATATGTCAGAGAGCAAGCAGTATAGTCAGCATATGTTGTAGAGTAGGCAGTATAGTCAGTATATGTCATCCAGCAGGTAGTATGGTCAGTATATGTCATAGAGCAGGCAGTATAGTTAGTATATGTCAGAGAGCAAGCAGTATAGTCAGCATATGTTGTAGAGTAGGCAGTATATGTCATCCAGCAGGTAGTATGGTCAGTATATGTCATAGAGCAGGCAGTATAGTTAGTATATGTCAGAGAGCAAGCAGTATAGTCAGCATATGTCCTCAGCAAGCAGCGTAGTCAGCATATATCATCCAGCAAGCAGCGTAGTCAGTATATGTCATACAGTAGGCAGTATAGTCAGCATATGTTATGCAGCAGGCAGTATAGTCAGCATATATTATGCAGCAGGCAGTATAGTCAGCATATGTTACGCAGCAGGCAGTGTAGTCAGCATATGTTATGCAGCAGGCAGTATAGTCAGCATATGTTATGCAGCAGGCAGTATAGTCGGCATATGTTATGCAGCAGCAGGCAGTATAGTCAGCATATGTTGTGCAGCAGGCAGTATAGTCGGCATATTTTTATGTTGTGCAGCAGGCAGTATAGTCAGCATATGTTGTGCAGCAGGCAGTATAGTCAGCATATGTTGTGCAGCAGGCAGTATAGTCAGCATATGTTACGCAGCAGGCAGTATAGTCAGCATATATGTTACGCAGCAGGCAGTGTAGTCAGCATATGTTGTGCAGCAGGCAGTATAGTCAGCATATGTTGGGCAGCAGGCAGTGTAGTCAGCAGCATATGTTGTGCAGCCGGCAGTATAGTCAGCATATGTTGTGCAGCCGGCAGTATAGTCAGCATATGTTGTGCAGCAGGCAGTATAGTCAGCATATGTTGTGCAGCAGGCAGTATAGTCAGCATATATGTTGTGCAGCAGGCAGTATAGTCAGCATATGTTGTGCAGCAGGCAGTATAGTCAGCATATGTTGTGCAGCAGGCAGTATAGTCAGCATATGTTGTGTGCAGCAGGCAGTATAGTCAGCATATGTTGTGCAGCAGGCAGTGTGTCAGTCCTGTTGTGCAGCCAGCAGTCTGTCAGCATATGTCTGTGCAGCCAGCTAGTTGAATATGAGTCCTGTGCAGAGCCAGTCTGTCAGCCAGTCTGTCTCACAGCCAGCTAGTTGAATATGATCCTGTGCAGAGCCAGTCTGTCAGCCAGTCTGTCTCACAGCCAGCTAGTTGAATATGATCCTGTGCAGAGCCAGTCTGTCAGCCAGTCTGTCTCACAGCCAGCTAGTTGAATATGATCCTGTGCAGAGCCAGTCTGTCAGCCAGTCTGTCTCACAGCCAGCTAGTTGAATATGATCCTGTGCAGAGCCAGTCTGTCAGCTTGTATGTCGTCCTGTTCACAGCCAGTCTGACAGTCAGTCAGCAGTAAGCTGTCCTGTTGTCAGCCCACGTGTCAGTCAGCCAGTGAGCAGTCTGCAGTCCTCCTTACAGCAGTCTGTCCACCAAGTAGCTAGCTGTAGGTTGTGCCATTGTGGCAGCTAGTCTGTCCACCAGCTTGAAGTATGTCTCCTATGTATGACCAGATAATGGGCCAGCTTATAGTGTGTAGTCCTAATTACAACTGAAATGTCTGTCCGCTAACAGCATGTAGTCCTGCTTGCAGCCGAAATGTCTGTCGGCTAACAGTATGTAGTCCTGCTTGCAGCAACTGAGCAAGTTGGTTAACCAGCACAGTGTCATCTTTTGTACAAATAAACTCTTTAGCTATCATAGTATTTATAATCCAGTTTACTGGCAAATAAACTCAAAGTCATCTTATTATTTATAATCCTGTTCACTGGCAAATAAACTCGAAGTCATCTGATTATTTATAATCCTATTTACTGGCAAAGTAACTCAAAGTCATCTTATTATTTATAATCCTATTTACTGGCAAATAAACTTGAAGTCATCTTAGTATTTATGATCCTATTTACTGGCAAATAAACTCAAAGTCATTTTAGCATTTATGATCCTGTTTACTGGCAAATAAACTCAAAGCCATCATCTTATTTATAATCCAGTTTACTGACAAACTCTAAGCCATCATATGATTTATAATCCTGCTTACTGGCTGAGTGCCAGCAAGCACAGTGTCATCCTGTTCAGAGCTGCAATGGCCAGCACATCATCATCATCCTGTTACAGATAACCTCAAAGGCAGCATATTATTTGTTATCCTATTTACGCGCAGATTGTTAGTTCAAAAATAGCCTGCCCATCGTCATCTTACTTACAAGCAGATCGTTAGACTGCACAGTATCATCGTGATTTACAGTCAGAATAGCCAGCACATCATCATCCTGTTTACATTCACACTGTCAGCACATGATCATTCTCTTTACAGTCACAGTGTCAACAAATCATCATCCTGTTTACAGCCGCACAGTCAGCTTAGTGTCATCCTCTTTACAACCACACTGTCAGCACAGTGTCATTCAGTTTACAGCCACACTGTCAGCATATCATCATTCAGTTTACGGCCACACTGTCAGCACAGTGTCATCCTGTTTACAGCCACACTGTCAGCACAGTGTCATCCTGTTTACAGCCACACTGTCAGCACAGTGTCATCCTGTTTACAGCCACACTGTCAGCACAGTGTCATCCTGTTTACAGCCACACTGTCAGCACAGTGTCATCCTGTTTACAGCCACACAGTCAGCACAGTGTCATCCTATTTACAGCCACACTGTCAGCACAGTGTCATCCTGTTTACAGCCACACTGTCAGCACAGTGTCATCCTGTTCACAACCACACTGTCAGCACAGTGTCATCCTGTTTACAGCCACACTGTCAGCAAGTCGTCATCCTGTTTACAGCCACACTGTCAGCAAGTCATCATCCTGTTTACAGCCACACTGTCAGCACGGTGTCATCCTGTTTACAGCCACACTTTCAGCACAGTGTCATCCTGTTTACAGCCACACATGTCAGCACAGTGTCATCCTGTATACAGCCACAATGTCAGCACTGTGTCATCCTGTTTACAGCCACAATGTCAGCACTGTGTCATCCTGTTTACAGCCACAATGTCAGCACAGTGTCATCCTATTTACAGCCTCAATATCAGCACAGTGTCATCCTGTTTACAGCCACACTGTCAGCACAGTGTCATCCTGTTTACAGCCATACTGTCAGCACAGTGTCATCCTGTCTATAGCCACATTGTCAGCACAGTGTCATCCTGTTTACAGCCACAATGTCTGCACTGTGTCATCCTGTTTACAGCCACAGTGTTATGATGTCTTATTTACAACTGTCTTTCCATGTACTAGTTTTATGTTGTCTTGGTCACAGCCAAACTGTCTTTCCATGTGCTAGCAGTATGTTGTCTTGGTCACAGCCAAACTGTCTTTCCATGTGCTAGCAGTATGTATGTTGTCTTGGTCACAGCCAAACTGTCTTTCCATGTGCTAGCAGTATGTTGTCTTGGTCACAGCCAAACTGTCTTTCCATGTGCTAGCAGTATGTTGTCTTGGTCACAGCCAAACTTTCTTTCCATGTGCTAGCATTATGTTGTCTTGATCACAGAAAAACTTTTCTTTCCAGGTGTCAGTGAAACATGTACAAGTGTAGACTGAAAAGTAATGTAGAATCCAGTTAACAAAGCAGAGGCAGGCCATTCTCTTTGACAGACACCCACTAACTTTATTACTTTCTGTGGTAAAACCATAAAGTACTTTTAAGATATTGTAATGATTTCCTCTTGATAGAAAGAAAGTTCTTTAAAAACCACAGTCAAATGCATCTTTTTCTCAATTGTTGTTCCTTCACTACAGGCAGTCTCTTGAAGGCTCATCGACACTAAGACTACTTCCCCCCACATATTGTCACTTGACCAAAACTGTCTTTATTAATTACCGATCACATTTAGTTTTGTATTAGTCAGTAAGTGTTCATGTTGGATGTGTTGGTTCAACGGCCTGTGTAAATTCACCATTGCTTATCTGGACAGAAGAGTAATAAACTGGTTAGCCAAAAAGCATTTTCTGTAACACACAAAGGATAACTGACTTGAACACTTGAAGTCAGCAAAAGCAACTCCTTTTTACACTGACAGTCTTGAAGTTTTTTACACTGACAGCGTTACTGTCCCAAGGAAGTCATACATGCAGCAACTCCTTTTTACACTGACAGCGTGCATACACACCACATGCAGCAACTCCTTTTTACACTGACAGCGTGCATACACACCACATGCAGCAACTCCTTTTTACACTGACAGCTTGCATACACACCATGTCAGTGAGGTAGTGCAGAATTCTCACCCAGAAACACTGTTAAACCCTCACCTCCTGTAATTACTGGCTGGGGGTATTGTCCAGTTCAAAGGCCAGTAGACCATGGAGGGTCCATGCATAAATGAAGAAGAGTGTGTCTCTGGGTAGTCAGTCTGGCATTGTGATGCACAGGGATGTGGTCTCTAGATGCATGGTCAGCCTTAGCTGTCAGAGAGGGGACAGTATGTGCCCGGGGGGGGGGGGGGGGGGGGGGGGGGGGGGGGGGGGAGGGGGGGGATCCAGGATCCAGCCTCCCACCCTGATTAGAAGACAGTGACATCAGAATGTCTGTCAGGGCAGCTGGTCCTGTAGCCTTTCAACTCTGACCAGCAACATTTGTCCTGTAACTGCTGCATGAATTAGCAGTGAGAATAAAGGTAGTAGTTGTAGAATACAAGTTGTGGAGCCAGCGTTGTTTTGTTGACTGTTGTGGGGCCAGCGTTGTTTGTTGACTGTTCCTGGCCTTCTATCTCTTGTCTGCTTCATTGCAAGCTCATCAGACAAAATCACAGAGAGACAGTCAGTCTGTTGAAGCATGTGTGCAAGAACTGTGCAAGATTGGTGTTTTTGTTCTTCAGTCGTTCTCTTTAGGAAGCTTGTATGCAAGGGAGTAATCCCCAGTGCCCCACAGCACAGTGTAGACTGTGCCATTGAGGAAGAGTGTAACCTTCCTTCCAGGCCCACCTCTTTCAGTCATGTTCCTCACACAACTCCATCTCCAGGCAGAATCAGTACTGCTTTTGCCTCCTTGTGGAAGAGGTTACTGGGAGGCTTCACTTCTTGCTCTGCTGACGATGATGCCTTCCTGTAAGTCTCCTGTAGGCTTTCTTCAGGCCACTGCACACATGGTGAATGTATTAATTGTTATAAAATTGATCATGTTTCTTTTTCCTCTTTGAGTGCTCATGTTTGACTGTTTTAAGTCGGGAGTTTTTTTTTCATTTGTAAGTTCTTTTTTGACAGTTTTAAGTCACAAGTTGTATGTCCATATATTGTTGCTTATTTCTGCATTATGGAAATCACTTCTGAGAAATGGCAATCATGCTGAAAGAATGATTGGGGCTTTATAGTGAAAAGTGGAGAGTGAAGAAGAAAGCAGCAGAATAACACACTTAGCCTGAGGAAAGAAGTCGGCATTCAGATCAGATGAGTAGGAGGGAAGGCAGGAACAGAGAAGGTGGCCTGGCCCAGGCAGTCTAACAGTAGGGTCAGGGGGGGCCTTGGAAGCAGTGCCAGATGAAGCCTCTGGCTCACAGCAGCAGCGCTGGAGGAAAGAGGAAGCTTGATCTGAGGACGTGCTGGTTCACAAGCTGTATCTATACCATGACGCTGGCAGCAGACAGCCATCTTTCATAGCACACAATTGTTTTCACTTTCCCCTCTTAGTGGGAGGAAATTTGCTGAAGATGTGCCTCCACCTTCTCTGGGGCAGAAAGTGTGCAGTTTGTAGACAGGTAATGAGCTGCTTGTTCCTCCTGCAGCTGCTGCCACTCCAGCTAAAGAGGGCCGCTCAAAAGGGAGGTTCATTTCTAGGGGCCTCTAGCCTCTCTCAGCTCCTTTTCAGCTTCACTCACTGTTTATCATTCACTGGAGGAGCTGGTCTTTTTCTCCACTTTTCTGCTCACTCATTGCCAGACTGACTAATGGAACGAAGGGGATGTAAGTTGAACACTGTCATTGCAGAACTGCGAACTTAAACTGCATGTTCAAAAGGGAATTACAACCTCATGTTGCCAAAAAAAAAAAAGAAGAAAAAAAAAAAAAGAGGAAAGGTAGAAAGATAGAAAAACGGGGGGAGGGGGGGATGCAAGAGGAGAGAGAGATATGGGGATGGGGATGCAAGGTAACTTACAAATGATTGATCCATGAAGCAGAATGCTTAAGGAATGAGTATTCAGAAATGGAATGCATTTTATACACAGTGGGTATTCATTGACTTGTTAGCTTGGTGCAGTAGGTTAATCAGGCTTTGCTGATGTAAGCAGTATGCTGCGAAAAGCAAAGTGTGGCAACTGGTAGAGGGGCTTGGGAGGGGAACTTTGATGATCCGAAGCATGCTGGTCTCCACACTCTCTGCCTTTATCTGATTTCTTTATCTTTTGTCCTCTGATCCCCTCCCTCACCTCCATCCCATCTCTGCTTCCTCCTTCTCAGTGATGTTCTAACAGCTTTCCTTCATTAAATGCAGGATGGAAGGTGCTGAATTTCAAATCAGGGAAAAAAGATACCCTGGATTGATTCTCTGTGTACGCGTGAGCAATTTGACACATGCCATAAACTGTAACATGCATGTTTGATACTAAGAAAAACATTCTGAATTGATATATTGATTAGTGTGGGCCTGGTGGGGGGGGGGGGGGGGGGGGGGGAGGCGCTGTGCCTTGAATTCACTTTACAGGCCTCTTCCCAGCAAGCTGCAGTGTTGTTGTGTGCCTGCAGCCAGCCATCCCAACACATGTGCATTCAGTCAGACCACCCAGTCTGAGGCCACAGCCTGCCAACAACAATACCTCATCTTTCCTCCATCAGCACTCCCTGACACCTCACAGCAACAACACTTTATGGAATACTGAATGCTCTCTCTCTCGCTCTCTCTCTGTCTCTGCCTCTGTCTCTCTCTCACTCGCTCTCTGCACATTTTGCCGCTATCTTACCGTTACATGTATTTTCCTTCAGTACAGTTATGTCCATAAGAAAAGGAAATGCATTTGAAACATGTCCCATGGAAAAAAAGGTAGTTGTTGATATATGATTGTTGCTGTTAAACTGTTTCGTCTTCCCTGGCATAGCATTTGGAAAGAGTTGTTGAAAGACACATCTGCCACAATGGTGGTGACTGTCTGTCAGTTGCCAGTTTAAAGGGAAGGGAGGATTGACGTCATGTTTGGGTAATGTCTTGAACACTCCCCAGTTGTGACAGACATATGGAGAACCAGTTCCAGTGCCACCAGGTGCTCTCATGACAATGCAGGAGCTGCAAAGAAAGAAGTCAGGTAATAACAGAGCGATGGAGAGGATATCAGAACAAAGCTAAGCCAAAGACTTCTTGCATCTCCCACACTGTCCATAGTCCTTAACCTCTGGCATACACACACGTGCACGCACGCACACATGCAGTGCAGCACATATGCACAGACACATCCACATACATGGAAATACACAATCATCTTGCAGCACAAAATGGACTATTTTGTCCTGGAGTAAACATTATGCTTCAATGGAATTGTTCATGCCCTTGCGACCGTCTCAACTGATTGGTTGAAGAAGCACTGACTCGGCCAGTGTTCTTTTTTCTTCTTCCCACTCTCAACTTCTTGCCAGGACATGGAGACAGGAAAGTCTGAGACAGTGAAGAGGACACAGAGGAACCCAAGCACTTCAGTAGCAGCAACATTGTTTGTAGAAAGGAGGGGGATGGAAAGGATGAGATGTGTGTTGTTCATGTGTTTCAGCACTCCTCCCCTTCACCACTGCCATCACCACGGTCATTGCTGTTGTTGTTGTCTGGGGGAGAGGAAGATAGAACATCCACGGAGGACTCTTCCACGGGTCACAGGGACAGCGGACCATGTCAGCCACCACGCTGCGTGTCCAGGGACCGCTTCAGTGATGTGAGTGGTTACTTCTCTGAACTGACACACCACAGCATGCTCTTCCTTTGTCTCATCCAGGGCCTGCCCTGACTGCTCTCACTGCTTGAACCCAGTATCATTAATGGGGAGATCAAAAGAAAAAGAAAAGAATCCTTGCACAGTGTGGCACTTTCCCACCCATCAGTCCCCAGGGTGAGGAGATTGAACACCACTTGAATGCAGAGGGGAAGTGCAGGGTCTTGTTTGGTAGGGGGCCTTATGGAAGCCTGACGTTCTTTTTGGAATTTTTAGGGCTGCTACTGCAGACAGACCAGGCATGGTGTGGACTTTTGGGTGTGGGATTTAGCTGCATAACAACAGTACAATTTGAGTGGACAAGAAGAAGGCAGATATTCAACACACACACACACACACACACACACACACACACACACACTCACTCAGAATATGTGCAAACATGGTTGCAGTTAGATGAAAGTGATAAGAAAGTATGGTTTGGTTTTTCAAATAAGGATTAATGACGTGAACACATTATTGCTGTCATGTTCACACAAACACAAAGGCAAGTGCGCATGCAAGTCCATGACTCATTCACTCTCTCCCAGATGACACAGGTCAGTGCGTGTTTGCGAGTGCTTTATTGTTGTTGTGAAATGGTGGTGTTTGCAGTCTCCATTGCCGGTTGCTGTTCTGTTGTTTACAGTCTTCGTTACTCATTGATGTTCTGTACACAAGTTGATGGTGTCCCATGCCAGTCTCGCCACTTACCTTTGAAGTGTGTGTGGAGGACTTTTGCCTGCATATTCAGGTTTGATGTTCAAAAGAACAAAAAATTAAGCCAACATGAGTCAGCGAGTGTTGACACTGAGAAACAGGACACATTGTGTAATCACTGAGTGACAGATCCTGGAAGGATGCAGGGACTGTTCTGAACTTCAGAATGATTGGACTGACTTTAAGCAATGTCAGAGTGATCTAAAGCAGGAGCAGCCCAGCATCCCCCGTTGTCACCTGCTGCACAGTCTGGAAGGACAGACAGAAAACTGTGAAAGGAGAAAGGGAACCGATAGGAACCACTGTCTTCAAAGGTGAAAAGTTTTTAGCTAGAGGGAGAGGCATCTTTTCAGTCATCTGGTGATTAACAGGAAGTGCCTCATCCTGGGTGCAGATGATCATCTGCCACAGGCTAGTTAGGAACTAGGCTGGGATAGTGACATGGTGAAAAACTCCGTCAGTTCTCTAATAAAAACAAACAAACAAACAGAAAAACTATTGAACCTGTTAAAGAGAGGGGACAGAATGAAGTGATTGCCATGTGATATTTGTGCACAACAGTTTGGGGACCAATTTGTGAATGCTAACAGTTCACAACAATTTGTGCACAACAGTTTGGGGACCAGTTTGTGAATGCTAACAGTTCACAACAATTTGTGCACACAACAGTTTGGGGACCAGTTTGTGAATGCTAACAGTTCACAACAATTTGTGCACAACAGTTTGGGGACCAGTTTGTGAATGCTAACAGTTCACAACAATTTGTGCACAACAGTTTGGGGACCAGTTTGTGAATGCTAACAGTTCACAACAATTTGTGCACAACAGTTTGGGGACCAGTTTGTGAATGCTAACAGTTCACAACAGGGGAGATGACAGTGGATGTGTTTGTGTAGCAGGGGAGGGAGGGGAGCATGATGACCACATCACTGGCAGCGACGGCATGGCTCACGCCATTGAGCTCAGTGAGCGGAGAGAAAGGTTGCTGAATGAATACATGCATGATTTTTGTGACAGTGAAAACTAGGAGTCACAGAAAGGTGTAAAGAGCAGTATGTACAATGTGAATGTGAAAATGTGTACACAATGTATGTATGGAGGATGCTGAATAAAAAAAAAAGAAAAAAAAAAAAAAAAAATAAATCAAGCTGCACAACCAGCATTAGTTGATAAGGTAATGGGAATGGAAACAAAGGGGCAAGATCAGGTGTGATCAGAAGAGTAAAGACAGTGTAAACAGTTCTGTTGATGATGAGATGGATGGGTTCAAAGTTGTGAGTCAACCAGTGACAGCAAAGGGTACAACTGCACAGTTGTAATGTTAAGACAAATTTGTAACAACCCTATCCAAATTTGCCTATGAACAACATTGATGATTTGCAGAAAGTTTATATCTTTTTCATATGACAGTTATGGTATACCATACATAGTCATAGACAGGACTATATTCACATTATCCTATGGTTACATTTTCATGGCAATATATGGAGCATATCATTCTGTTTTTGAAGTACATTGGTTACAAATCTTAAATAAATGTTAGCGAACCACACACACACAAAAAAGTGGACAAACAAATTACAAGACAAAACATGACACGTTCCGACCTCTTGGGTCTTCTTCAGGCAAGATACAGAACACTCAGGACAGGGAAAATGAACGAGCAATCACTTACCTTCATTACTTCAGTGCAAGATGGGCGTTGAATGAAAATGAGGCTGTCAAGAAGGAGACAATGTGTGAATCGAAGTAGTAATGATGATAGTTATAATATTGATAGGAATAATGATAATGGTAATGATGATGATGAAAATATGAAAAATGATAAATAAAGACAGGATTACTACCATTTTTAGTGATAATATGGCAGTAGCAGTTGTAGTATGGGAGAAAGGAGATGGGTTAGAGGATTCTTAAACAGCTTGGTTGCTGTGGCAACAGTGTTAGTGGTGATGGTGATGGTGATGTTAATGGTAGTGATGGTAATATCAATAATAACAACAATTCATTGCTCTGTCCATGCCAAAGATGGACATTATTGTAATGTTGTAGTTGTATTGTTTTTGCTTTTTTCTCTCTTGAAAAAGGCCAAGCGACCAAAAATGTGAAAAGTGGAATTATGATCTTATGCAAAAATTAACTGTTTTATTCTTTCAGTAATTTTGACATTAGAACAGTAATGTTTAAAAAAAAAAAAAAGTGTTTTTGACTAATTGCGTAGGTTGATGATACAGATTCAGCTTTTTATGATGATCTTACTGCAAGTCTGTCAGATTTTTTGTGTATTCCGTTCCATGAGGATAGATTATATGAAAAGTGTGTAAAAGATGGTCAGAATCAGGTGAAAAGATGTCCAGAAGACAAAATAATTAATTCCAATTGTTCAAAAAACAAACAAAACAAAAACAAAACTATGAGATAGGTGCACAGCATTAGGACTGTATATTTGAAATTTATTGTATAATGGAGACAGAGGAGGTTGTTATGCATTTATTGTTTTATTTATTTATTTATTTTAATTATTAGACAGTGACTCATTAACCTTGAGAGGGAAACAGGTTTAATTTCATTGATTACTTTCATTCATTTATGTGTATCTACATTTGTACATTCATTTAGTGATTCATTCATTATCAACACATTCATTACTTTTATTTCTTCTGTGTTGAAAGAAAAGTTTCCATAGAATTTGAGGTTTGAAAATGATGGTGGTGATTGTGGATATATTGAAAAAAAACTTAAGATTGAAGACATCAGAAAGCTCAAAGTGTGATTAGAGGCAAGATATTTTCATTCACATGCAAACTTTCATAGGAAGTGTTCAGAAGCTAACTGTAAACTGAACTTTTATATAACTGGTGACCAAAAGAGATCAATATATTTTTTTGTCTGCCTCCAGCCAGAAGATAATCAGCTTTCCCCAAGCTGTAAATAACACAGTAATGGTTCCAGATCAAATCACTTTAAAGCCAGCAGACACCCATCTCCTCCTCCTCCTCCTCTCCCCATGAGTTGAGAGGCCCAGCTTGTTAAATTAGACCCCTGTCTGACCTGAATGGAGTAGCCAGCAGCTGAGAGGTGCTCCCAGGCCCTGGGATTGAAGTAGTCCTTGGGGAGAGGCTCCCAGGGGAGTCCGGGGATTTCGGGGAAATTTCTCTGATTAGTGAACTCTTGGAGAGGAGGCAAAAAGCTCAGCAAGCAGCAACACTCTACCAATGAAACATCATCAAGCTGCTTTCACAACACGCACACTCACACTCTTTGGGAAAAGGGCATGAAGAGAGTGAGTCATAGCATTACCCCACATACTTCTGAAAGGGCATGAGAAGAGAAAGTCACATTACCCACACTCTGCCAAAAGGGCATGAAGAGAGAGAGAGAGAGAGTCAGACTATCACCCCACACACTGCCAAAAGGGCATGAAGAGAGAGTCACACTATCACCCCACACTCTGCCAAAAGGGCATGAAGAGAGTCACACTATCACCCCACACACACTGCCAAAAGGGCATGAAGAGAGAGTCACACTATCACCCCACACTCTGCCAAAAGGGCATGAAGAGAGAGTCACACTATCACCCCCACACTCTGCCAAAAGGGCATGAAGAGAGAGTCAGACTATCACCCCACACACTGCCAAAAGGGCATGAACGAGAGAGTCACACTATCACCACACACTCTGCCAAAAGGGCATGAAGAGAGAGTCACACTATCACCACACACACTCTGCCAAAAGGGCATGAAGAGAGAGAGTCACACTATCACCCCACACTCTGCCAAAAGGGCATGAAGAGAGAGTCAGACTATCACCCCACACTCTGCCAAAAGGGCATGAAGAGAGAGTCAGACTATCACCCTACACACTGCCAAAAGGGCATGAAGAGAGAGTCACACTATCACCACACACTCTGCCAAAAGGGCATGAATGAAGAGAGTCACACTATCACCACACACTGCCAAAGTGGCATGAAGAGAGAGTCACACTATCACCCCGCACTCTGCCAAAAGGGCATGAAGAGAGAAAGAGAGAGAGAGAGAGAGTCACACTATCACCCCGCACTCTGCCAAAAGGGTATGAAGAGAGAGAGAGAGAGAGTCCCACTATCACCCCACACTCTGCCAAAAGGGGCATGAAGAGAGAGAGAGAGAGAGAGAGAGAAAGAGAGAGTCACACTATCACCCTACACACTTGTGCTGATGAAGGGAGAGAGAGGAGGAGGAAGGAGGGGGAGTAAAAGGGACTGGTAATGACTGGGATTCAGAATGGAATGGGAGCTGGTGGATAAAAGAGGGCTCAGCATATCTGAGACAATGCAGTTTGATCCAACCTTCCTGTTCTTTTTCTTTTGTTCGTTTTTGTGTGTTTCATTGGTGAATGAAGTTAGGATGAAGGCAAACAAGATTAAGTATTCGCTCCTAGCCCCGGCTGCCATAACACGACAGGAACATATTTCACCGTGTTCTTTTTTGTGTTGTTGTAGTCCAGTCTTTCTCACTGATCTGTGTCACCAGCATGTTCTCTTCTGGCCATCCATTTTCGATCAGAATTCCACGTGCAGGCAAGCACCTTCAATTCAGTTATGCTGTTCCTTTGTGTTCACAACAGGAGTGTGTGTGTGTGTGTGTGTGTGTGTGTGTGTGTGTGTGTTCACAAATGAGATTTCCCCTAATGAAAATTGATTTCTACAAGTTAAAGTTTCCTGTGCATCATGAAGTTATTAAGAAACATGCTCCAGTGTTGTGACATGGAACATGAGACTTGTTGTCATATATCTGAAGTCAGCCATTCATTGTCACTGGATGTTCAGTACCATGTGATAACCTACTAAGTGAAAGGTCACCATCTGCCCTCCCCACATCTGCAAAGCATGGAATCACAGTGGTGTTTAAAGTGAATGGTTTGTAAATGTTTTGTTGTGTTTTGTTTTTGTTTGTTTTTTAATTGATATACCAACACTTCATGATGAAACACACCAACACTTCATGTTAAAACACTTTTCACAGTAGTACTAACATTCACTCTGCCACATGTGCATACATATGCACATAGACGTAAAACTTATGCACTCATAAAATTTTTCAGAAACAACAACATATTCCGATATCCACCGAGAGAGAAAAACGGGAATGCTGGGAAAGTCGAGAATACTGATGAAAAAAACATGCTGACATCTTTCACTATTTTTTTTGTTGAAAGCACAGTTTCCAGTGGGGCTGAGTGTAAAGTTGTTCAGACAATCTAATCTCCAGCTAGAAAGTCCTTGAAGCACTGTATCACTGTATTTGCAGTGATGATCCTTTTGAAAAGTGGAAACAGCCCTCTCTTCTTCCCACTCCACCCCTCTCTCTCTCTCTCTCTCTCTCTCTGTGACCCTTCCCCCCCCCCCCTCTCACTTAAAAAAAAAAAAAAAAAAAATTCAGCCATTTTACATGAGGAGATAATTAATGCTGGTGGTTGGAGCTTAAGAATGTTGATATCGCTGCGGAATGATTTTTATATCTTGCAAAAATAATTCTGTGTTAAGATTTGGTCGGGATGGCTCATAGAAATTTTTTTTTTTTTTTTTTTTTTTTTTTTTTGAAGACTTACTCATGCCGTCTATCTGTCTGTCTCTTCCTCTCTCTCTCTCCCCCCCCCCCCCCCCCCCCCCCCCCCCCCCCATGTCATCTGTCATCTCCATCTCTGTCTGTGGGGTCGGTTTGCATGTCTGTCTCCGGAACCACCACCACCATCACCACCACCACCCCACACACACACACACACACACACACAGAAACAAACAAGCAAACAAAACAAACTGCTACTGGACCTATCCACAAGCACTTTGGGATTAAATGGTTAACTTGAAGTGAACCTCTGCTGAACACCTCTTTGCCTTATGCCCCCATCTTTTCACTCACTGTCTCTGGCCATGTCTGTTTCTTTCTCATCCTGTTTTTCTGTGTTCCATCCCAGTCTGCCCATCTGTCTTTTCCATCCATTGTCTGCTTTTACCCTTCATTGTCTGTCTTTTCTGTTCATTGTCTGACTTTTCTGTTTGTTGTCTGTCTTTTCTGTTCATTGTCTGTCTTTTCTGTTCATTGTCTGCCATTGTCTGTCTTTTCTGTTCATTGTCTGTCTTTTCTGTTCATTGTCTTTTATGTTCATTGTCTGTCTTTTCTGTTCATTGTCTTTTCTGTTCATTGTGTGCCATTGTCTGTCTTTTCTGTTCATTGTCTGCCATTGCCTGTCTTTTCTTTTCTGTTCATTGTCTGTCTTTTCTGTTCATTGTTTGCCATTGTCTGTCTTTTCTGTTCATTGTCTGTCTTTTTCTGTTCATTGTGTCTGTCTTTTCTGTTCATTGTCTGTCTTTTCTGTTCATTGTCTTTTTTCTGTTCATTGTCTGTCTTTTCTGTTCATTGTCTTTTCTGTTCATTGTGTGTCTTTTCTGTGTCATTGTCCGTCTTTTCTGTTCATTGTGTGCCATTGTCTGTTCATTGTCCGTCTTTTCTGTTCATTGTGTGCCATTGTCTGTCTTTTCTGTTCATTGTCTTTTCTGTTCATTGTCTGCCGTTGTCTGTCTTTTCTGTTCATTGTCTGCCATTATCGGTCTTTTCTGTTCGTTGTCTGTCTTTTCTGTTCATTGTCTGCCATTGTCTGTCTCTTCTGTTCATTGTCTTTTCTGTTCATTGTCTGCCGTTGTCTGTCTTTTCTGTTCATTGTCTGCCATTGTCTGTCTTTTCTGTTCGTTGTCTGTCTTTTTCTGTTCATTGTCTGCCATTATCTGTCTTTTTTCTTTTAATTGTCTGCCTTTTCTGTTTATTGTCTTCCTTATCTATTCATTGTCTGTCTTTTCCATTCATTGTCTGCCTTTTTTCTTCATTGTCTGCCTTTGCTCTTCATTGTCTGCCTTTTCTCTCTGAGCCACCCAGATAGGAGATAGACAACTCTGTGCTCTGAAGGGCTCCTCCATTGTTCAGATTGTCAAGGGTCCCAGAGAATAGTGATGTGTGGCTCCATGTACACACAGAGATTGGATGCAGTGTGGAGCAGTAGCAAGACTTCATGTCCAATCACTGTGTCTACACACTTTGGGTCAGATGCCTTTTCATTGTTCCTGTTCTTATCCGTACTGTTTCAGTTTCAGTTTCATTGTCTGTCTTTTCCATTCATTGTGTGTTCCATGTGTTACACCACATCCATATCCTTACCACTTTACGTAACAAAGGAACGATCTGTGTGCAGGCCAGTACCCATTCCAGTTCGGGTCAAGGCTACGTGGTATGTATAAGTCATTATTATCTGTCTGTCAGTCTGTCATGGTCTCTTGCAGTTTTGTGACTTTGTCTTTTGTTTTGTAGTATGCTGATGTTGTTGCAAACAACAATTTGATGGAATTGATTTCAACTCTTGCCACTCTCCCACTGACCATCCCTGCCCTTCCCCTACCCAGGAAACAATACAAAGATATCTATCAGTTTTTAACACCCGTCTCTCTCAGTGTCACTCTGTCTCTCTTGTGCGCTGTTTGGGAAGAAAGTAGTTGTTACATAGTGAAATATTTGTATTCATTTTTCTTCTTCTGGCTAACATCCTAGTTTCACTTGCTTTTTTGGTATAGGTCGTTTGTGATTGGAAGAGAGAATTCTAAACTATTTTATTAAGGGCAAGTGAAGACTGGTTGGTGGCAGTCAAGTTGTGAACCATCCCAGGTGTAGTCCAAACAAGTCTTGTTTGGAGAGGCCTTGGACAGCACTGGTGCGGAAAAACAGAAGGCAGCCTGCACTCCAGGGGGATTGTCAATATTTGTCTGGGCCAGATCAGTGCTGAAGGGAACCCCCATAACAAGAAGGCTGGCTGGAATGTTTAGGGAGGTGTCTGGTTCCCTTGCCTGTCTGAACAGATAATATACAGACTGGCAACACCACCAGGGGAGGTGCTGGCTGCCTTGTGAGTAATGACGTGTTTGTGTGACTTTGTTCACCTTGCAGACGACATGTAATCCCTGCCAACAAGCCATACCTTTGAGATGGGACAGAGAGCAAAGGCCAGGTTTTCCGCCCCTACAGTTTACATTACACACACGTCTCTGCTTTTGTCTGTGACCCTGTGAACCATGCAAATCTGTCTACTGACTGAGAGGGGGTGTGTATGTGTGTGTGTGGGGGGAGGGGGGGGAGGGGGCACTAAAAGTGCATAGTGAAGTTTTGAATAGAGAGCGGTAGTTACAGGATAAACCTTTCTCTCTCCATGCCATGGCAGTGGTTCATGATGTGCAGGACAGTAGTGGGGTGGAGGTGGTGGGAAGGGGAACCAGTAGAATTAGCAGCCACAGAAAGAAGGCAGCCACCATGTCTTTCATAGTGGTGTGGTCATCATGAAGATACTGTAGGCCCAAACAGGCTGATGCAGACCCTTTTGATTACACAGTTTATCACTTCACTCTCCTTGTTGCCGTGCAGGTTGAAAGAGAAACATGTGCTTTCTGGATAGAAATGTTGAATACCTCATGCACACCGATGAAGAATGGACAAATCTAATGAAAGGTTTCATCTGTTCATAACTCTTTGACAACTGTTTTTGTAAACAGGCATCGCCAAAGATGAGGGAGGTATACATTAAATGTTTTGAGTATCACATCTGTTTGTTCATTGTAAAACCCATTCATACACAATGCAGTAATTTTGTTTGTAAAAAGTATTAAGTTAATGGCACTTATTTGTCTTTTGATTTCTTGAACTTTTTTTTCTTCAGAGATTTAATTTTATTTAAGATGGTTGGTTATTTTTCACTTTTTAAGTCGCCCCACCCCTCTCCATGCAACAGGTCTGTGAAAACTGAACATGTTCATCAAAGTTTTTGTCACATTGAAAAAATTGCATGATCATTTTATGTATGGAAATTATAAATTTGGTACAGTAACTGCATCAGGAGTAAATAAGATGTAAAAACAATAAGTGATATAAAAAACCCTAATAAGTATGAAGCCATGCAATAATTAGAAATCAGAGCTAGGCTGTTCTTGTCAATCTGGTGAAGCAGACAAAAGCTTGAATACTGACTCCAAACAAAACAGCAGTTTTCCTTTGGTAATGCCACGGCTGTGGGGGGAAGTCTTCAAACTACCACAAACTACACACACAAAGAAGTGGTGATGAAGACCCAACACTCCCTGACTAGGTCGACCATTTCTACGCAAGGTTGGACAGATAGAAACCACTTCAGTGCCCCAAAGGTCGACCATTTCTGCTGAAGGTTGGACAGACAGAAACCACTTCAGTGCCTCAAAGGTCGGCCATTTCTGCTGAAGGTTGGACAGACAGAAACCACTTCAGTGCCCCAAAGGTCGGCCATTTCTGCTGAAGGTTGGACAGACAGAAACCACTTCAGTGCCCCAAAGGTCGGCCATTTCTGCTGAAGGTTGGACAGACAGAAACCACTTCAGTGCCCCAAAGGTCGGCCACTTCTGCTGAAGGTTGGACAGACAGACAGAAACCACTTCAGTGCCCAAAGGAACACCACCAGGCTGTGCTCAGCGCCCTGTGTAGTACTGTAGACAGAAATTGGAAAACTTACATAGGAAAACTTTTTAGGCCCCAGAATGTGAAGAAAACCTGAAGAGAGATGATGGAGTATTATCATCTGTTCCTGCACACTGTGCAGGATAAGACGTCCAGTTTTCACAGGTAATCTTCCAGTAATCATGAGGTTTTCTATCAGCAATCATTGTCTGTGTTCCTTGGAAAAAAAAAAAAAATAGGCAGTCACTCTTAATAACGACAGGCCTGAATACCTTGTACTGAAATCTGAGACAGATTTTTAAAAAAAATTCAATCCATTACACTGTGCATATCGGACAAATGGGTTTGTAGTTTGCAAAAGGTGCCATGTCTCTGGGCCATCAGAAAAACTGATGAAATTGAAAAAATAAAGAGCCTGACAAGTAATGCAGCACCTATGAAAGTGGTGCGACTGATACAGAACATACATGGGCAAAATAGAGACTGAGGTGTTGGGGCCAGTTCATAGCATATTGAAAGTAAGGGCTCACTCAGTGACCAACAATGTACACAGGTTATGTGTAGCGAGCGACTGAGATCATGACATGATTAGATCACTGCACATCTCGACAGAGGAGTCAGCTTGGCCCATACCGGCATGTTTGTGAGTAACGAGACACTTAGTTGACAAGTTAGATCAACACAGTAATTATTTTATTTCTACATAGCATGAAAAAAAAGTTAACTGTCAGTGTGCGGATTCAGTAGTCAATTGCAAACATAATTTACAGTGAGGAACATCACCAACCCAGCCATCTTCAATCATTGTTTGTTGTCAAAATCGTATTGAAGCATGGATGGTGGTTCTTGGTATTGCTTAGTCAAGGCATAAAAGAATGCCAACTCTTTTTGCCCCCTGGATATTTCTCATAACTGTTAAATGGGTCATGGGGAGAGAAAGCAAATCTTTCTAAATGCTAAACAGAAAAATTAGTGACTGCAGACAGTGATTTCTCTTCTCCCCCCCACTCCCCCCCCCCCCCCCCCCCCCCCCCCCCTGTGCGTGTGCATGCGTGCGTGCGTGTGTGTGTGTGTGTGTGTGTGTGTTGAATTAAAACTATTTTATGTATTTCAGTTTTGTATACAAAAGTTAATATGTGTGAAATTGCTCTTGATATAACTTGTGTTCGTCTATTTGTTCTTCATTCATATTTCATGTTTGAACCTATTTATGATTTTTGTTCTGTCAGACACTCGAGCACAAGCACTTTAAAGTGCACAAGCTAAGGTGATTCTTGAATATGTTTAATAGTCATTAGAAAAATCAAAATTTCTTTTGATGACCAGTGCCAAAAATTGCTCCATCCACCACTTTAGTAAGAGAGAAGGTGAATTTTGAGGAGGAAATCGCTCAGTAATCTTAAGAGGGAAAGCTTCCAGAGTACTTCCGCTAGAGGGCCACACACAACTTCCCCCCATACTTGTCTGTCATTGTGTGTGTGTGTGCATAAAGTTTTTTTGATTTTCGCCTCCTTTGCACCTTCATGTTAAGGGTGTGCATTGTTTGAATCTGGCTTTGTGCCACTCCATCCACAGCAGTCTGTGTGCAGGAAAATGGCCCTATTGATTGATTGGCTACTAAGGAACCTGGAATCAAGTGGCCCTCTTTCTCACTGTCTTGTGTCCCCTCATCTCCCTGGCTTTCTGTGACTCACTCCTTTCTCACCATGACTGCCTTTATCCTCACCGTCTCTCTCTTTTTTCACTTAACCCCCTCTCCATTCCAGTTACATTTAGAAGGGAAGTTTCTTGTGGGAATCTAAAGAGATATTTCTTCAATAAATATTTGATGCCAAATGTATGCCTGGCTTGCTGTGTTAAGAGAAGAGAGAGTTGTCAGGCGAGGAGGCGAGTGGAGGAGCAGCGGCAGGCCCTCGAGGTGTGAACTGCAAACAGGCAACATAATAGCGGAGCAATTTGTGTTGTTTTTGGAAGTCCTCCCTGCTTTCTCCCCTCCTCCCTCCTCTCTCCTGCCTTTTTCTCTCCTCACTTCCTGTCTTGGTGTCTCCGAGTACAATTGTGCCCAAGTCAGATTTGCACCCTGGCAAGTTCAGTTTTCCTCGGATACAACCCTTAAATGTCATTTTTATTGATTTTCTCTAAAACTCTACACCATGCAAGCTGTAATACTTCGTACAGCCTGATAAAAGCTGAAGCGAACATGATACTATGCAACTGAAAGATTGTACTTTTTAGATAGGAAACTTCAACCCACAACATCCAAATTGTGTTAATAAGATTTCACGGCTGTTGTGGGACGGAAGGAGCAAGCCCTGCATCCTGAGCTTTGAATTGTGCCACCAGGTCTCAGCCCCACACTGACATACAGACAGGCAGGTAGCGCAGTAGTTAGTTGTTTGCTCACTGCAGCAGGGAGGGTGGTTTTAGCCTGTGATCCTGTGGGGCAAGGTGCAGTTACAGGCAGTGACAGGATGCAAAGCGACACGGCTTGAAAGAAAAGCCCCAAGCAGCAGACATGGCAGGGGAGGAGACCGGTGGAGGAGCCACACTCTCTCTCCTCCCTTTTAGGCGATCAATAATCAGTCCTGTGGGGGTCAGGCCTCCCATTCCTTTCCCCGTCAGCTCTGCCTGCCACTGTTTACACCCCCTTCCCTCCCCCCTTCTCCATTCATAGTCATGAGCTTTGTCTGCTTTTCTGTGTGTTGCAGTGTGACATAGAGAGCGGGGATGAGAAGGTAAGCCCTTTTACCATTTTACTGTCATCTTGCCGTCTGCCCTCAAGTCCACTTCTACCCCCCCCCCCCTTTCCCCTCCAGCCCCCCCTCTCCACTGTGTGTGTGTGTGTGTGTGTGTTTTTCCCCGGATGTTGTGTGGGGCTGGTTTCCATGGTTGTGGTGTCTTGTCGACCAGGGATTATTGGTGTCTTGTCACTGGATGGTGAAGGGAGGAGAGGCAGGGGTGTAAATAATAATTGGGGGGGCCCACTGGCCTGTTTTTCTCTATTGATCTGTCCTCTATCATGTTTTGCCCCTTTCTCTTTTTATCTCTTTGTCCCTTTTTCTTTTTATGTCTTTGTCCCTTTCTTTTTTTTTTTTTTATATGTTTGTCGCGCTTTTTCTTTTTATCTGTCGCTTTCTCATTTTATCTGTTTGCCCCTTTCTCTTTTTATCTTTTTGCCCCTTTCACTTTTTATCTGCCCTTCTATCTGTCACTTCCTATTTTTTTTTTTTTTTTTTTTTAGTCTACCCAGCTGTCCATCACTGTTTGCCCCTGTCTGTTTTTACTTTCTCCGTTGTCCATCACTGTTTACCCCTTTCTCTTTTTACTTTCTCCGTTGTCCATCACTGTTTACCCCTTTCTCTTTTTACTTTCTCCGTTGTCTGTCACTTTTTGCCCCTTTCTATTTTTTACTTTGTTGTCCATCACTGTTTGCCCCTTTCTCTTTTTACTTTCTCCGTTGTCCATCACTGTTTGCCCCTTTTTATCATCATTTACTTTGTTTTCCATCACAGTTTGCCCCTTGTGTTTTTACTTTCTCTGTTGTCCATCACTGTTTTTCCCCATTTCTGTTTTTACTTTCTCAGTTGTCCATCACTGTTTGTCCCTTTCTGTTTTGATTTAGTTTGTTATCCATCACTGTTTGTCCCTTTCTGTTTTGATTTAGTTTGTTATCCATCACTGTTTGTCCCTTTCTGTTTTGATTTAGTTTGTTATCCATCACTGTTTGCCTCTTTCTGTTTTGATTCAGTTTGTTATCCATCACTGTTTGCCCTTTTCTGTTTTGATTTAGTTTGTTATCCATCACTGTTTGCCCTTTTCTGTTTTGATGTACGTTGTTATCCATCACTGTTTGCCCCTTTCTGTTTTGATTTACTTTGTTATCCATCACTGTTTGCCCTTTTCTCTTTTTTTCCTTTTTTTTCCTTCTCCAGCTGTCCATCACTGCCTCTTCTCTCGCCCTCTATATCTCCCCCTTCCCTACTCTGTCCACCACTGCCACTCCTCCACCCCTATCTCCCCCTTCCCTGCTCTGTCCACCACTGCCTCTTCTCCACCCCCTATCTCCCCCTTCCCTGTTCTGTCCATCACTGCCTCTTCTCCACCCCCTATCTCCCCCTTCCCTACTCTGTCCATCACTGCCTCTCCTCCACCCCCTATCTCCCCCTTCCCTGCTCTGTTTGTCCATCACTGCCTCTCCTCCACCCCCTATCTCCCCCTTCCCTGCTCTGTCCACCACTGCCTCTCCTCCACCCCCTATCTCCCCCTTCCCTGCTCTGTTTGTCTACCTCGCTCTTCATGACTGTTGACTTGTTTCTCTCTTTATCTGCCTCGCTGTCCATCACTGTTGACTTGTTTTCTCTCTTTATATCTGCCTCGCTGTCCATCACTGTTGACTTGTTTCTCTCTTTATCTGCCTCGCTGTCCATCACTGCCTGTCCTCCACCCACTATCTCCCCCCCTCTTCCCTGCTCTGTCACCTGGCTCTCCATTGACTGTTTACTCGTTTCTGTCTTTATCTGCCTCACTGTCCATCACTGTTGACTCCTTTCTTTATCTGCCTGGCTGTCCATCACTGTTACTCCTTTCTTTATCTGCCTCACTGTCCATCACTGTTGACTCCTTTCTTTATCTGCCTCGCTGTCCATCACTGTTGACTCCTTTCTTTATCTGCCTGGCTGTCCATCACTGTTGACTCCTTTCTTTATCTGCCTGGCTGTCCATCACTGTTGACTCCTTTCTTTATCTGCCTCGCTGTCCATCACTGTGTACTCCTTTCTTTATCTGCCTGGCTGTCCATCACTGTTGACTCCTTTCTTTATCTGCCTGGCTGTCCATCACTGTGTACTCCTTTCTTTATCTGCCTGGCTGTCCATCACTGTTGACTCCTTTCTTTATCTGCCTGGCTGTCCATCACTGTGTACTCCTTTCTTTATCTGCCTGGCTGTCCATCACTGTTGACTCCTTTCTTTATCTGCCTGGCTGTCCATCACTGTGTACTCCTTTCTTTATCTGCCTGGCTGTCCATCACTGTTGACTCCTTTCTTTATCTGCCTCGCTGTCCATCACTGTTGTGTACTCCTTTCTTTATCTGCCTGGCTGTCCATCACTGTTGACTCCTTTCTTTATCTGCCTCGCTGTCCATCACTGTGTACTCCTTTCTTTATCTGCCTCACTGTCCATCACTGTGTACTCCTTTCTTTATCTGCCTCACTGTCCATCACTGTTGACTCTCCTTTCTTTATCTGCCTCACTGTCCATCACTGTGTACTCCTTTCTTTATCTGCCTCACTGTCCATCACTGTGTACTCCTTTCTTTATCTGCCTCACTGTCCATCACTGTTGACTCCTTTCTTTATCTGCCTCACTGTCCATCACTGTGTACTCCTTTCTTTATCTGCCTCACTGTCCATCACTGTGTACTCCTTTCTTTATCTGCCTGGCTGTCCATCACTGTGTACTCCTTTCTTTATCTGCCTCGCTGTCCATCACTGTGTACTCCTTTCTTTATCTGCCTGGCTGTCCATCACTGTGTACTCCTTTCTTTATCTGCCTGGCTGTCCATCACTGTTGACTCCTTTCTTTATCTGCCTGGCTGTCCATCACTGTGTACTCCTTTCTTTATCTGCCTCGCTGTCCATCACTGTTGACTCCTTCTTTTCTTTATCTGCCTGGCTGTCCATCACTGTGTACTCCTTTCTTTTATCTGCCTCGCTGTCCATCACTGTGTACTCCTTTCTTTATCTGCCTGGCTGTCCATCACTGTTGACTCCTTTCTTTATCTGCCTGGCTGTCCATCACTGTTGACTCCTTTCTTTATCTGCCTGGCTGTCCATCACTGTTGACTCCTCCTTTATCTGCCTGGCTGTCCATCACTGTTGACTCCTTTCTTTATCTGCCTGGCTGTCCATCACTGTGTACTCCTTTCTTTATCTGCCTGGCTGTCCATCACTGTTGACTCCTTTCTTATCTTATCTGCCTCGCTGTCCATCACTGTTGACTCCTTTCTTTATCTGCCTGGCTGTCCATCACTGTTGACTCCTTTCTTTATCTGCCTCGCTGTCCATCACTGTTGACTCCTTTCTTTATCTGCCTCGCTGTCCATCACTGTTGACTCCTTTCTTTTATCTGCCTGGCTGTCCATCACTGTTGACTCCTTTCTTATCTGCCTGGCTGTCCATCACTGTTGACTCCTTTCTTTATCTGCCGGGCTGTCCATCATTGTCTACTCCTCTCTTTTATCTGCCTGGCTGTCCATGGCTGTTTCTTCCTTTCTCTTTTTATCTGACCTGCTGCCGATCACTGTTCCTTCCTCCCTCCACCCCCCTGTATTGTCGACCCAGCTGTCTATTCCTCAGTTGATCTACCATCAATGAATGCCCCTTTAATTGATCTACCATCCTCACATGGCTGCCTCCTTCTCTATTGATCTGCCCTTCTCCATCACCGCTTGCCCTGTTGTTGGTCTGTCATAGTCTCCATCCCTTCTGCCCAGTTGTCTGGTGGTCTACGCCCTGTTCATCACTGGTTGCTTTCTTCTCTATTGATCTGCCCCACTAGCCATGACTGTCCATTATGGATCTGCCATACTCTTCATCTCAGTTTGCCCCTTTCTCAGTTGATCTACCCCACTGACTGACAGACTGTTTTACCCATACAGCTTGCCGTATTTTGTACACATGTTTAGTGGAAATATGATAAAAGACAACTGACTAAAAAGAAATACGTAGAGAAAACTTCTGGAGCCGAAGTTCTTATGGGGGTGATTGCACCTGCGAAGTCTAACCATGGTGGAGGCTTTCACCAAAGAGCGACAACTCTTGCAAACCGCCGCCCACGAAATGAACATTAATTTGGCAGGGTCTGTTGCTTCAAACATGGAAAAATCCAGTGAAAGAGCATGAGCTCTGTTAGAACATGGTGATTAATCAGGTTTTGAAATAATTATATATTAGAAAGAATCTATTTCACCGTAGTTGCTGCAAGATCAGGTGGTTACAACTGTGAAGATGGCGCACTGGTATGAGAAATGGCAGGTACACCCCCCCCCCCCCCCCCCCCCCCCCCACACACACACACACACACACACACCGCCCACTTTTACAAAAATTTGAAATTTTGTTCGTACTGTAGAAAATACGCTCATTTTTGTTGAAAAGTGCATCAAGAGCAGTTTTAGGGTAAGCAGGTCTGATAGTTACCAGTAATGTAGTCATACATGTTTGCCACAGCATGGTTGAAACTTCCTCCATAGATTGCTCCTATTTTGTAGAAAATACTCTCTTTTTTTTAAAAATTTGGAATACTTTATGTCAAATTTCAGAGTAAACAGGTCTGTGCTGACCATCAGAGTTTGCTTCTCTTTCTCTCTCTCTGTTTGACACGCCCCGCTATCCATCACTGTGTGCCCTTTTTTTTTGGTTCACCTGGCTATCATCACTGTTTGCCCTTTTCTTTGTTGTTCACCCCACTATCCATCATTGTCTGCCCTTTTCTTTGTTGGTTCATCCCACTACCCAGTCACTGTTTGCCCCTTTATTGGTTCAGCCCACAATCCATCTCTGTGCCCTTTTCTTTATTGGCTCACCCCACTATCCATCCCTTTTTCCCCCCTTTCGTTTATTGTTCGCCCCCACACTATCTATCACTGTTTGCCCCTTTCCTTTATTGTTGTTCACCCCCACTATCCATCACTGTTAGCCCTTTTTCTTTATTGATTCACCCCACTATCCATCGGTGTTTGCCCTTTTCTTTATTGGTTTACTCCGCTATCCCTCACTGTTTGCCCCTTTTCTTGGTTCACCCCACTATCCATCACTGCTTGCTTCTTTATTGATCTAGCACACTCTCCATCTCAATTTGCCCCTTTCTCTGTTGATCTACCTCAGTGACTACTGTGTTCCCCATTCTCTGTTGATCTGCCTCAGTGTCCACTACTGTGTTCCTCATTCTCTGTTGATCTACCTCAATGTCCACCACTGTGTTCCCCATTCTCTGTTGATCTACCTTAGTGTCCACTACTGTGTCCCCATTCTCTGTTGATCTACCTCAGTGTCCACTACTGTGTTCCCCATTCTCTGTTGATCTACCTCCTTGTCCACTACTGTGTTCCCCATTCTCTGTTGATCTACCTTAGTGTCCACTACTGTGTTCCCCATTCTCTGTTGATCTACCTCAGTGTCCACCACTGTGTTCCCCATTCTCTGTTGATCTACCTCAGTGTCGACTACTTTGTTCCCCATTCTCAGTTGATCTACCTGATTGTTTATGACGGTTTGCCCCCTTTCTCTGTCAGTTTGCCTCACTGTTGTTTCACCTATTCTCTGTTGATCTATCCCACTGTCCTTCACTGTTTGCCCCATTGGTCAAACCCATTAACCAGCAACAGCAACAGCCCCCCCCCCCCCCCCCCCCCCCCCCCCCCAACATCTGCATTCACACACTCATCTCTGTGTCTCATTTTCCATCAGTGCTTGCTCTTTTCTCTGTTGATCTACTCACTGTCCTTCACAGTTTGTCCCATCCTCTATTGGTCCAGCCCGTTGACCAGCAATAATGATCACCCATCCCTGCACACACACATTCACTTCTCTGTGGTATGTCCCATTTACCATCGGTCCTTGCTCCTTTCTCTGTTGATTAACCCCTCTGTTCATCACTGTGTGTACTGCAAAACCAGGGCCTTGAAAATATTCTTGTTATCAGTTCAGTTCCTACAAAACATGTAGATCTGATTTACCTGACATGGACACTGTGACAACTACACAGAGGTATACTCACATGTCAGTCTAACATGTGCTACTTGTTTCCTTTGTGCTCCGACTTTCACAGTGTGGGTCATTAGCAGTCCTAATCATTTTGTTGATTCATGCTTCATGATTATGAATTCTACAGCACTGAATCAGTGTCTGCTTTCATTGGATGTTTCCTTCTGTTATCTCCTTCCAGTCCCAGAGTAACTCCATTTTCTCCCCAAACACATCATTGTGGTGGGAGTTGGCTGCCACTAGTCCCAGACCGGGTGGGAGAGAATGAGCAAGACAAAGAACCACTCAGATCAAGTCTCCACACACTGTCCAGTGTGTGTAGATTTTCATCTTTTATTTTAAACAAAGATCTATAACTCTCGTAGAGGTCTGTGCCTGCAGTTTCCAAGGACGTGTAACAATCTCCTGTTTCTACATTTTTTTTTTTTTCAAGTTGATTTCTTTAACGTCATGTGAAGATGACAAAAATGTTGTCTGGATACCGTGGCCTGTTTCTTTATTCAAAGGTATTGATGTGCTTGTCTTTTGTGTTGATTTGTGTGAGGCCATATGTATAGGTCATGTTGATGCGTGATTGCTTCCTAGTTTGCTTCGTAGCAGCCCGGGAAAGTGGGACAGAAAGTTCTTTCTATTGCGACAAGATGGCAGTGCTTTGAGTATCAACAGAACTGTTTTACCCATACCATTTTACCATGTTTTGTACAGATTTGGCTAAAATGTCACCATTGTATGAAAGTACAGCTACTAAAAACTTATAACAAAAAAAAAAACAACAACAAAAAAACCCAAAAGGTTAAAATTGAATCTTGAGAAGTTCTTGAGTGGTTAATGCATTTGAGGAGTTCAACTTTAGTGGTGTCTTGGTGTGCTTCAACTAAAGAGGTGACAACTTGCGCATGAAATCTGGTCTGGCTCTGTCTGCTTCTTCAACAGTATGCCCATACATAGGAACAGTTGCGGTTACTACACACACCCGAAGTATTGAAAAAAAAACGGTGAGAGGGTGTCAGTTAGTGCCAAAGGGTGCAGATGCATCCGATTCTGAAAAACATTGCGTTGAAGAACCCATTATGACTGTAGTTACTAGGAGGTCAGGTATCCTGAACCTTCAGGTGTGAGATGGCAGATGAAAATGAACACACACACACACACACACACACACACACACACACACACACACTCGCACACAGAGTTTTGTAGACACAATTATTCATATGCACATGAGCATACATACACGCGCGTGACATGCTTCATGTACAGGCCTTCTTGAAATTTTTAGTTCAGGAGAATCGTGTACTACACTTGGATGAATTTCATAAGAGTCCAAGAATTTTTCAGAAGTCATTTTTAAACTGTTTAACTGCTGCAGTGTGCATTTCTTTTTTTTTCACATTTTTTTTTAGAATAAATATCAATTTCCTCTTTTCCCTCAACCAGCCAGTGTCAACATACTGGACAAGATCCAGTGTCTGTGCTTTGAAGTGAGGCATTTAGGAGTTTAACCTGTTGTTAATTCTGTCTTTTTGAGAGAATGATCCCTGTCGTTCCCCTTTTTTGTTTCTTTCATGCATGCACTATTAGTTTCCCTCGCATCTCCACCCTCCCCTGCCCACCTGGTTTGCAAAAACACATATCTTCTCGTTATTTTGGTGCGCTATCCATTTAAGTTATTGGAGCAAAAAAACCATGACATGTTTGCATAAACAAGCTTGTGTTACTTTTGCTGTAGTGATACATGAATAATTTTAACTGTCATGTCATACAAAGATCAATCTCAGTGGGTTGTTTTAAATGGCAGGCAATATCATTACGGGTGAAATATTTTATTTGTCTGCATTTTCAACCACATTGATTAAAGTAATGCAGAAAATATGGAAAATGGCTTTGTCCCTGGTTTAGGACTGTCTTGAGAAGGGTTTTTTGTTGTCTCCTTTGTGCTGGCTAGTCCGTGCCTGCTGTGTTGCTGTCACCAGGGAGCAGTAGACAATTTACAGCTTGGCCTGATCTCATCACAAGCTGGGCCACCCATCCAGCCTGATGCCCCCTTAGAGACTCCATCCTCCCCTCATCCCACCCAGTAATTGCTCCTGCACATGCAACACCAAGCTGACGCCTCTGTCCCTTTCGTTTGCTACTGTCATGAAAATTGTATTAGCCAGTGCCATTTAGGCTTCAGTCCTTGTGGAGGCAGAATTGCCAGAGCTTGCAATGTGTGACAGAGAAAGTCTGCTTAGAGAAAGCTGCAGAGAGAAGAGCATTGAACACTGTATTTTTGTTCAGTCGGCAGCCTTTAGACTTTTTTGTTGTTGTTGCTGTTTTTTTTATTTTGGTTGTTTTTTTTTTGTTTCTGTGTTTTTTTTTGTTTTTTTTTTTTTTTGGCTTTCATCTGTAACCTTTCACGAAGCAACAGCTATTGACAATAACTTGGCAGTCAGTTGGTCGACAGTATTTAATTTGATAAATAAACAGAGGAGAAGAAAGAGGGGTGTGGGATGAGAGGGGTGGGTGGGGGTCAAAAATATTTATCTCATGTAGAGATTGTGATGTAAGAATACATGTAGTCATTGTAGCTGTGGTCTAGGTCAGATGCTTTTTCAGACAAATGAATTCAGCAGCATGGGAAAGGATATCATTTCAGATGAATTCAGCAGCATGGGAAAGGATATCATTTCAGATGAATTCAGCAGCATGGGAAAGGATATCATTTCAGATGAATTCAGCAGCATGGGAAAGGATATCATTTCAGATGAATTCAGCAGCATGGGAAAGGATATCATTTCAGATGAATTCAGCAGCATGGGAAAGGATATCATTTTCAGATGAATTCAGCAGCATGGGAAAGGATATCATTTGAATTCAGCAGCAGGGAAAGGATCGGTTCAGTATCGGTAAAATCAAAGCAACTGGCAAGCGGAAGGTCAGAATCAGTATGGTGGAAGCAGACTGACACTAGAATGGTCAGAATCAGTATGGTGGAAGCAGACTGACACTAGAATGGTCACAATCAGTATGGTGGAAGCAGACAGACTCTAGAATGGTCACAATCAGTATGGTGGAAGCAGACTGACACTAGAATGGTCACAATCAGTATGGTGGAGCAGACTGACACTAGAATGGTCACAATCAGTATGGTGGAAGCAGACTGACACTAGAATGGTCACAATCAGTATGGTGGAAGCAGACTGACACTAGAATGGTCACAATCAGTATGGTGGAAGCAGACAGACACTAGAATGGTCACAATCAGTATGGTGGAAGCAGACTGACACTAGAATGGTCACAATCAGTATGGTGGAAGCGGATTGACACTAGAATGGTCACGATCAGTATTGTGGAAGCAGACGGACTCTAGAATGGTCACAATCAGTATGGTGGAAGCAGACGGACTCTAAAATGGTCACAATCAGTATGGTGGAAGCAGACGGACTCTAGAATGGTCACAATCAGTATGGTGGAAGCAGACGGACTCTAAAATGGTCACAATCAGTATGGTGGAAACAGACTGACTTAAAGATAATCAAAATCGGTGGGATGGAAACAGATTGACCCAGGGATAGTCGGAAGCAGCATAACGGAAGCAGACTCACATTAGCATGACAGGAATTATTTGAGTGGAAGCAGACTATTAGCATATTTTGTTTTACCATGTCTGTTAGAAGAGTTTGAGTGGGACCCCTATAAGATCAAATTATTGTAAAGAATGGATTTGTGTGTGTGTGTGTTTGTGTGTTCTTGTTGTTGTTGTTGTTCGTAATAATGTTCTATATTAGTATCATCAGAGGTGTCAGATATGATATGTTTGATTGAAAGAGAAAAAAAAAAAAGTTCCCGCAATTTTTTGAACTTATTAGGACGAATCATCGTAAATAACTTAGTAAGATCAGACCAAAAAAAAAAAAAAAAAAAAAACTTTTTTTTTTTTTTAATTTCCATGATAAGGAAGGAAAATCATCTCTTTGGAGAAGTTCAAAAGCAATGTGTGTGTTAATGTGGTGGTGTTTAAGCCAGTCCCTAGGAAGTATTAGACAGTGTTGGTGAGCAGTGGCAAGTACCAGGTCTTAGCAGGGAATGGTGTGGAGTGGATGAAGTGTGTGCTAGTGGCCCATTGAGGTGTTGCAGAGTACCTGGCTGTCTTCCTTGACCACCACCCCAGTAGGGAGTCAGGCCACAAGTGTCTCTTAGGACCCCACCCCATACTCCCCTTCCCTGGGGCTGTTGTGAGTCTGACTTTGTTGGGATAAGAGACACTCCACTGTGTGTTGAATGTAGGACCAGGACTGTGTGTCTTATCAACAACTGCAAACACAATCAGCTATTTGTCATACAACCACACACAATAGGTTTTTTTCCCTACATTCTAGTAACATAGCAATCACTTTGTTCATTTGACAGCAACATCCTGTGACAAGCAGGCATCAGTAGTGAAAGGAATTGGCTTCACACCAGTCATGTTCACATAGCAACTGTTGATTTCCAGTCACTCCAGTTGAGTCATTTCATTATGGTCAGTCCTCTGGATCAGGAGGGAACGCAGAGACCCGCCTACATGCACATCTACACCACATCTACCATCCATCACAAATATCTTACCAGTAGGCCTACACTTGTGCGCACACACGCGCATGCTATCAAGCACACGCACACGCACACACACACACACACACACACATATGTGCGTGCGCACACGCACGCACGCACGCTCTCAAGCATGCATATGCACACACACTCGCACAGAGAAACACACATGCACATAAACAGGCACACTCACAGTGTTACTGGCTCTGCAGTGCTTTTGACACACTACACAAAATGGAACATGAACGCCGTGTTAGTGGCTGCTGTTTTAGGCAGCCATCCTTTGCCATCTTCATCGTTTGTGTAAAAATTGTAATAAATGATAGCTGATACTCAACATCTGTCTTTCCATCTTTTATCATGTACCTTGCCCTTTCATAAAATGTACGTCATCCTAGACTGGAGCCTTCATCACTTACACTTTTTTTTTTAAATGATAGCTGAAAATCAACATCAGTCTTTCCATCTTTATCATATACCTTGTCCTTTTATAAAATTTGTTAGGTCATCCTAGACTGGAGCCTTCATCACTTACACTTTTTTGGTTCTGTTGTTTGACTGTTCAGTGTCCAGTCCATGAGTAAGAAAATAAACAAGATGCATTGGTTCTGCTTAATTCTGTAGTTTTGTTTAATGATAATGGAAATGTAAGCAGGAAACATGCGAATTCTATGAAAGATGCATGCTGTGCCATGTAAATACAGATGTGCATCTCAGGTAGGAAACATGTCCGCTTGTTTTTCTTTCTCTCTCTCTTTCTTTCTCTCTCTCTTTCTTTTTTTTTTTTTTTCTTTCTTTTTCTAAGAAGTTCAAAATCAGAATGGGATTAGCACTACCAGAGGAAAGACTGGTCCACCAGAAGTTCTGTCAGTGGTGCTATGCATGGCAGGCGGCCCCAGATCATGGTCTGGAACAGCTGTGACATGTAGAGCATCGAGGTTGGCTTTACTGGAGGAAGTAGATGACTCAGGAGTGCATATATGACCTTTCAGAACTGGAGAACCAGCCAGCAGAAATGATCAGAAAGAGTGGCATTAGAACGGGTATAGTACTCCTTATTGCAGGTTCTTCAGAGTGGAGGCTGCTGAGAAGTATGCCAGTCTAGCCGGCAACTTGAAGGCATTGTGCATCCAGGCAAAAACACCTCGTCATAGAGCTGGGAAGCACGGGAGGAGCTCATCACAGCCGTCTAGGATCTGGAAACTCCGCTCTGATTTTGTTCTGGAGCTGCAGACCCGGATGGTTGCTGAGGGTGTTAGGACAGACAGAGGGGTGAGGGGCAGTAGAGATGGCTACAGATCAAGGTGTTAGGACAGACAGAGGGGTGAGGGACAGTATAGAGATGGCTGCAGATCAAGGTGTTAGGACAGACAGAGGGGTGAGGGGCAGTAGAGATGGCTGCAGATCAAGGTGTTAGGACAGAGGGGTGAGGGGCAGTAGAGATGGCTGCAGATCAAGGTGTAAGGACAGACAGAGGGGTGAGGGACAGTATAGAGATGGCTACAGATCAAGGTGTAAGAACAGACAGAATTAGTGTGTGAAGGCAGTATAGAGATGGCTACAGATCAAGGTGTAAGAACAGACAGAATTAGTGGTGAAGGCAGTAGTATAGAGATGGCTACAGATCAAGGTGTAAGAACAGACAGAATTAGTGGTGAAGGCAGTATAGAGATGGCTACAGATCAAGGTGGAAGGACAGACAGAGGGATGAAGGGCAGTAGAGATGGCTACAGATCAAGGTGTAAGAACAGACAGAATTAGTGGTGAAGGCAGTATAGAGATGGCTACAGATCAAGGTGTAAGAACAGACAGAATTAGTGGTGAAGGCAGTATAGAGATGGCTACAGATCAAGGTGTAAGAACAGACAGAATTAGTGGTGAAGGCAGTAGAGATGGCTACAGATCAAGGTGGAAGGACAGACAGAGGGATGAAGGGCAGTAGAGATGGCAACAGACCAGATGTCCCATACTTCAGCCATCTTTTGTTGCACATCTTGGGGTGGGATTCTGTACCTTGTGTGTAGCGTTTGGAAGCCTCGCCAGTGTGCCTTGTGAAAGGCGTTATTCTCTCTGATTGCTTAAGAAGAGCCCAGCATATTAACATCTCTCTCCCCCCCACCTCCCCCCCCTCCCCGCCGTGTGTGTGTGCGTGTGTGTGTGCGTGTGTGTGTGTGTGTGTGTGTGTGTGTGTGTGTGTGTGTGTGTGTGTGTGTGTGTGATTCACCTTGAATGTTGCCTGATGTCTCTCCCTCATTCTTCATCAGTTTTCTGTGTCTGCTGCTCTGCCACCGATCATTTGTGTTTTTTTCTGAACATGTGTGCTGGAGTGTCACTTGCTGTCCATGGACGTGATAGAATGATCCGTAAATGTGTTGGCATAGTTTGGGTAGATGTCTGAAATCTCATCACATCCAAGCGCTAAATCCCAGTAGTAAAGGGGCAGGACTTGCAGACAACAGAAGAGACGCCTGTTGGCCGAGTGAAGGTGGATTACGGTGGACGTGGATTTGCCCAGGGCGAAAGAGGCTTGAAGGAATTGTTAAACAAGAAGGCATTGTGCTGGAGTCCTTTGTCTGGCATACGTTAGCTGTCATAAAACTACATGCTCTGACAGAGCTCATTCACCACACTGACAGCACCGTATTAGGGATAAAAAGGGAAACAGGAAAATGAAAGAGGAGAGTTCTCTGTGTGTGTGTGTGTGTGTGTGTGTGTGTGTGTGTGTGTGTGTGTGAGAGAGAGAGAGAGAGAGAGAGAGAGAGATTCTTCTGCTACATGGATGAAAACTAGGTATGTGCATAAGATTATCTTTTCGCTTTTTTCCCACACTTATCACCCAAGCCCCATGCCCCATATGCACAGAATTGTTATAAATTATTGTGCAGAAAAATAATTGCGATTTACGTAGCATTATGTACACATCATTTTGGATTAAAAAAAAAAAAAGTACACACTCACACTCGCACACACATTCTCTCTCTCTCTCTCTCTCTCTCTCTCTCTCTCTCTCTCTCTCTCTGTTCATGAATTGTCACTTAGATCCAGGAACGAAACCCAGTTGCCGCAATAGTTAAACCGGAGAGAACACAACTAAATGATGGATGTTAGACAAACAACAGCAGCAGCAGAAACAACAACAACAAACCATAAACATAAAATATTAAGTTTTGATTTTTTTTTTTTTCTTAAGTAACTAAATGGAAGTAGAATTCCTGTGGAGCAAGTGCATACAAGTCTTTGTGGTGATAAGACAGTGGTTGGTTGTAGCATAATGCAGTTCTGCTCATTTTTCATTTTTTTTCTTAAATCACACAAGAGTAATTCCCAAGTTTTCAGCTTTTGTTATGGGGGATGTCATGTAAATATTTCCCAATCCCTCCGGAACTGTGGCATATGTGTTTTTGTTGTTCATCTATCTCTCTCTCTCTCTCTCTCTCTCTCTGAAAAAAATATCTGGTAGAGACCTAGCAGAAACATTGATACAAAATGTTTACATCTGGACCGTTCATCATGGACAGGGGAGTAGAGAGGCAGGAGGAGTGTGGGGTGGTGGCGGTGTAGGGTAGGTAGGTGGCATGGTACGGGTACAGAGGGAGATACAAGTGAAGATGCTTTGCTTTCTCTGATCTGCAGTCCCATCTCTCTCCGCTACTCAACTGTCTGTATTTACGTTCTTGTGTCTCATCATCATCAGAGAGAGAGAGGGGGGGGGGGGGGGGGGGGTGTGTAAGGGGAGTTGAAAGGGAGTGTATGAGGTGAGCGAGGAGGTAATGGGGGGGGGGGGGGGGGGGGGAGAGATTGGAGCTAACCTTTGAAGGCCTTTTCTAGTTCAGATTGCAATCACACTGTGATTGCACATTGTTGGTGTTCTTCAAGACACGTCTGGTCGCTCCACCCAGAGACAATTCCATCAGAAAACATCAAACGCTTAACCCAGCGCAGACCAAATTTACCTGCCTCCGGCGCACGATTGCCCACGAACACTCCAGGGACAAGCTGTTCATAAATAAATGATTTCCTTACGGTACGTCAGACCGTTAAACTATCGCAACACGGCTGCTGTGTTTGCCATTGAAATCAATGGCTGATAGCAAATGAAAGGGCAGATATTGGCAGATAAAAGGCGGGCCATTTTCTCCAGAGAAATAAAAATCCTGGCCATAATGTCGAGGAACGGTTCTTTTCAAAAGAGTAGGACTGGGCAAAACGAGATATTTTAGACTGGAAGAAGAGGACAGCATAAAAGATGACGGGGGGTTTGATGGGCGATGAAAATGAGAGGCCGGCTCTGGGTATGGGAGAGGTGATTTGTGCCTTGTTGGGCTGCTTTTAAATCCCCCGTTGATCAAAGCAGTGCCTCAACTTGCCACCCGTTTACTGCTCATTGTTAACTTCGTTAGCGCATCATTACATCTGGGCATCAAAGATGAACAGTTTTTTCCCCCATAGCTCTGTTTAATTATGCCCGCTACAGTTGGAAGTCGCCCCTTTTTCACGTGCCCGCTGTGTCTCCTCTCTTCCTCCTCTCCCATCCCCCGATTTAATCCTTCCGGTGTGCAGGTCAGAGAGGGCGACAGTGTGTAGCGCAGTGTGCCAGGGACTGACTAGAGGACCCAGGAGTGGGTTCTGTCAGTGTCGAACAGCTCAGCGACAGATGGTGCAGCCAGCCGCTCTTCCACTCGTCGTTATGGCTAAGGACACGGCAGACAAAGAACGGTGGTGCAGCCTCACTGTTCGCATCGCCTTTCCTTGGGGCTTTTGCTATGCTAGACAGGTTACTGTATTGATAGCAGTGTGCATTGTCAGGCCCTAAGTTTTCAGCTTTATATGTGGGGGATGTCATGTAAATATTTCCCAATCCCTCCGGAACCGTGGCATATGTGTTTTCTTGTTCATCTCTCTCTGTCTCTGTCTCTGTCTCTCTCTCTGATGAAGTGTTCCGCGACATTCAGGCTGATTAGAGTAAAGACCTTGTGGACAGCGTGCTGATTGCAGCGGATGCTGTTGCATGGCAACAGGAGGAGAGGTGGAGGGGGGAAGGAGAGTATGGGGGAAGGGGGGAGGAGCAAGTTAATTTGCAGTGAATAGCACGTGGACTGGGGCCATTCAGGAGAATCAATGGCAATTGCTCAGATTGAGGCCTTCACTGGTGGGCCTGGCTGCCACCACCCACCTTCTCCCTGTCTTTGTCTCCCATCAGCTACCCCCTCACCCCTCCCCCCCCCCCCCCCCACCAGTCTTCCCTTCACGTCAGTAGTCAGCTTTGCTGTCATGATCAAGCCAGTCTGTACATTACAACCAGGAGTTGCTCTTCCCAGTTTCACCAAGTACAGTACAGCCTTGGACCCATTAGTCTGCTGTGGACTGTGACTTGAACGTTTGGTGTATTTATCCCATTCATTGTCCTGTAGTCAGATGGCCAAAGGTGGTAGGGATACCCTGTCTAAGGTAATCATGGATCTTGTCTTCAGTCCTGCACAACGTGCTAGTGTTGTAACACCCAGTTCAGTCCATGATATCCTTCAGCTAGGATGGCTGGGGTCTGCTTGTCAAATCCAGCTGTCTTTGGTCTGCCTCTCACACTATGCCTTGAAGGAAGGCCTTGGGCTGGGAATGATGATTTAGGATGGATATACACCTGTACGAGTGCAGTTGAAGTTTGTGAGAAGACATTCCTGTCGGTCAGCACAACAGGTTGCATTGCAGCTGATATTTGTGTTGTGATGTGTTACCTGGAGTGGGTAAGCTGTCCAAGTAAAGTACTCGCTCAGAAACTCCAGGATGTTGGGCTTAAATCCTCCTGTCAGCGTCTAATTCTCATAGAGGGATGAATATCACTAGGAATTGAGGTGTGTGTGTTTTTACTAAGAAACTGTTAAGAGTGCTTTTCCAGATGACATTGGGTTTTGTGATGACGGCCATGGACCAGAGGGAGCCTTGTTTTGATCCCCTTTGGTTCTGCCTATTGCTTGTTGAAGACTGAAGGTGCCAGAAGGGGTTGATGTTTTCCTGTTGTTGGTTCATGGTTCAGTGGGATGACTGCAGCTTGTCTGGAATTTTCGAAAGGGTCACCATGGTTTGGAAGAGAACTGCAGTGACTTTTGATGATTATGATTCTGTGATGTCTGGGGACCTGCATAGGGAAAAACTGGTCATAATTTGAGCAGTGCTTTGGACCAACAGACCTTGCTCAGACGCTAGGGTAAGGTTTCTGAGACCTGGAAATCATGTGGATGCAACATATTCTGGCCCATGCAATAACAGAAAATGAAAAAAAAAGGTCTTTGAAATTAAAATGGCATAAATTGATTTAGATCTGTAAAATGGTTATTTGTTGGAGAAGGCATAGGTTAATCAAGTTCATAAAATGGATAATGGTTTGTGTCCAGAACATTTAGCTGACCTAGTCTTAGACTTAATAGCTACAAGAAATTTGCAGTGAAGACATTGATATAAAACAGAAGTATACAAAAAACCCCATTTATTCCAAAGACAACCAGACTTGGAGACACTCTTCCAGACAGTTTTAAAGTTCACAAGTTATCTCAGAAAATTTAAAGGTTGAAATTTCATGGTATGACTCAGTGATACCCTGTACTGTTATCATATTACGGAGACAGAAATAAACCCTGCACCCTGCAATCATAACTTAACCCTCTTGCATTAAGAAATGTTCATGTGAAACTTTTCCTGGTATTCAAAAATCAGAATGCTTTTTAAACACCAGTAGTGAGTGCCAAGTTAGGCCCCTTCTTTCATCAGTGTAGCCTTGACCCATGGCGCCAGATTCATTCCTGGTGGCAGTGCACAAGCCAGACTTTACTGGAACATTACCAACAGGCCTGAGTGACAGGCAGTGGGCTGCAGCAGGTGAAATGAACAGATGCCAGGGATTTCTGATTGGCAGGCTCTGGCAGGGTAAAATGCGAAAAGCATTGAATAAGTATCTTGTTAACATCATTTAGAAAGCAGATCCAATTTGATAGTGGTACCAGTTCAAAAACAAGCCTTTTATATTGTATTGGCTTAATTTAAATGTCATTAACATGAGACATAATTTCCACTCTTCCACCCAATAAACTTGGACTTGGTATTCTCTTCTGTGGGCTCAAAGTCCTCAAGCATGAATGTCAAACACTTAATAAACAGTCACCTTCATCTGTTTTGTTTGTTCTGTTTCCATTGGTAACTTTGAATATTCACCAGTCATTACTTTCATCACACACATTAATTAAGAGAAAAAGACTGAAAACACGACAAGTGCTAGCTGGCTTCATATTTTTGTTATATTGTATTATTTGCAAATATCTATTTTTTTTTTAAGAAAAGGCTTTGGAAAAAAGAAATAAAAATATTAAGACTTGTGTTGGATTGAACCACGGCACGTGTGGACATGAGCATGCACCTGTGTACCTGGCTTCCCACTGATCACACCTATGGAAAGGGGCATTTGGAAGTGTGTGTAAATATGTTTCAAGTAGGGGTGAAGTAGCTTAGGTATACTTTGGAATGACAAAATGTCACAGTGATGTTATAATACATGGATGTAATGTCACAATGATGTCACTGCATCTGAACCTAATGACATAGTGATGCTACAATGTAAAGTCATAATGTCACAATGATGTCACTGCATCTGAACCTAATGACATAGTGATGCTACAATGTAAAGTCATAATGTCACAGTGATGTCACTGCATCAGGACGTATGACATAGTGATGCTACAGTGCAAAGTTATGTCACAGTGATGTCACTGTAGCAGGACCTAATGACATAGTGATGCTACAATGTAAAGTCATAATGTCACAATGATGTCACTGTGTCAGGACCTTATGACATAGTGATGCTACAATGTAAAGTCATAATGTCACAATGATGTCACTGTGTCAGACCTAATGACATAGTGATGCTACAATGTAAAGTCCTGTCACAATGGTGGTACTGTATCAGGATATGTTACAGTGGTGTCACTGTATCAGGACCTGAAGATCTGGTGATGCTACAATGCAAAGTCATAATGTCACAATGATGTCACTGTATGAGGACCCATTGACCTGATGGACATACTGATGCTACAATGTAAAGTCATAATGTCACTGTGATGACATTAGGTCAGGACCTAATGACATAGTGATGCTACAATGCAAAGTCATAATGTCACAATGATGTCACTGTATGAGGACCCATTGACCTGATGGACATACTGATGCTACAATGTAAAGTCATAATGTCACTGTGATGACATTAGGTCAGGACCTAATGACATAGTGATGCTACAATGCAAAGTCATAATGTCACAATGATGTCACTGTATGAGGACCCATTGACCTGATGGACATACTGATGCTACAATGTAAAGTCATAATGTCACTGTGATGACATTGGGTCAGGACCTAATGACATACTGATGCTACAATGTAAAGTCATAATGTCACTGTGATGACATTAGGTCAGGACCTAATGACATAGTGATGCTACAATGCAAAGTCATAATGTCACAATGATGTCACTGTATGAGGACCCATTGACCTAATGGCATACTGATGCTACAATGTAAAGTCATAATGTCACTGTGATGACATTAGGTCAGGACCTAACGACATAGTGATGCTACAATGTAAAGTCTAAACACTGTATCAGTGACAGTGCCACGTGTCTGTGACAGCCAGGAACCAACCAAACATTGTGTCAGTGACAGTGCCACGTGTCTGTGACAGCCAGGAACCAACTAAACATTGTGTCGGTGACAATGCCATGTGTCTGTGACAGCCAGGAACCATCTAAACATTGTGTCAGTGACAGTGCCATGTGTCTGTGACAGCCAGGAACCATCTAAACATTGTGTCAGTGACAATGCCATGTGCCTGTGACAGCCAGGAACCAACTAAACATTGTGTCGGTGACAATGCCATGTGCCTGTGACAGCCAGGAACCATCTAAACATTGTGTCAGTGACAGTGCCATGTGTCTGTGACAGCCAGGAACCATCTAAACATTGTGTCAGTGACAGTGCCATGTGTCTGTGACAGCCAGGAACCATCTAAACATTGTGTCAGTGACAGTGCCATGTGTCTGTGACAGCCAGGAACCA
Source organism: Conus betulinus (assembly GCA_016801955.1). Taxonomy (NCBI): domain Eukaryota; kingdom Metazoa; phylum Mollusca; class Gastropoda; order Neogastropoda; family Conidae; genus Conus; species Conus betulinus. Next base: position 290,570 of record JADBJO010000208.1, read on the forward strand.
TCTAAACATTGTGTCAGTGACAATGCCATGTGCCTGTGACAGCCAGGAACCAACTAAACATTGTGTCGGTGACAATGCCATGTGTCTGTGACAGCCAGGAACCATCTAAACATTGTGTCAGTGACAGTGCCATGTGTCTGTGACAGCCAGGAACCATCTAAACATTGTGTCAGTGACAATGCCATGTGCCTGTGACAGCCAGGAACCATCTAAACATTGTGTCAGTGACAATGCCATGTGCCTGTGACAGCCAGGAACCATCTAAACATTGTGTCAGTGACAATGCCATGTGCCTGTGACAGCCAGGAACCAACTAAACATTGTGTCGGTGACAATGCCATGTGCCTGTGACAGCCAGGAACCATCTAAACATTGTGTCAGTGGCAATGCCATGTGTCTGTGACAGCCAGGAACCATCTAAGCAGTACAGCAGTAACCATGTGGATAGTGTTATAAGTCACAGTGCTTTCATGTTGCTTGTGAAATGCAGTGAGCAGTGAAACTCTGTGTGTGTGTGTGTGTGTGTGTGTTGGGGGGGGGGGGGGGGACTATTGCATACTGAAGTGCAGGGCACATGGGCAAACTGCGGCCTTGGTTTGAGTTGGTTGGTGTGCTTCAGTACATGCTTGGTTTGAGTTGGTTGGTGTGCTTCAGTACATGCTTGGTTTGAGTTGGTTGGTGTGCTGCTTCAGTACATGCTTGGTTTGAGTTGGTTGGTGTGCTGCTTCAGTACATGCTTGGTTTGAGTTGGTTAGTGTGCTTCAGTACATGCTTGGTTTGAGTTGGTTGGTGTGCTTCAGTACATGCTTGGTTTGAGTTGGTTGGTGTGCTTCAGTACATGCTTGGTTTGAGTTGGTTGGTGTGCTGCTTCAGTACATGCTTGGTTTGAGTTGGTTGGTGTGCTTCAGTACATGCTTGGTTTGAGTTGGTTGGTGTGCTGCTTCAGTACATGCTTGGTTTGAGTTGGTTAGTGTGCTTCAGTACATGCTTGGTTTGAGTTGGTTAGTTTGCTAGAGGACATGCAGGATTGGTGTTGGCTGGTGTTGAGCTCAGCTGTCATGTTAGAAAGCAGTGGGGCGGTTCTAGAGATGAGCACTCGGCTGCTGAGAACGAGGAGTCTGCCTCCAACTCCCATCACCTTTCCGTGCACAGGGGAGGTGGATTAGTGGCTGGCGGTGGGATCCCCTTGTCCCCTGCGGACAGAACTAACTGGCTGTGTTGCTGCCCTAATGAAGGCAGTGTCTGCCCACAGCCCCGTCCCCCAGCCTCTTTCGCAGGCCACTTAAGGCGGCTCTGGGCCAGTCTCCTCCTGCCGCTATCTGGCTTGGCCCACACCTCCACCGCCTTCGCCTTCCCTCTCCTCTAGCCCTGGGAGCTGGACAGGCGTTGGGAGAGAGGACGTGGGGAGGTCACCAGTGTCATGGTCAATGACAGGAAAGGGGAGTCGGTCCTCGTCCCTCGCCAATTACCAAAGGATTATAGGGAATCTCTGTGCTGGGCTGTCTTCGGCAAAAATAGACTGAATTTGAAGAAAGTTGTGAGGGAGCGAATTTCTGCTTTCTTGTAGCCGAAGTTGATTAATCAGAGAAGACCCACCTCTGATTGTTTCTTGCAACCAAACTTTCGATACTAATTGTACAATGTGCTTGCTTCTCTCTCTCTCTCTCTCTCTCTCTCTCTCTCTCTCTCTCTCTCTCTCTCTCTCGCCCCCCTCCCGCCCTCCCTCCCTTGCGATGCAGTCGTACCACTCACTTACAGTTTGTTTGTGTTGTTGTTTTATCTTGAAGAAAATTGAATACAAAAACATATTCTCAGCATGAAACGTAATGTGATTTTCATTTTGGGGGAATTTGACTGCAATGTCCAGTTCCACGTGGAAGGGGAGAACAGGTTCTTTGGATGGGGGCTGGGAAGCGGCGCCCACTCATGCACCGCTGTACTGTACTCCTTGTCTACTTTGTGGGTCGGCGATAGACCGAAAGAAATCACCGTTTGACCGACACTTTGTTGACTGAACAACAGCAGTTTGATGAATTGAAGATTCAGTCCTGAAAAAGACAAGCGGTTTTCGTGCTGATTGTGATCTTGGGAGAATCGCTCTAGGCATGATTTTTTTTGTCTTTCGTTTGAAATGTCTGAAGAAGACATTTGATTGAAATGTACTTGTCTGTTTCCTACTTTGTATTGAAAGATGTGTTACTTTCAGTCTTCTTTCTTTTAAACAAAATTTTGGCTTGACAAATAATCATTTGAAATCGACTACGGAAATGGGAAGACGGATATACGGAGTTAACGGAGATGCTGTGACGCGGGGTACCCAGGCTGACAGCCCGGGAACTTGGCCAGAGACCGAATTAGGTGCAGTCCTTTGCTCCACGGTCATCGTCGTCTTGCACATGGACCGTGTGATGAAGGCTGCACAGGACAGAAGAGGGATAGCCTGAATTCCATCAGACACTGCTTGCCAGTCACAGTCACAAGAGTGGAGGGGAACCAGGTGGGGTCGGGTGGAATTCTTATTGGAATTAGCAGCGGTAATAGTATTAGTAGCTTTGTTTTGTTTTGTTTCGTTTTGCTTTTTAGGGGCAGAGGAGGGAGAGTTATTTTGTGATAATGCTCCAACACACACACACACACACACACACACACACACACACACACACACACACACACACACACACACACACACACACACACGTTGGAAGCATGAACGATGAGAATAAAAAAAAAATAGCAAGGTAGAACAGGTTCCACAGAAGACCTTATAGACTGTTGTTTTTTTTTAATGTAATGTGCAGCAGCGTGGACAAAAGCCAGAAATATAGTCTTTTAAAAGGCATTTTTGACAGTCTGATTTATATAATTAAGCGCCTGTTTCGGTTGTTTTGTCTGGATACGCCTACCCATTCGATTGAAGACTTTTGAACGGAGGGTGGTATGTTTTGTTTGTTTTTTTAAAATATAGCTAAGGTCACTAACGTCCGGAGAAAGGAAACCATGTTTTCAAATGGCGAGGTTGAGTTTCTTACACCCGAGGTATTTTACAACTCAGCGAAGGTCTGGGGGGGGGGGGGGGGGGGGGGGGGGCTTTCTTATGATCTGTTTTTTTCTTACATCCGAGTTTCTTATAAGCGGAGTCTTCTGTATATGTGTTCTGCCAGCTCGTCTGATCCATTGCGCCCAGTGTTTCCTTCATGCCACCGGGATCGTTCATCCCTCAGTGTCTGTCATGAAGATTGACACAGAGGTCATTGCCGACTACCACCTGCCTACAGCTGCTGGGCCAGTCAGGAAAGGACTGCATTTAAAAGAGAAGCTAGTCAGACAGCAGAACTAGGAGCATGCACACACTCTCTCTCTCTCTCTCTCTCTCTCTCTCTCTCTCTCTCTCTCTCTCTCTCTGGCATTCGCGCTCGTATGTGCGTGCACTTTCAAAAGAGGGCTAGAGATGGAGCGGGGAAGGGGGGGGGGGGGGGGGGGGGGGGGGAGTATTCCGGGGGAGGGGGGAGAGGATGAGTTAAGACGACGAAGATTGATGGATGGAAAATGTTATCCAAATAGCCCTGCAGCGAAAAGAACATTGATTGTAAAATCCTGTCCGACTGAAAAGAGACGCTGTGGTCAGGCTGAGTGTGGGTGAATCCAGGTCCTTAATGGGACGAAGACCCCGCAAGGCTGTGAGTGCAAGGTTTGAATCCAGGTCATTGATGGGCAGGCTGTGAGTGCAAGGTTTGAATCCAGGTCCTTGATGGGCAGGCTGTGAGTGCTGGGTTTGAATCCAGGTCTTTGATGGGCAGGCTGTGAGTGCTGGGTTTGAATCCAGGTCTTTGATGGACAGGCTGAGTGCTGGGTTTGAATCCAGGTCTTTGAGGGTCTTTGATGGGCAGGCTGTGAGTGCTGGGTTTGAATCCAGGTCATTGATGGGCAGGCTGTGAGTGCTGGGTTTGAATCCAGGTCATTGATGGGCAGGCTGTGAGTCTGGGTTTGAAGGGGTTGAAGTGCTGGGTTTGATCCAGGTCATTGATGGGCAGGCTGTGAGTGCTGGGTTTGAATCCAGGTCCTTGATGGGCAGGATGTGAGTGCTGGGTTTGAATCCAGGTCTTTGATGGGCAGGCTGTGAGTGCTGGGTTTGAATCCAGGTCATTGATGGGCAGGCTGTGAGTGCTGGGTTTGAATCCAGGCCATTGATGGGCAGCTGTGAGTGCTGGGTTTGAATCCAGGCCTTTGATGGGCAAGAAGACCGGCAAGCCTGGTCCAGCCATTGCTAGACAGAGATCATGTTAGTATACATAGAACAAACACAACATTGATTTATTTTTTATTATTATTATTAATATAAATATATATATATATATATATTTTTTTTTTTTTGCTAATGCAGTCCCATTCCTTGATGGTCCCTAAAGATTTTTAAAATCTGTACCAAAGGAGAAGATGGGGGGGGGGGGGGTGGTAGGGAGAATGGATGGCTTTGATCATAAGAAAGTCATGGAACGTCTGTACTTGTGTGTGTGTGTGTGTGTGTGTGTGTGTGTGTGTGAAGAAACTAGTGTATATAATTATTTGGGAGATACGTAGAACAGCGAAGAGTTTTGTAAAGAGAGGAACCATCATTATGTCACAGGTCGTTGTGATGATTCGAGTTCCATTCTGTTTGCCATATTTACATAGAAGTCGGTGAAATGTGGCTTTTAATGCCTTCTAGATTATGCTTTGGACAACTGCGTATGGTGAAGGCTGGGGAAGTTTGAAAGGTTTTCAGTAGAGTGGCTGTTCAAAGTTGGCCTGCTGATTGTTTTGTTTGTTGTATTTTTTTTTTTTAACTTCGTGCACATGCAGTCACGCACACTCACTTGATACTACTTACAGCGAAGACACTTCCAGAATATATGCCCGAGCTTGAAACGGTCTCCCCAAATACAAGACCCAATTGGAATGATTGAGAGAGATGTAAAAAGATAGCGGAATAGTTGAAACAGTTGAAATAAATGCGAAGCCGGTGGTGGGTGGGTGAGTCGGTTGGTTGGTTTGGCTTTGTATTTTAAGCAAAAGAAATAAAAAGAATAAGCAAAATAAATCAAAAGAACTCATCTTTAACTTGTAGAATCTGATAAGGTAAAAGTGATTATATATATACATGTATGCTTACAGATAGGGAGAAGGAGGGGGGGGGGGGGTGATTATTTGCAATGAAGCATGCGCTTTGTGTTGTTCGCATTTGATCTTGCGCTTGTTAAAACGGCGTATGAATTGTTAGAGGTGACTAAAGTGTAGTCCAGTCACTATCTTTTGTCCATGGCTGAAGGGAAAAGGGAGGACACTAAATGTCATTCAACACATCATGAGGAAAGAGGAGTATGAAAATGGAGTCATGTTCGGTTCGGAGCATGTGAGTAAGTAGTTATCGTGCTGTGCTCATAGATACAGTGCTGTGCTCCTAAATATAGTGCTGTGGTCATAGGTACAGTGCTGTGGTCATAGGTACAGTGCTGTGGTCATAGATACAGTGCTGTGGTCATAGATACGGTGCCGTGGTCGTAGATGTAGTGCTGTGGTCATTCCTAGAGAGAGAAGAGAACAGAAATGGGAAAGGCTGGCTGTGGTGTCTGTGGCCATTCTGTGTGTTTTGAAGATGTGCAGATAGGCTCTAACCCTTCCGGCCATGCCTTTGCTCATCCGCACCTCCTCCTCCCTCCCCCTTCTCACCGTCATTACTTTCTCCTTTTCTCTCCTCCTTCCCGCTGTCGGGGGAAAAGAGAGAGAAGAAGAAAACATGCGCTCAGAGAACAGAAATCAGTTGTGTGAATAAAAATCATACTGAAATAATCAGTCATAGAGAATAGAGTCAGCCAGTATGTTTTGTGTTCATCGTCCACTTCCCTTCATAGCAGTAAGCGTGGTTTTAGTTCCATTGCTGTGGATAGAAACGGAAAGTCAACGCCAGTAGGGACAGAACAACAGAGGACCTGTGCCCATGAGGGGATAAGGTGGAAAGAATGTAAGCCTTTACCACCACCACCACCCCCCACCCCCCACCCCCCATCTGATAAAACCAGTAGAACCTGGGCCATTTTCCTCGCCATTTTGAGCCTTTGATTGGGAATTGAGACTTTATTGACGACTGGTAGTAACCCCAACAGCAATTACAGAAACAAATGTTGGCTGCACTCAGGGAGCGCTTGCTTCATTTCTAGCCTGATGAGCCGCCTGTGGAAATCAATGCTGGCCTCCAGTCCCTTCTCCCCTGCCAGACATAATTCAGTCAGAAAGCTTTTTCCGCTTTTATGCACAGGCCCTAATTTCCTGACAAATAGGGACGATTTTTCCCTTCCCTTCTGGGCATGGTTTTTCATGTGTCCAAGTCATTGGACTGCCGCTTTGTCAGTACTGCTCTAATGGTCTGCCCACCTTTCGGCCCCCCCACCACCCCCTCTCCCTCTCACCTTCCTTCACATAGCCTGTGTTGAAGCTGGGGGAAGGCTTTTTTTTTTTGGAGGGGGGGGGCGGGGGGGGGCGGGTTTTTTTTTTTTGGGGGGTAAAGGGGGGGGGGGGGGGGGGGAGGTGGGGGGGTGGGGGTCGGGGGGGGGGGGGGGGGGGGGGGGGGGGAGTTCCTGGGGGGGCGGGGCATGGGGGGTCCAGTGGGGGGGTGGGGGGGGGGGGTCATGGCTCCCTGCCAGAATCAACAGTATCTTTGTCTCCTGGGCTTCCCAGCAGGGGGGAGAGCAGGAGAGCAGTAGCAAGTAGCATAATACTCTCTTCAGCACCTCGCCCCTTTTCTTTTCTGCTTTGTACAGCCTTCACTAGTTTGAAGCGGAGAGAATATTGCCCCAACATTTATTGGAACTCCTGTGGGTTCGCTACCACTGCTGCTGTTTAGTGCGCCTCTTGTCCTTTCCTTTTAAAACATTCCGTTGATAAAAAAAAAAAAAAAAAACAAAAAAGGCCAATATCTACTGTTATCCTGTTGGCTTATTGCCGCTGCTGCTGTTGTTGCTACTTGCAGTACTGAAGCTGCCACTTTTGCTTTTTGAAAATAAACAAGTGGTTTATTACTACCGAAGGCAATGGAGAATGTAATAAATGTCTGGATTGTAAAAGATACTTAAAAATGTGTACGTAACATCCTCCGATTTTTATATATTTATATATGTAAACTGCGTTTGAATTGCGTAGATTTTCTTCCACAGACACTGCTCAACCCATTCATTGCTTTCAAGTAATGTAAATGTTTCCAGTAGTGGTCTGCGCTGAAAATTAAGATTCTGCCCCCCCCCCCCCCCCCCCCCCCCCCCCTTCTGGAAGACTGGGAAAGACGGGGTATCTGTGGGGCTCAAGGCGCAGCATTTTTTTTTTTTCGCTTAAAGCTGTTTGATATTGTCCACGCGTTATTTAGAATTCAGAGACACTCTTCCACATCCAGTTTTGTTTTAATTTAGAGAGGAGGAGGGAGAAAAGGAAAATGTGGGAACAGAAGAGGAAAAAGAATCGAGAAAGAGCAAAAAAAGGGATGAAGCCTTAGAATAAGGGAGGATAGGAAAGGAATCAAGAGACGGTATTGCTTGGGGAAAAAAGGAAAATCTTTTGAGGTTGAGAGCTGGATGGAGAAGAGGGGGAGGAAAAAGGAGAAAAGAAAAAGAGGTGTGGACGGGGGGGGGGTGGGGGAAAAAAAATGGAGAAAAAAGAGGAGATTAGCAAAATTAGGAATGTGAGTTGAACAGGAAATGACTCTGTCTAAAAGCGCGGAAAGAATAGCACTCAAGAAAAGAAAGAGACGAGAAGAAGAAAAGAACAAGGAAGAAGGAGAGAGAGGGGAAAAACAAGAAGGAAGATTAACTCCCAAGGGAAGATCGTCGACCCTTAAATAGAACAAACGGATATATCAGGAATCAGTTCGTTTTTCGTTTTGATTGGAACATCTTTTGGTTACACGGAATTTAAAACAGAGAAATGACAGGAATTTGACAATGTGTTTGAATTGTATTGGGGGATTGGAATGGGAATTTGAAATATGTATTTATTGATGAAGATTGGAAAAGACCAAAGGACAATGAATTATGATGTGACACCACACAAAGGCTCCAGCAATTCATGTGCTCTCTTAGCATAGAGGGGTTGAGGGGGGTGGGAGTGGGGATGGGGGGAAGTCGTTTGTTTTGTAAGGGGGAGGGCAGGGGGGGGGGGGGGGGGGGGGAGAAGTGGAAGGGGGGGGGGTGGAGGAAGAGTGAGTCGGTAACGGTGTGGGGCGGGAATGCGGGAATTGAGGGGGGGGGGGACATTAGGGGGAACGAAGGGGGGGGGGGGGGGGGGGGTGGAATAGGCAAATAGCAAGTAAGGGAAGCGTGATGGGAATGGAAATACTCGGGGGAATCATCGAGACAGGGTGCGATTGGGATCGTCGTCACGCGCTAGCCACAACGTATTCACAAACACAAAACACACACCGAACCACACACAATAACACATTATCAGGGACAGAAATCGTCACCTTCATGTACACCACCAAAAACCATATGACCCATCTGTTAGCGTTGAGTTCAGAACGGATGTACAGGGGTTTCTTCAGAGAAAATATCAATAATTCAAAATAAATTCGTTTTCGAAAAATACCAGAGACGAAGAAATGACACCAGGGCAGGCTAGACAATAGAGGATTGTGATGACAAAGTGATGGGAGGATGGGGGGGGGGGGGACCGGGGGAGGTAGGACTGGTCCGGCCGTAAGCATCGCAATACGATCAGTGGCGCTTATCTCAGGCGGTGTTGCAGGGGCCACAGGGGGAACGGGGGGGGGAGGGTACACATGGGGCTGGCGGACCATTGTGTCTGGTTATATAATTAGAATGAGGTAGGGCCATGGGTTGGGGGGGATGGGTAAGGTTGGGTAATATATTAGGGTTAATTAATATGATTGTTATCGCAGTTACGGTAGCATTGGTAATGGCTATATGGTTTAAGGTAAAATGGTACAGGCGACAGGTGGAGAACCACGGCTTGGAGTTAGAGTAACAACGAGTGTATAGCACTAGGGGGTGTAAGTCTTGGGGGGTAGGTTAGGGTAGGTGGGTATTTATTACCCACGGTTGTATCCTCACACCCCCCAACGTCACGACAGGACAGCGCGGACGTAACACCGCCACAGCATGCTGCATGGGTAGACAGCCTGCTTAGCATGGGCGGTTGTTGTATTAGGGTGTAATAATAGGTTAACGGATGGGAGGAGGCGATCTGTGCCACAGAAGGGGCGGGTGCAGTTTTGGAGACAAACAGAAGAGAAAGGGGGGAGGGAGGGGGAAAAAGGCAAATGCTATTGTGCAAAAAAAATTCTTCATCACGAAATGCGGTTCGCGCGACTAACTGTATTCAATTTATCCCCTCGGCGAACGAGTGTTTTTGCAATTTCCCCGTTTGCAGCACGACGTTGGGCTTCAATCTTCGATATGTGTCGATACTTGCACGGAAACCCGGAGAAGGACCCCCTCCTCTCCCCCCACCCCACACCCCTTCCCTCGGCCATCGATCCCGCTGGTCGGGGGGGGGGGGGGGGGGGGGGGGGGGGAGGGGAATGGGGGCTGGCTGCCATTGTCTGAATTGAATGCAGGGCTTGGGGGGGGATATTATCGGGCCAAGTCCATCGCAATCGGTCGCATTTGCCTGGTGTAAAATATTCAGCGAGGTGCCGGATCAGGTCGACTTGAGAGAGATCAGTGGCAGCTTGGGCTGCAGAGGGATTACATAGAAAGTCGTGGGGACATTCTTCACCATCACCATCAGGCACACAGCCGCTGCTGATGAGAGACAGCTTGCTTACATGTTATTGTTGTTATTGTTGTTTTATTGTTGTTTTTCATTTATTTGTATTATTTATATGGCGTCAGTCCGTTTCTCTCTCTCTCTCTCTCTCTCTCTCTCTCTCTCTCTCTCTCTCTCTCTGTGTTAAATTCATTCTGACAGCTCCTTTTCTTCAGTGCGTTTTGGGACCAGACATAAACAAAAGATCTTCAGTCATGCAGACATGAATTAAGATCAGTGAAGACCTGCTTATACACACACGTTCCTTGTAGTCGGTACATGTGTTCCACGGACATAGAAAGACATATCAACAAGCAGCCCACTCCACTTGCCCTGTCTGCACGTGCTGTCGCCCGCGACACGCTGAACAGCGCATGATACGTCAAGCAAGCTCAGTTTGTTTTCCAGGAAACTGAAAGCTGGGTGAATTGTGGGAAGCAGTTTCTCACTTGGGTACATCACGCAGTCTTGTCATAGAGTCACGACTTCTTGACACTGTGTGTACAGTTTGGCGTTTTGGTTGAAATTAGACTGGTTGTGGGAAAAGAAATAGTCCAGTATGCAAAGTGGACGCAAATGACGAAGTCTGAGAAAGTGAAAGCGTCCAAACGACAAAGGGCCTTCTTGGCGGCTGGCTTGGAAATTAGCCACAAGGAGGATGCTTTTCGTGGTAGATAATTTGTTTTGTTTTAACCTCAAACATGGAATTTGATTATAATTCTTTTCTGCCGCACATGAACATTTTGTACGGGCTGCGGAAGTAAACTTCGATATTGTGAGTGAAAGACAGAAATATAGTGAAATCTGTAGCTACGTATTGTGAGCCCTTTGATAGATACATCTCAGTACTATAGCTCTGTCTGCGAACATGGATTGATTATGATTAGGCAGTATCCCAGCATACACCGCTCAAAGGTTACATCAAAGAGGAGGCAGCAAACATAGACTGCTGTGGTAGCCCTTTCATTTATGTTCGTGATAGACTTTTTGTGTATTCCACTACCAAGCAAGAGCGGATACTGATTTACGATGGAGGCTTTCTCTAGAAGTGCTTATTGTGAAGTGCCATACTAACTCTGTTAGTTGAATTGGTGTATCAAAAAGAGATGAGGAGAAGTGGGAGAGGTGGTGACAGTGATGCATCAGTTTGAAATTGGAAGCTAATCATCAGGTGGAAAATTGAAGATACCGGGGTGGGTAGGGGGTCTGGCTTGACTTGCTCAAGTGGAGGCCTTGATGATATTGGTCAGGTTTTGAATAGCTGATGGTGTGTTGTGTGTGCTGTACTGGTCAGTAGGGTGATGGTAGTGGTCACTGTCCTGTGTGGTCGTGTTGTGCTGTACTGGTCAGTCTGTAGTAGGGCTGAAGGCAGTGGCCGTTATCCTATGTGGACGTGTTGTGCTGTACTGGTCAGTCTGCAGTAAGGCTGAAAGTGGTCACAATCCTATGTGTGTGGACGTGTTGTGCTGTACTGGTCAGTCTATAGTGAGGCTGAAGGCAGTGGTCATTATCCTATACGTGTGGACGTGTTATGTTGTATGGGCAGTAGGGTGAAAGCAGTGGCCACTATCGTTTGTGGACGCGTTGTGCTGTGCTGGTCAGTATATAGTAGGGCTGAAGGCAGTGGTCACTATCGTATATGGACGTGTTGTGCTGTGCTGGTCAGTATATAGTAGGGCTGAAGACAGTAGTTGCTGTCCTATATGGACGTGTTGTGCTGTGCTGGTCAGTATATAGTAGGGCTGAAGGCAGTGTCACTATCGTATGTGGACGTGTTGTGCTGTGCTGGTCAGTATATAGTAGGGCTGAAGGCAGTGGTCACTTTCGTAAGTGGACGTGTTGTGCTGTGCTGGTCAGTATATAGTAAAGCTGAAGGCAGTGGTCGCTAACCTATGTGAAGATGTTGTGCTGTGCTGGTCAGTATATAGTAGGGCTGAAGGCAGTGGTCGCTAACCTATGTGAAGGTGTTGTGCTGTGCTGGTCAGTATATAGTAGGGCTGAAGGCAGTGGTCGCTAACCTATGTGAAGGTGTTGTGCTGTGCTGGTCAGTATATAGTAGGGCTGAAGGCAGTGGTCGCTAACCTATGTGAAGGTGTTGTGCTGTGCTGGTCAGTATATAGTAGGGCTGAAGGCAGTGGTCGCTAACCTATGTGGCAGCCGCCTGTCGTCTTGTGCAACCCTTCCCGGAGGGCCGGCCTCCGCCACTGCTGTCAAACAGTCATCTAGCTGCCAGTCTGGCTCTGCTATTGACCGCCCTGGCCGACACTGCTGTCTGGGCTGGAGAGCTGACTCCGTTTGCCGGAACATTTCAGTGTCGACGTCGTTTCCCACGGGCGAAATGTGATGATTGGTTAAAAGCATCAGTAAGCTGTGATCTCTGACGTTGGACGGCCGATGGGCTTTGGAGGATTGCCGTCATTTGGTGTTTCAGAGAGAGAGAGAGAGAGGGGGGGGGGGGTAAGGGAGGGAGGATGAGGGGCAGGGGACGGTCGACGGATTGGGATGGGGGAGGGGGGAGTAGTGTGACACATGGGGGATGCGGGGTTTGGGAGAAGGTAGTAGGGGTGAAGCAGGTCACAGCGATGGCCAAACTTCTGGTGTGGAAAAAAAAAAAAAAAATGCTTTTTAGTGTACCCCACCCCAGCCCCACCCACCCTCTCCACTTTCCCCACACACCCGCCTCGCTTCTTTGCCACGTTTTGACCCAGTTTCCATCTTGTGTGCGGTGTCTACATCATAGTCACTTGAGGGTGGTGCAGACGACAGGCCTTGACTGGTGGCGGAGAGCCAGGCAGACACAGAGGGGAGACGGGTTCCACGTGCAGACAAAGACAAGCAAGCCGTGAGGGTTTGAGCCCAAGAGGCAGCGAGAAGGGTGTAAATTAGTTATCTCTAATGGACACGGGGAACAGCACCGCGGCACGGGCAGACAGAAAGAGGAGACGATCTGGTGGCCGAATTGATGGAGGTTTTCCCTGTCGATGTAAATTCAATTTGCTGCCTTTAGTGCCCCCCCCCCCCCCCCCCCCCCCCCCCCCCCCTGGGGGCCGTGGTGTGGTGGAGGTGGTGTGGAGAGGAGTGAGGCATGTGAAAGGACTATTAACGGGCGAGCCTTCTTGGGTGCGGCGTTCGCTGTCTGTGATTGTACTCTCCAGTCACTACCAGTTAGCTGGGGGGTGTGGCTGAGGTTAGAAGGCGGTATGGGGGGGGGGGGGGGGGGGGGGGGGAGCGCACGCGCACGCACACACACACACACACGCGCGCGCGCGCGCACACACACACACACACACACACACACACACACACACACGACAAACTCGTTTCAGAAGTTGAGGCTTTTGTCTGGTACTAGGTTTGGACATGAAGCATCATCTGACAGAATTGCTGGCAGCATTTCAAGTCATTCAGACCCCAGCTGATTGCTGAGGCCACGGAAGGAGTGACAGCGAGTTAACATAGGAACTATGTGTGAAAAGGCTCAACTACAATTCAGAATTTTGTTGAGAAACTAAAAGAGACTGAAAATAGAGTAAAATAACAATTATTTCAAACCAGATTGTAGTCATGTCCAGGAACTAAGAACGGTGTAAAATAACAATTGCTACAAACCAGGTAAGATGAAAATGCTAAATGTGGAGCATCTCAGTATTGTCACCCTGCCTTCAGAATGATGCTTCCGAATTGTCCCTTCCCGTTCCCTGCTCCTCACTATGTCTGCACGCTGTGTGTTCTGATATCTGTTTGTAGTACCTGTTTGTGATCAGGGACTGCTTTGTGTTCTATGTGAAAAGAATTTACACAGCCTTGTGAGACTTCAGATATCCAGTTACATTATTAGTTCCAGAAATGAGTTTTATGACTCGTGCACATGAGAACATCGCTGTGCGTCAGGAACATCAGCTTGAGAGCCAGCCATACTTTTTTTTTTTTTTGGATAAATCTTTTTTCTTTTTATTTTCTGTCTTCAAGAGTAACCATATATGGCATCTTCCCTCCTACCGCCCCACTGCCATCCACTGGCAGAAGCTGAGAGAAAAAGCGGAGTGTTGGTGTTGAGGGTTGGCTAGGTTGGACCCTGTCCCTGCTGCTGGTGGAGGTTGGACCCTGTCCCTGCTGCTGGGTGGAGGGGGAGTGTGACAGGGGGCCGTGTGACAGGCGTAAAAGAGAAGCGGTGTATGTGGTGGAGAGCCCGGGGATCCTCTTTCCGCGCTGTGGCCTGCTGCAGGGATCACTGCCTTCCCCTGGGCTCCCGCCTGTCAGTGTCAAGCTGCCTGGCCTGGCCTACATGCCCTGCTGCTGCTTTACTACTCAGCAGCAGCCCCCCCCCCCCCCCCCTTCCACCCTTATCTCTTCGCCCCTCTCCTCCCACCCCCCCGCCTGTGCTGTGATCGGCAAGTAAAAAAGAAAAAAAAAAAGGGGGGTGGGGGAAGGTCAGTACCACAGTGAAGCAGGGTGCCGGGGTGAACGTATAATAGAGTCGGTTGCCGTTGCTTCTCTGTAATCCGACAAGTTGCTATTCAGCCACACTATGGTTGGAAACCTCTCAAGTGCTAGAACCGGTTACAACCGCTTTACCTCTTCACACCTCGAGTTGCAATCAAAGCCGCTTCAGGCAGGTGCCTTTGTTGCTAGACAGGCGAGTGCCGATGCTTTCTTGCAAGCGAGACTGAGCCGTGAAAAAGAGGCGTGGACTACTGTAGCGACCTCAGCAGTTTGACTGAGAAAGATGGCCGCGCCGAGTGCACACCACTTGGTCATCACGTGGGCTACTGTAGCGACCTCAGCAGTTTGACTGAGAAAGATGGCCGCGCCGAGTGCAACCACTTGGTCATCACGTGGGCTACTGTAGCGACCTCAGCAGTTTAACTGAGAAAGATGGCCGCGCCGAGTGCACACCACTTGGTCATCACGTGGGCTACTGTAGCGACCTCAGCAGTTTAAACTGAGAAAGATGGCCGCGCCGAGTGCACACCACTTGGCCATCACGTGGGCTACTGTAGCGACCTCAGCAGTTTAACTGAGGAAGATGGCCGCGCCGAGTGCACACCACTTGGTCATCACGTGGGCTACTGTAGCGACCTCAGCAGTTTAACTGAGGAAGATGGCCGCGCCGAGTGCACACCACTTGGTCATCACCGAGGAACTGGAAGCCATCAACACTGGGTCACTTCACTCAGACCCATTGAACACCTGACACACCCCGCTGCCCGATTACTTCATTAGGACACCATGGAGATGTTACTCGTCACACCTCAGAGCTCTGTCTTTGTCTTTGGGGGGACCATATGGGAGTGTTACACCCCAAGGCTGGATCAGTTCATCAAGACGCCGGTGAGGCACCGCACAGTGGGATGTCGTTCAGGTCAGCCATCTCTTGCTCTCTGGCTGTCGAGTCTTGGGATGACTGAATACTGTCATTGCCACTGCCATTCATGAGGTGTTCTTTTGAAGATCAAAGCAATGTGTTGCTTGAGATGAGAGTTGTTGTTGTCAGGCTGTGGCGAGGACTAGTAATCTTCAGTTTTATGCACAATTTGGCGATCAGTATGTGGCCTGTGTGCCTGTGCAGTTTCGTATTTCTTAACGATTTTACACTGAGCAAGAAGGACGGTGTATTTGGGAATAGGTAGTCGTATGCTGTCTGTCTACCTGGTGGGACAGAGGTTCCATCGCAATTGTTATATTTGTTGGTTCTGTGTTATTGTGCTCTCTCTCTCTCTCTCTCTCTCTCTCTCTCTCTCTCTCTCTCTCTCTTCCCCCTCCCTCACCCCCGCACGATGTTTTGCTTTGTTTTAGGTGTGTTTTTATGGCTTTATCCAAGATCTGAAGCATTTGTTGGTGGTGCCAGGGGGTTCATCACCTATGTCATAGGTTACGCTCAGGGTATGATTTCGTAGTAAGTTAACTGATTTCCATGTTAACCCTGGCCTCCCATCAAGCACCACCCCCACCCACACCCAGCTGTTTTCTGTTTCTCACCATCCACGACATGTCTGTAGATAATACTGATGAACACAGGGAGGGAAAGGTGGTGGTGTGGAGATTAGTTTGTGATTCAGCGACAAAGTAGGGGAAGGAGAGCAACTGAAGCTCTTGATGTCTGAAAACAGTGTCAGCAGCCAACCCTGATGACTTCTGGAACCGAAAAAAAACTGGTCTGTTTGTTGGATGATGAAGTGGTTTTTGACCATTAGTGACAGAAGTATTCATGTTTACATTAAAAATGCACCGACATCACACACACACACACACACACACACACACACACACACACACTTCTGGAACCGAAAAAACTGGTCTGTTTGTTGGATGATGAAGTGGGTTTTTGACCATTAGTGACAGAAGTATTCATGTTTACATTAAAATGCACCGACATCACACACACACACACACACACACACACACACACACACACACACACACACACACACATGAGGTGAGAGAGAGAGAGAGAGAGAGGAGGAGAGCGAGAGAGAGAGAGAGAGAGACTTTGTGGAGTTGAGAGAGAGAGAGAGAGAAGGAGAGAGATCAAAGTGAACAAAGAGAGAGAGACTTTGTGGAGGGAGAGAGGTGAACTGTCGAATGTTTGTTGGGATAACATTTTTCAGATGCATGAGGTTGTTCTTTTGAAGATCAAAGCAACGTGTTGCTTGAGACGACGAGAGTTGTTGTTTGTGTGTTTTCCCACTCTCGGCCCATGCATGCGTTCGTGCGGTAAGTAAATGATATCAAAGAATCTGGAACGAACTTACCATTTTCATGAGTATTCTGAGCTGGGGGGGGGGGGGGGGGGGAGGGTGGGGGGAGGTGTGGAGGCACCCAGGCCAGAAAAGTGTAGAGGGGGGGGGGGGGGGGGTGAGAGGTAAGTGTGGTTTTATCAGATTAAATCTCCAGCAAGATGACCGACCGGACGCGAACCGCCAGATTTCTATAAAACGAAGACAGACAAATGAGCGGTGTGATTCCTGGTAATACATCATCATGTCGTAATGACATCAGTGTTGATGGCTAAGAGCCTGGTAGTGAGATACTGCTGGCCTTCATTGCTAAACAAACCACTGGCCGTCTTTCTCTTGTGCCCTGAACATAGCTTTGCCATGGCCTCTCTATGCACCATTTGGGGGAGGAGTGGAGGTGGAGGTGTGGAGGCATTACTGACTAGGGCGTGGAAGTTAGCCCAGGTTGGAAAGTGGCGGTGTTCACGGGGGTGACAGCCACAACGTGTCGACCACTTTTTGTGCCAGGCATGAAGCAGGACTGGTTAACCCCTGTGTGGTCACACTCTCTAGCATTTCCACACATTTTTTTTTGTTTTTTTTGTATGCGTTTATCTTTTTTTAAATCCACATGTTAAAAAAGACATGACAGTGCGTAACTTCTTGCCACCCAGTGTAACATTCTCTGTCTGTCTGTCTGTCTGTCTGTCTCTCTCTCTCTCTCTCTCTCTCTCTCTCTCTCTCTCTCTCTCTCTCTCTCCTTTCAGCTCAGCTCATTTAAATGGCTTTGCATTCACATGTGCACACATGCACACTTTCACACGTACACGCACGCACACGCACGCACGCACACACACACACACACACACACACACACACACACACACACACACACACACACACACACACACACACACACACGCACGCCGCCTGTCCACGCGCCAGCACTCATGCCAGGGAGAAGGAGGATGGTAGTGGCGGTGAGGATAGGAGTGATTTAAAAAATCCTAGCTTCATGCGCATGCAAATAGCCAATGGAGATCGCCAAACGAGGTTATCTGCTTTGAATAAAAAAAAATTTAAAAAAGTCTTGGAGGACAGTGAGATGCATGGCAAGCTAGTTTCTGCCAGGGCATAAAGCTCATGATAAACAATCAGCTGCAGATTTACGACTTTTGAGTTTCTCTTTAGAATAAAGTTCAATTGATCCACAACTCATTAGAACACAAACTGAAACATCTCATCCTCAGCAGAATAGATTATGATTTCATCTCCTTCCTCCCTACCCACCCTGCTATCTTTCTCTTGTTATTGACTGTCCCCGCTGCCTTCTATCCCCATCCCCTCCCCCCTTCCTCCACGTGCAGTTTCTATGCCCCCTTCTTTTCCCTTCTCCCATTTTGTATTTATGTATTTATTGTAAAGAGTAATTTTCTGCCATGGGTCAGTACCCTCTGCTATAAAGAGTGGTTCTCTACCATTTCTCAAATATCCACTCTTCAGAGTGGTTCTCTACCATTCTTCCATACCCACTGTTATAAAGAGTGGTTCTCTACCATTCCTCCATATCCACTGTTATAAAGAGTAGTTCTCTACCATTCCTCCATCTCCACAGTTCAGAGTGGGTCTCTGCCCATTCCTCCATATCCACTGTTCAGAGTGGTTTCTCTACCATTCCTCCATCTCCACAGTTCAGAGTGGTTCTCTACCATTCCTCCATCTCCACTGTTCAGAGTGGTTCTCTACCATTCCTCCATCTCCACAGTTCAGAGTGGTGCTCTACCATTCCTCCATCTCCACAGTTCAGAGTAGTTCTCTACCATTCCTTCATATCCACAGTTCAGAGTGGTGCTCTACCATTCCTCCATATCCACAGTTCAGAGGGGTTCTCTGCTCATTCCTCCATATTCACTGTTATAAAGAGTGGTTCTCTACCATTCCTACATATCCACTGTTTTAAAGAATGGTTCTGTACCATTCCTCCATATCCAGTATTCAGAGTGTGTCTCTACCCATTCTTCCATATCAACTGTTCAGTGTGTGTGTCTCTACCATTCCTCCATATCCAGTTATAAAGAGTGGGTCTCTACCATTTCTCCATATCCAGTTATAGAGTGGTTCTCTACCATTCCTCCATATCCACCGTTCAGAGTGGTTCTCTACCATTCCACCATATCCACTGGTCAGAGTGGGTCTCTATCCATTCCTCTATATCCATTGTTATAAAGAGTGGTTCTCTGCCCATTCCTCCATATCCATTGTTATAAAGAGTGGTTTTCTACCATTCCTCCATATCTACTGTTCAGAACGGGTCTCTACCATTCCTCCCATATCCACTGTTCAGAGTGGGTCTCTACCATTTCTCCCATATCCACTGTTCAGAGTGGGTCTCTACCATTTCTCCATATCCACTGTTCAGAGTGGGTCTCTACCATTCCTCCATATTCAGTTATAAACAGTGGGTCTCTACCATTCCTCCATATCCAATGTTCAGAGTGGGTCTCTACCATTCCTCCATATCCAGTTATAAAGAGTGGTTCGCTACCATTCCTTCATATCCACTGTTCAGAGTGGTTCTCTACCATTCCTTCATATCCACTGTTCAGAGTGGGTCTCTACCCATTCCTCCACATGTACTATGTTAGAGAGTGGTTTTCCTCCTCCCACTCCTCCGTACTTACTGTGGAAGCAACGGAAGAAGCGGGGAAGGGGCGTCACGTTGTGGTTACCTGCAATCCTTTGTTGAACATTCCTGCGCTGTTAATCTGTGGATAGAAACTGTTTTCGTGTTGCAAGTACAGCGCTGGGAATACATGTGGATGGAAGAGAGAGGTGGAGTTGGGAAAAGAAACAGGAGGGGAGGAGTGTACACACCGTACTCGCTTTTATTCTTTGTACCCTCTCTCTCTCTCTCTCTCTCTCTCTCCCCCCCCCCCCCCCCCCCCCCCCCCCCCCCCCTTCGTTCTTTTCATGTGGTGATGCTGTGGATGTTGAGGCAGTGACTGGGGAGAAGTGTTCATGATGATAGTTTGATGGTGTCCATTTCCACAGCCTGCCCATCATCATATGAATATTACATGAAGGAGGAGTTGAGGCACAGTGCTTTGCGCCTCTCCCATTCCACTTTCTATGGAAATGCCATCAGTGGGGCCCAGCCTCCACTGTTCTGGCTCTGCGTGCTGCACCACACGGAGCTTCTGGATCCGTCCTAATGTCTCGGTCAGTCTTCCCCTCCCCACTCCCGAGGGCGCCATGCTTCCTGGGCCAGAAATGAAATACATGAAAGGAGATGGAGCTGTTCAACTCCAGATGAATACATTATAACTTTTTTATGCCCCTCCGCTCCCACCTGACCTCTTTCGTCCCTCCCTCAGGTGTGTGTGTGTGTGTGTGTGTGGTGTGTGTGTGTGTGTGTGTGTGTGTGTGTGTGTGTTTGAAGGGATACGGAGTGGATACTCAAGACATCTGTTGACAGTCCTACGACAGAAGGTCAGACAGAAACAGCTGGTACAGAGAGATTAAGAGGCTTTTCAGAATCACCAAGGAAAGACAGGCTGTATACCAGGTTATCTCCCCCCCCCTCTCTCTCTCTCTCTCTCTCTCTCTCTCTCTCTCTCTCTCTCTCTCTCTCTCTCTCGTCGAGTTTTGTGGCATGGAGGTGCTTCTGATCTTCAGTGTCACCGTTTCTGCAGAGGGTTTTGAAGGGATTTGCGAAAATAAGGTGAATGGGCCGATGGGTCCAGAAATGAGCAATTGAGGTACTGACGATGGGTTTCTGTCTGGACATCCATCACGGGTCAGACACTGGCAGTGCTAGTGGTACTATTAGTAAGCATTCTGGGCCGGAAGAGGATTGCACCAGTAGATACTACGCTGTCTTCTTGCCAGTGACTAATAAATGCTATTTTTCGTAATGACCAACTAGACCTCCGCTGGAAGTCGACAGGGTAGTCTACTGTGGCAGATACCGCGGTCCTGGATGCTCAGGGAGTGTCCATTGGCTTGCACTGTGGCGGTGGCTGGGCGGCAGCATCATTAGTAGCCGTTGTGTGTTTGTAGCCCACCAAGACCCTAACGACTGGCTCAGCGTGCGGGGTGAGTGAGGTGGTGGACCACGACTGAACAGGGTGCTTAGAGGCTCAGGGGATGTGTAGCAGGCGGTCAGTCGGGAGTTAATGGAAGGAACCGGATCTAGCTGGGGAGGAGCAGCAGGCGGCTTGAGGGGGCCACCTCCTGGCCCTAATGAGAGGGCTGCCCACCATCAACACCAGCCTGGGCTGTGGCCCTGTGCTGTCAGGGGATCAGTAGTGGCATCCAACAGCAAACGTCAACTGCTTACTTAAGAGCGGTAATCCATGTACCCCTGGGGAGAGGTGTGTTGACTGCAGTGACAGTTGTGATGACTGCCGTGGGGGATGGGTTGGGGAGGAGGGATGGAGATGGGTGGGGGGTTAGTAGAGGAAGGTGCGAAAGTGAGAAGAACAGTTTTATTTCTACATTGGCTTGAACTCCGTAACTGATTGTGACAGAGGACAACGCAGAAAGGATGACGTAGGATCTATACATGATGATAAGTAATACAGAGACAAAGCAGAAAGGGGGATGTTGGAGATATAAATGATTGACTGATATGGAGGACAAAGCAGAAAGGAGGAGGGTGGATGTATAAATGATTATGACTGATACGGAGGACAAAGCAGAAAGGAGGAGGGGTGGATGTCAACACAGAACTGATGTAGCAGCCCAGCGGGTTGTTCCCCGATGGTTGAACGTTGGGTTCAGGTCTCAGCAACAAAGCCACAGTAAAAGCATCGCTGATATCTGTTTACATGTGCGCACCACCATCACCACCACCCCTCACCTTCTCCAGATCGCTCCTATCCCTGTCTCAACCCTCCTCCCCCTTCTCCCTCTCTCTCTCTCTCTCTCTCTCTCTCTCTCTCTCTCTCTCTCTCTCTCTCTCTCTCTCTCTCTCTCTCTCTCTCTCTCTCTCTCATCTCTCTATGTGTATACACACACACACACACACATAGAGAGAGAGAGTGAGTATATCTGTATAGTCTCTCATATGCACGCACATGCTTGTTCAAATACACGCACGCGCGCGCGCATACACACACACACACACACACACACACACACACACACACACACACACACACACACACACACACAAGAGAGACAGAGAGAATGAATGAATGAATGAATTCTTTAATCAGAAGGCCATTGCCCCCATCTGATGGGGCCTCGATCAAAATACAAACGATAATCACGCAGTGTAAATACATCATGTCTACCAGTACAATGCAGAAGAGTAGTATCTACTTGATGATGACAGCACGTCTTGCAAAGGCTCTATAGTTATAAGTACAATGACAAGTTTCACATCGTTACAATGTTAGATGATGAAAGTAAAAGACACAACCTGAGCATACATGGATTAATGTATTTTGGGGGAATGAATTTTTTTTCGTAAGTCACTGTAAGCTGGACACATAAAGACAAAATGGATCTGAGAGAGAGAGAGAGAGAGGGGGGGGGGGGGGTGTCTTGCTATTTTTCTCCTTTGCTTTTCGATCCTTCTAACGGAACGGGGGGAGGGGGGATATCAAGATTCTCCCTCTTTATTCTATGCTCCCTTCACTCCCTCCCGTTCTGTTTGTCTGACTGTCTCTGAGCTCCAAGGTCTAGACGACTATCACACATTCAGTGCTTCTGTATTCATTGCTGTTACTGAGTCTGTACCCCTCAGGCACGAAGGTTGTAAAATGCTAACGTCAGTAAAATGGGTCACTATCACTTTTTCCATCCATCCCACCCCCTCCCTCTCCTTCCCGCCGTCCTCTCTCTCTCTCTCTCTCTCTCTCTCTCTCTCTCTCTCTCTCTCTCTCTGTTCATGCTTGCGCGCGCGTGTGTGCATATGGATAATCGGGAGTGGACGGGCTGATGTAGGAGAGAGTGAAGAAAGAGGGAAGGGTGGGTATTGGAGAGAGAAAAAAAAGAAGAAACTCCCAGCCACCGATAACACAAAGGCGTGTAAGGCCAGAACAAGCTGGGGGTGGGAGAGTGGGGAGCCCAAGCTACGCTCTTCTGGAACATTTTGAAATTAACATCAAACATCTGGGCACTCTCACCCATTCTGGAGCCAAAATGGAAGGAGTCGGACAAAGAGAGTTTACCTCAAATTGAGCTCGAATTTTGTATCAATTTTTCACAATTAGCCATTTTCTTCTTCTTTTGTTTGTTTTTTTTTGTTTTTTTTGTTGCTTTTATTTTAAAATAATGTCATGAAGAACATTTGTGGCCAGTGTATTAGAACTAGGGACTCTCTCTCTCTCTCTCTCTCTCTCTCTCTCTCTCTCTCTCTCTCTCTCTCTCTCTCTCTCTCTGTGTGTGTGTGTGTGTGTGTGTGTGTGTGTGTGTGTGTGTTGTGTGTCTCTACTGCTGAATCCAAGGGAAAAGGAGAAAAACGTCCACTCTTACACACGTTAAGAGACCAGTTTTTAGTTTTATTCTTTACTGAAGCCTTTCCTTGATTATCTCCTTGATTCTTTCGAGAACTCTCTCTCTCTCTCTCTCTCTCTCTCTCTCTCTCTCTCTCTCTCTCTCTCTCTCTCTCTCTCTTCATACTGGGTTATTAGAGTGCATTTTCATGTATCTTAATGGCTATTTTGTAATGATAAACTTATTGTAATGCTTGGTAAGGAGGGAGTGTTGGGTCTACTTTTCCTGTCTCAGTGTTGACCAGGTGCAGTGTAGCACACGAAACTGTCGAGAATGCTTCAGACACACCCAGTAATTCAACTGCGTGCCCGTTCCACGTCCGCCATTTTGGAGATGAGCTAGCAAATGAAGAACTCGATTTCAGTGTCGTTGAGATAGGACTGATGTGTGAAGAGTAGACAAATGCCTGCATCTTGCCAAGATCAGTTGCTTGGCTCAAACATGCAAGTCATTGACTTTGGAGCCCTTTTCTTCTCATGCATTTATGTTCGTTTCACTGTATTTAAGCCAGCCTTAAGTACCCGGATTGCTCGTGTGTAGGGGATAGCCTTCATCAGCAGCCGATGAGTAAATGTGGTGGGTAAAAAACGTCGTCGATCGGCTCCCTCACCACCATCATTCTCTCTGCCGTTATGGGGATCGTCACTCCGATCTCGGCTTCCTCAATCCACTCTTTGTGACTGCTGGTGGGTGCTGTCCCTTCAGTCAGTGGTGAAGACTGCAGGGTGGTGTGTTCAGCCAGTCAATGACACTGACACCCCAACCCTCCAGTGACGGGATCTCCGGTAGAGAACTCTCCACCTCACAATGCCCGCTATGACCCTGACAGCAACCTGAGCTGGCTGAGGATTTATTCCAACCGCAACTGCAGTTTAATCAGACCCCTGGCAGCTCAAGAGGGGGAGGGCGGGTAGGGGCCCCAGCTTATCCCGTGGCTGACTAATGGCCCATTGAGGCTGTCAGGCCCGGCAAGGCTTTGTGTCGTGCAGTGGCAACACCCCACCACACCTCGGACTCTCCAAGTAAAGGGTCGGGTCTCTACCCTGCCACTTACACATCAAGAGTCCCAGCTTTATCCAGCTTGTCACCGGGCTGTATCCCCGACACCTCCAAGCTGAAGACGACGGAAAGTACAATGATCTGTGCACATGGAGTGCTGCTTTCAAGTAGTTAGGAGTTGAAAACGGTGGCATTACTTCAACAGGATTTAAAATGAAAGAACAAAACCAAATCGAGGAGAACAAACACGAAGCTGGCACTGAAGAAAAGGTCTTTTCTTGGGAAACTGGCTTGTGATGCAGGAAATTTGTCATCATTATTTCAGAATCATCGCTTACATGGGACAGAAAAGAAGTCATTGTTGAGTAACATATGGTGTCACCACCACCCCCCATTTCTGTTGATTTTGTTTATTTATGCAGATGATACGTTTCGAATCTCTCTCTCTCTCTCTCTCTCTCTCTCTCTCTCTCTCTAACCGCATGTATGTACTCTACTCACATGCATACTCACATGCATACATATATATATATATATATATGGGGGGGGGGGGGGGGGGAGCTAATGCGGTGTTCCCCCTCCTCTCTCTCTCTCTCTCTCTCTCTCTCTCTCTCTCTAGTGAGTGTATACGTGGGTTGAATGCAATGCATGTGGCCTGGGGTATGTGTATTTGTATGTGTTAACCCCTCCTTTCACCTTTTGCCTGGCAGCTCTCAGCTGTGGTTGTTGGTGTGCTAGTGCATCTGTTCAGTAAAGCTCATTTTTCTTGACAAACATGAATATCAACAGATTGCAGTCAAAAACTAGTAGTCGTTACTCAGAGCTTTCCATCTTGCAAGCTGTGGCCAAGATGATCTCTGTTTCAGTTTTGGGTCGTTGGGTACTGTTTCAATAGTGTTCAGGTTTTGTGTCGTTGGGTACTGTTTCAACAGCGAAAGGTGCGGGAATAGGCACACCACTCTTCCCCTCCCCCCCGCCCCCACCCATTCCCTAGTTTCTGTATGGCCTCTGTTTTTTCTTTCACTTGGGCTTAGTTTGCGGCCGTTCTCGTGGACTGGGCTGTGCCTGATGGTATTTACCACGGTTTGTTCCGTGAAATCATGCGGTTTTAATTAACGTCCCACTTTTCATTAGAATCAGACTAACAGACCGTCAGTGGAAAAGGACATACAAGTCACTGACCGTCAGTACTCCAGTCCTCGCCGTGTCAAGTCTTCAGTAGGCTACACTGACGAACTAGGCAGCGTTTCCAGGACAACCGGCTACTAGTAGTTCCAGGACAAGGGCTTGAGAGACTGAAGTGGCATAGCGACGAAGGGGGAGAACAAGTGTGAAAATGGCGCCGTCTCCTCGTCTGTCAACCCAGCTCTCGAATGTGGGTTGTTGCTAGGGGAGAAAGGATTGAGGCGTGCTGTTACCAGGACGCCAACACTATAGCCATTGAAGTCATTTACCCAGGCACAAAACGCACTGAAGAGTCCCCCCCAAAAGAAAACAGGAGCCGTCGTCCTTTCTGCTTCTCCTCCTCCTCTTTCAGCGCAGTTCTACCGGTTCCTTCCAGTTGCCTACCATTGGGCTTCAGGATGCCTGAAGGGAAGGATCTAGCGATAAGTTCAAGAGGGACTGTCGCTCTATGACAAAGGTGCACGACCGGCTTGAAGAGCCCTCATTCTGTGGCTAGTGTTGGCTATGATGGGGGCTGAAGTGCTCCACACAGTAGGTGGTGCTGGACTGTGGGGAGAATGACGTTCAGCTCTGTCTTGCCGTCGCTAAGTTGACCTTCACTTGCTTTGGAAGATACTGGTGTTACGGGCAACCATTAAAAGCTCTTTACCAGCACGGTGGAAGCTATTCTCGCCTTGTAATTGTCTCCTCTCTTCTGAAGCTCTTTACTGTTCTCTCTCTCTCTCTCTCTCTCTCTCTCTCTCTCTCTCTCTCCACACACACACACACACACACACACACACACACACACACACACACGCGCGCGCGCGCGCGCGCACACGCACAGAGAGAGAGAGAGAGAGAGATAGAGAACTGTTGAAGAAAGTGTAGCGCCAGTGGAAGTGATCCACGAAGTGTTGTTGCAGTGCCCTCGGTGTGACTTAACATCCTGACACCAGACAATAATCTGGCTCCTGAAGTGGGCCAAAGGCTGGTGAGGGCTCTTGAGGACGACTTGACAGTGAGCGATACGGCCACGAGTGCCGTGCTCGGCCTTCAAAAGTGTGGGACCTACGCTGCCTTGGTTTGGAGTGCCTTTGTTGTGTGGCTGACAGGAGAGTGGGTTACAGAGGGGAAGTGTGTGTGTGGGGGGGGGGGGGGGGGGGGGGGGGGGGGGGGGGGGGGGAAGGGGGGGGTCGGGGGGGGTATCACAGCAAGCTGACAAAACTCCCAGGCTGGAGCATTGAAAGGGACCAGCTGAAGAAACTCTTCAATTCTCAACTGGCCTGGACAAAAGTAGTCTGGAGCAAGCTGTGTAACAGGGGTCTGCCTCTCTCTCTTACATTCTTGTATAACATACCATACTAGGACTCAACTTTACGTGCAGTTAAATTTTACATGCCTTAAGAAGACTTGACAGTGAAACTTGTATAACTTGAACTAATTCGTAAGTGTGAAGGAGAAAGATCTTATCTTAAATTTTCCCTTTGTCTTTCAGAAAATCCCAGCTTCTTATTAGAGTAGCACTTCCTTGACACTTAAGTGTATAATTAGACATACCGGCCTTGTTTTCTTCCCCCCACTTCAAAGACATCCAAGGACACCAGAGCTTCTGAGGACCTCATATGCTTAATGGGGAAAAGTCCTCTCTGTAAGCATGCGCATACGTATGCATGCACACGTGTGTGCACACAGGTACGCACGAGTATGCACACACACATGAAAGTTGCTTCCGTGGGCTTCCAGTAGCTTCTTGAGCCTGGTATCGTGCCTGAGGATGCCAAATGGCTCAGTCTGTCGACAGCCCCTGGCTCCTCACTGTCAGTGGAGCAACTACATGGCATCCTTTGTGCAGCCAAGAAGTGAATAACTGTCATGGGCTGCATATCGTTGCTGGTGAGGGCCAGGGAAGGTTGCACAGTGCGGGTTGGACATCTTAATTGGGTAACATGAGAAAAACAACGAACGATTAGAGGTGATGAAAAGGTGGGAAATGGAGATTGGGAGTCTGTGAAGAAGATGCCTCTCAGGCCCCAAGGCAGTGGAGATTGGGAGTCTGTGAAGAAAATGCCTCTCAGGCCCCAAGGGCTGTGCAGGAAGAACAGTGGGTTAGCCAGTAAGCTGGGGGACATGGTATGCATTGTGGAGACCTAACTCACCCACCCTCTTTGACAGAGAAGAGGTAAGGGGAATGACTTAATGCTCAGCGATAATGAAACGACAGAAACACATAGTTGCATTATTGGAAAAGAAATGCTCACAGCTGTGTAAACTATGTATGTTTAATGTGTGGGATGAGGAGGTAAAATGAAAAAGAAAATCGCTCAGAAAAGCATTGTTGTTGATACTCAGCAAGCAAGAGGACAATGGCTGAGGGAAAGTGGATGCACGTCGACATGGCCTTTTTCTGCTGAATTTAAGAGTGCTGTGGTGTAAATATAAGCCAGACGTAATATGTCACCCTGCAAAACGTTTCTGTGTTCCTAGCAGCGCCATAATGGGTAGAATCCACCCTCTGATTTGAACAGAGGGGGACTGGCTGCATCACTGAACTTAGTGAAGTCATATGGTAAGACTTGACGCCTTTCATATTTCGTCCAGATCACCACACACAGGGAGATACAATGCTCAAGCAAGATGGTCTTGGAGTAGCTCTCCCGCAAGGATAGAGAGTTCCCATGTCAACTGGCACAGTTGGTTTTCCCTTCTTCCAGCTAAACTGTCCAATATACTGCAGGTAGTTCATTCTGTTGAACAGGCATAGTTTGGCGGCCATACTCTTTCTGCATGATTGTGGTGGGTTTATATAGTCTGCATCATCTATTAGTTCTAGCTTAGAATGGTGCCAGACAGATAATTTTGAGCTTCTCAATAGAATTGATTGGTTGTTGTCCGTATGGCAGGCTGCTCATGCGGCTTTCCTGTAGCAGTTGACACTGGAGCCTCTACGACCTTTCTGAAACGGATCATATTAAAAGAGAATACTCCAAGTTGGAACTGTTGATGTACGACTGCCACAGACAGGTGGAGCGAGCTCCAATGGACCCAGTTTACACGGCCTCTGCCTTTGCCACTCCTTTCTTGCGCACCGCTCCCCTGGATACTGTGGACCGTTCAGTTGGAAGTCGTATCCCTCCGTCTGGAATACACTGGTCTCTTTACAGGGTCTGTGGTCCTTTCTTCTGTTGCTGGTCTTGTCTCGGTTCTGGTAGGCCCTCCTTTATTATTTTTGGAAGAAAAGCATGTATGGAGACAACTGTATTTCCCGTTGTGTGTGAACGACAGTCACAGTAGAAAAGAAAAAGAAACACCCGAAGATGATGCTTGGGAGGACCCAGAGAAACACTGTCTCACCCGCCTTTTGAGCAGTCATGTACTACCCTTGGAGGCCAGCGCTGTGTTGACGATGGGTACAGGCACGCGCAGGACACTCCGTAAAGATATCAAAGGACGTAACTGCTCCTGAACAGAGGTAAATCAGACTACAGGATGCCACTCATAACAGCCTTAAAATAGTATCCCCATGGCTGTACCAGCCCGTATTTCATGACTGCAGAGCCCACCGGC
Organism: Conus betulinus; assembly: GCA_016801955.1. NCBI lineage: Eukaryota > Metazoa > Mollusca > Gastropoda > Neogastropoda > Conidae > Conus > Conus betulinus. Next base: position 319,309 of record JADBJO010000208.1, read on the forward strand.
AAAAGACACCACCCTCCAGCTGTGAAGCAAATTCATGCACATTTTGGTAATGAATGCACGAAGGAAGGCAAACAAACCATACACATAGTGAGGAAAACCGGTCTGTCAGTACAAAGTGTTGAAAGCCCTGATGTGGCCCTTTGCGGTCGGTTGGGCTGTAAGCAAAATTGCCTTCCATACCTTACCAATACAAAGTGTCAAGGTGCCGCGACTCCGCAAGAACGTGAGAACACACACTGGGGCATTTGCAAGCTGGGTAAAGTCAGCCTGAAGTCGCCCGACTCTTCAACGTGAGCCAGAGCACCCTCAGCAGGTTTCTGAGTCGTCATCGCATCAGCAGCTCCACGGCAGACCGACCACGCTCTGGAAGACCCTCGGCAACAACTCCAGCTCAAGGCTGCTACTTCTATGTCAGCCACCTGCGAAGTCGCTTTCAGTCAGCCTCAGTAACCGCCCAGCAATTACCTGGAGCTTAAGGAATCTCTGACCAGACTGTTCGGATTCGCCTGCGTGCTGCAGGGCTATGGGCTTGCAGACCTATCAGAGGACCTGTCCTCACACAGCGTCATCGTGGGAACAGGCTGCGGTGGGCAACTCAGCATCGTCCCTGGACCCTCAGGAACCACTGGAAAAGGTCTGGTTTTCAGACGAGTCTTTCTTCCTGCTCCAGTGAGGCACCTGCCCATTGTGGTGGAGGCGTCCTGTTGTGGGGGGCCATCCACTATGCTGGCAGGAGTCCCTTTGTGCGAGTCTGAGACACGCTGAACGTCCAGCAGTGTGTGGCTGAAATTCTCCAGCCTCATGTCCTGCCTTTATGGCTGGGCCTCGCATGCTGTTCCAACAGGACGACTAATGATGAAAACCCTCGCCAACGACGACATCAGCGTTCTTCATTGGCCCTCAGTGTCGCCAGATCTCAGTCCCGTTGAGCACATATGAAATGAGCTGGACAGATGCACTGGGTGCGAATGCATGTTTTTGACAACGTCAACGAGCTGTTCACCGCCCTCTAGGAGGAGTGGGACACCATGTCAGCAGAGGTGAACCGCATTGTGATCCACTCCATGCCAGCCAGGTGCCAGGCCGTTGTTGCTGCAGGTGGTGGATATACCCCTTACTGAGTCCTCGCTGCCTGGAGCAGTGTGAATCGGCGATGTGAAACTGTACAGACACTGGAAATGAAACTGGAATTGATGACCTTTGAAACAAACAACATTCTGTTGTGAAGTGATTTCAATCGAATTTTTGCTAAATTAATGAAATTTGAAATAAATTTTCTTCTACAAAGTATGCGGGTTTTTTTTTTTTTTTTTTTTTTTTTTTTTTTGGGGGGGGGGGGGGGGGGGGGGGGTTGTTTTTGTTTTGTTTTGTTTTGCTTTAACAGTATAGTACACTTTGGGAGCAGTAACTGCTGCTGCGGCAGTCAACAGCAAATAGAGTGAGTGGCTTTAGCAGCATCCTCCTGTCCCAAGAAGAGGATTTGTGGTCCAGGAACACTTCACCTCTCCTCGATATTTCCCTGCTCATCGGTGCTCGATACTCTGAACTTACAGCTCTGGTTTTAGCACTGAAAATAATCTCCCAGTCTACAAAGAAGGACTTTCTGCTTTTGTCGAATTCGCTGTCAGCTTTGGAGGCGATAGCTGGCCGTAACCTCCAGCATCCCAAAAACTTTTACATTAAAAAAAAAAAAAAAAAAAAAAAAAAAAAAAAAACCGTGTTGAAAGCGGATGGTCACAACATCGTTCTGGCTTGGGTTCCCGGTCATGTTGACATCAGAGGGATGAAATGGCTGATGGTTTGGCCAAGAATGCCACAACAGGGAAACTGTCTAACATATCTGTCTCATACACAGATCAAAAACCAAAAGTTGATGATTAATGTCAGAGACCTCTGGCAGGAGGACTGGAATACACAGATGTATAACAAACCCTTTCAGATCCGCCCAGACCTAAAAGATTTCCTCTCATTCACGTCTGGTGGTCGCAAAGAAGAAACGGTTCAATGCCGGCTGCACACCGGCCATTCGTATTTACTCATTCGTACATTTTAAAGAGTGAAGAAGCTCCATGGTGCACTCCACGTCATGTGCCACTCACAATGAAACATATTCTTTATGAGTGTTGGAACTTGCATAATGTGAGACACAAAACATTTTACAGCAGGTTCTATGAAAACCCAGAGATCTTCCACCTGATGCGATCTTTGAATTCTTGAAAGAGATTAACATTTTTCATCGGATCTGAGGTTTTATAGTGGAAAGATTTTTTTAACAAGGTTTGGATGGGTTTTTTTTAGATGTAATTTAAAGAGTTGTGTGAATGAATCACTTGTGAGTTGATTTTAACCTGTGACAGCCCTGATATGGCCCCTTTGCGGTCGGCTGGGCTATAGGCAGCATTATCTTACCCTGTCTTGCTCAGTGTGCCATTGATGTCTACTCCTCCTACTACGTGTTCCCCATGCTTAGTACACACCCAGCCCCTGCACCGCCTGCTTTATGTTCCTGTGCTGAATACCCCCCCCCCCACCCCACCCCCACCCTCCCCCCCCAACAACCGAATCCCGGAATGATTTCCTTTGTATCCCCCTCCCACCCTTCCACACCCTAAAGTTACTTTCCACTGGAATATTAAGGTCAGTTTTGTTGCAGTGAACATTGAAAATGTTTTACAACATATCCAGAAAAAGAGCAGTCTCACAAGAATTCAAACAAGATGCAAAGTATAAGCGTACTCCCAGCTTATCTTGAATACAAGTACTATCTGAGATATTCCATAAAGAAGAAAAACCGTTTTGGGCCGTTAAAGCTGTTAGTAACGGCTATTCTGGTAAATAAAACATCGGGCATCATCCGTGACCCACAATAAACATACGTACTATAGTTTTCAGAAAGATTGGCCCAGAAGTTTTGTCTGGAGCGAGTGGAACACATTTTTTGACCACACACACACACACACACACACACAAACACAGAGCAATTCTTCGTTCCCATTTTTGTACTCCCGGTTCTATAAGAACTGGGAATACAAAAAGCGACTCAAACGTTTGACGGAAAGAAGCTACAGAACTGTGGGAGGCAGTACAAAATAAAATCTTTACCGTGCATGCATGCGCGCGCGCACGCACACATTTGCGCGCAGGGATGTATCGATATGGAGGGGGGGGGGGGGGGGGGGGTAATGAGCTGACCCCTAGTGGCCTTATTGTTTTGTTTTGTTTTTTCAGTCTTTGGGGTGGCAGTTTGGAGTGTTTTCAGTCATAATAGACCTTGTGAAAGAGAGATTTTGTGGCTTCCAGCCCAGCCGACCGCAAAGGGCCGTCCATAGGAGAGGGCTGTCAGGGCGTTGAAGGACCGTCACAGCGAAAGGCTGGGTTATTTACAATGAAAGATGAACATAGGTCCTTATAGTTCCCCCATTCCTCGCTTCCCTTCTCTGCTGTTTTCTACCATTCTCCGTGTGTGCGCGCGCGCGCGCGCACGGTATAGGGAGATGCGCATGGGCTTGGGGGGGGGGGGGGGGGGGGGGGGGGGGGGAGAGATGTGACTCAACCAGTCAGGAGTGTTGCACGGGAGTAGACGTGATTAAGCTAGGTGGTGTCAGGTACACAGGGTCAGGTTCAGCAGGGCACAGACGTGTGAAGGAGAGAAATAAGATTGTAGCCACTTGACTGACGTTCAGGTCACCTGTCCCTTCCACCCCCCCCCCCCCCCCCCTCTCTCTCTCTTCTCTCTCTCTCTGGCCCACCGCGTCAACTCCCTGACAATTCCCACACACAGCCTAACAACGCTGTGTGACATCAGCCAGCCAGCAGTTCCACCTGTGTGGGACCGCTCAGCAGCGGAACAATGAATACCCTTCCCCTCATCCCCCAACAGAGAGAGAGAGGGAGAGAGAGAGAGAGACCGACCTCCTGTGAAAGTGAAGCGCAAGAAGCGTGTGGTTGAGCGGCAGTGTTTGTGGTGGTGAAGAGCGGAAGGTTGTGTGTCAGCGGCACTCCAGCCAGTGGTAGCACACGGGCCGGCCGTGAGGGCAGCTCTCAGTCAGGCCGTCGTCAGCCAGCCGTCGGCTGCACGCTCCTCTAGCTCAGTATGTGTACGTGTCTGTCAGGGCTTCTCTTCACATCGCTCAACGCAGCGCGGTCATCGTCGTTGTGGAGTGTCGTTGAGCGCGGGGTGTTTTGTGAGCTTTGATCAGGGCATGTGGTGTCATACTCTGCCCTCCGACGACTGACGTGTGTGTGTGTGTGTGTGTGTGTGCGCGCGCGTGTGTGTGTGTGTGTGTGTACCTCTCCAGTTAAGCTTTGCTCCGTGAGTGAATTCAAGTTGTGCTCTACTATCATTCCAGTTCTTGGGGGATTACTGCTGAGTTCTTCCTTCGCCGGAGACCTTAAAGACATTGGAGTGCTATGGCAATGGAGCTGATATGGATGGGTGTCTGCTTGTGGTTGGGATAAGAACGACTTGGTCATGTGTGCGGTGTGTTGTGCCGTCAAGTGTGTGTGATAGTGATGCAGTTGTGGACTGCAGCTGGGAAATGTAGGTTAGCTGTGTTGGCTGGGGAGTACCGCCAGACCTGTGAAGCTGGGAGGTGGAAGACTGGGTCCCATCCCATGTAAGGTGTGAAAAGGACAGTGTGTAAGTGCTCACGTCAGCGGATGTCAAGATTTCCTTGTGTCGGCAGTGTTGGTGGTATGTCAACTTCATTTCGTCATCCATGAGCATCTGATTCCTAGCCAGGTAGGTCCTGCCACAGGCAGTTGATTAAACAGCATACTGTTGATAATAAGTCTAGCAATCAGACAGGACACCTCCATCACCTAATGCTGCTGATGAAACCTATGTTGTTTGTCACCATGCTTGACCACACTGGAACTTAGATGGAGATTGCACACCAGTGATGGATGAGTGAGTTCTGCTGTTTTCTCTGGCTGTCATGCATCATGTTTTGGCTGTGGTACAAGCAGCAATTTGATATGATTGGCGTTTCATCTTAATGTTCAGATGGAGGCATCACATATGTTACTATTCTGCGTGTGTTGGTATGCTTTTTTGATTGCTGTTTTGAAGCAGTTTTGTATGAGGATCATGCAGAAGTTTTGCCTCCACTTCTTACTGACATGGGGGAAGAAGTGCAGGTGTCTAGGCTGGCATGGGGAAAGGGAGGGGGATGGGGGTAGTATTGAGTGGATCACTGGATAGCGGCCTTTTGTGTCCCCAACAAAGCTGCCTTTGACACAGGATACGGATCGCTTAGGACACCTAACAACTTGAACTCCGCAGGCTTTAGGTACTGCCTTCCTGGATTAGCACTGATTGTGCCTATCCAGCCATGAAGTGTTAACACTGCTAAGTGTATGGTCCCAGCTGCTTGCTAATACTTGTTATGTGCACTTGAGTCAGCTAACACTGGATATTAGTGGTGGTGGGCTGTGCATTGATGGCACCCCTGTGTGCCTGACAGACTGTAATGGTTGTCGTCTTTATCAGATGCAGGCAGTGGATGAGTTTGAAGGCCAGCTGATAAACCTGGGGCCTGACCTTTCAGTCTGAGCGACCCACTTCTGTGTTCTGTATGGCTCCAAGTCTCTCTGCCTTCCTCCCTAATCCGGTGTTATCTGGAGAAGCTCTCAGGGTGCAGGCATAGGCAGGCAGGTGTGTGTTGTGCATAAGAACAGTTCTCCATCCCTCACACCCTCCTCACTCCCAACCTCATCATGGACATGTGCTTTTGCTTCTTGGGGGGGGGGAGGGGGGGGGGGAGACAGGTGTCTGTGCTTCTGTGGGCAAGAGAGGGACTGTTAGCACCACCTGGCTTGTGCCTGTGATGTCAGGCGTCAGTGCCTGCGTGGGTCAGTGTGGGACTGTGGCACCACCTGGCTTGTGCCTTGTGATGTCAGGCGTCAGTGCCTGTGTGGGTCAGTGAGGGACTGCGGCACCACCTGGCTTGTGCCTTGTGATGTCAGGCGTCTTGTGTCCTGCTGAAGGGGATGTCACTGTCAGTCAGCAGGGGCAGGGCAGTCAGCAGACTGCCACAGACCTGTTACAGACTGGACCCATAATGCCTGCATGGGAGAAGACTAGGGAACCTCTGTGGGAAGAGGGGAGCAGGCTGCAGAGGGGGAACTGCACAGCCTGTCACGGAGAAAAGCAGATGGAGTGCAATAATACCAGCACACACACACACTTTCCTTGCCCCATCCTTCCTCCCCATCCTGATGTATCTCTGTCTCCTGTCTTCTTTCCACTGTCTGTCCTCAGCATGTTTCAGCCCTGACCACCCTGTTTGTTTGGCGATTTTCCCCTTGAAGTGTATTATTTTTAGAATTTTCATTAAAGGATGTAAATTTGTTTGTCTGCTTTTTGCACTTGTTGCTTAACCCCAAGACTGCTGAACATTATTGAGATTAGAAAAAGTATTATCAGATTTGAAGTTGTCTGTGTTTTGTGCAAGGCACAGTCAAGAGGTGCAGAAAAGCTGACGGGTGAAAGTACATTTGAACTTGTATGGTGAATAGATGTTACATAGCAGTGGTGAATCACTGAATGGTTATAAATCCACTGTATGGTGAAGGTGAGTGAGGCAGGGGGAGGGGCCTGGTCTTCCTATACTGGACGGCAGTGGTCAGTCCTTTGAAGGAGAAAATAGACCAAACAAAGGCACAGAGATGACCTGAGTCTGTCATTGGTGTCAGACTTAGTGAGGACAGTGGGTCAGCAGATGTACTTTCAGCACCAGTCACTAGGAAATTCTGTTGACCAGCCAGCAAGGAGAATTTTCCCCTTCCTGTGAGCAGTAAGAGGTGAATACTAATCCCAGCACCTTGGCAAAGAACAGTGGCATGGGGGGGGGGGGGGGGGGGGGGCTAAAAGCTGGCGTGAGATGGATTGGAGGGTGTGCTTGATGCACTGTCCTCTTGGCTTGTCTGGATGGAGAGGAGAAATCCTGGGCCTGTTAGCTTTGTACTTGAGCTGCCACAAGTGGCCTTGTTGCCTCTCACCTCTCCCCAGAAAGAAAAGTAGCTTTTCTTGTTGCCTCCACAAGGCTGCAGCACACAACACCCCCTTTTTTCCCACTCTTCATCCCCACTCCAACTGGTCTTCATGAGTTGCCAAACAGAGGGCAGCTGTTCCCTCAGCCATTATCGATCACACAGCAGCCTGTTTGGAACCACCCAGGATGCCATCAGCCCTGCAAATGGCCCAGAGATCCAGTGGGCACACAAGTGTTCATCTTAGTGAGGACAGTTTTTGACATGTGAGGTTAGTGGGTTGATATATGAAAGAAAAACTGAGAGAAGTAGGAAGATGCAGAAAAATGAGGAAATGTTAGGGCCTGTGGTACAAAAAAGAGCTTCCTGTGTTTCTGCTGCTGCTTCACAAGTCCATGCTGTTAAATGTAGCAACCTACTGTCAGCTGTGAAAGTCCATATGATGCAATTATATCAGTTTGTGGATTTTCAGCTACATTTAAAACCTACCCCCTCATGATTTATTGTTTGACTGCTGAGAAAGGTGCATGTTTCAGCTTGCCCAATAATGTGAAGGGTTTTGGCGTGGAAATTCAGTCTGATCCTTTTTGCCAAGAAGAATCTACCCCTTCTTGATCCATGCTAACAACTCACAGTCACCCAGCATGGGGGATAATTGCTGAAGTGCTAGTTTCCTCAGTTGTGGTCATTATCACAGTGCATTGATCAGCAAATTCACTTGGACTAGTATTTGTTTTTGATGTTGTGGGATTTTGTTTGGTGGAATAATTTGCAGCTGGTCACTTAGCATGGGTCATCGCTTCAAGCACACTTGCTGAATTTAAGAGAATGTATATTCTCTGGTGTGCTGTATTTTTTTTCAGGTCCTTGGTATAAACCACTGTGTTCTTTTTAGTGGCTTCAGGTAATGCCACTCTTTATATAGTAAAGACAGCAAGGTTTCTGTCAACATTCTTATGATAAGCAGCATGGATTAACGTACAAGGGTAACCAAAATAATGACAGCTTTTAAAAAGCAATTCCGAAGTTGGCAGCGGAGTGATGATCAAAAATCTTTGGGGCTGATGGAGAGGGGCTGACAAACACAGCCCAGACATGGCCATTGATTCCTGTCTCTCAAGTCATATTGATTGCCACAAGTGCCACCAACCTCAGACTCACCAAAGTGGTCACTGTCTTTTTATCCTGGCCACCAAAACTGCTGGAAAAGTCGCCTGGTGCTGCACATGTAGGAATGCTAAATGGATGACCCGGCATGGAAGGCTGTAGGAGGTATTGGAACTGGCTGTACACTGTCCCAAGGAACTACCACCAATCACTGACATTGCCTGCAGGCTTGTTAGATGTCTGTGGGAAGAAGGGGAAGGGGGTACAACCATGTATGGCGCTGGTCATTTTGTAATCTGAGTAAATTATCTGATAATACTGTATGTGTGCGGAGTTCATGTTTACTTTGTACTGTGGACAGTGTACTGTATGAATGTGTGTATGCTGAGGTGATGAGCACTGTGTATACATGTAAGCTGCTGTCTGGCCACAGACAACTTTTTCTTTCATATAGGGAGACACTGCCTTACTACAAGATGGATGGATTTTATCAAGGAAAAAGAAATACATTCTGGTTACAGATGGATCAATTTTAACAAGGAAAAAGAAATCTGGTAACAGATGGATAGATGTTATCAAGGAAAAAAGTATGTTGTGGTTACCAGAACCCTGGTCCTGGGCAGTTTCAGTGTCATTGGGGACAGATTCTGTGGAGACATGAAAGAATGCCACATTACTGTACTTCCGTATCCACAATTGTATTTTCTCAGAATTGAGATAATAAAGTATTCTTGTATCTTGTATATCCTGATACAAAAAGAGGATGATTCCAATCGTAGTCCACATCAAGTGAAGCAGACATATACTTCTATCGACTCTTATTTCTTGTCAAACTTTGATTAATTCACCTTATGGCCAGATATATTATGAAAAATGGAAATGGCCTGTAAGTGTGAGGATTGGGACATTAGCACCTGTTATAGTCGTTTGTGACACTTACAAAGCTGAGGATATGAAACAGAAACTAACATGCTGGCCTGTTTATCACCATCTGTGAGTCTTGTTTTCAGTTTCTGTGTATTGTATGTTCACCAAAAGCTTTGGAATTCTTCGAATGGTATAAATGATTTTTATACTTTAAAATAAGGATCAGTCAGTCGTGACAAATGGGCATTCATTTCATTAATATTACATAAAATTTTTAGTTTCGTTGTTCAAAAACACATTTTAGAGACTATCAACTTCACTTAGGAAAGAATAATGTCCAGACACCATTCAGTATAAAAGTAGGATTAGAAGATGTGTGTACTAAGCTGAAGCATGACTTGGAATTGTTGGGCTGTTTAGGGCATTGTATGTCCTTAAAAACCAAGGTAATTTCTCAGAAGCTAAAAAAGCTGGTCTCTTTGACAGTATTTCCGACTTTTTGCAATAAAGAAAAAAAAATTCTGTTTTCATTCCCTCTCTCCAGTCACAAATTTGTACTTAACATTGACCGTTCTAAATGATGTTGCCACAAAGCTGATTGTAGATCACAACAGGAAATTCATTTTCATTTCACTGAGGAGGTACAAATGGTCCCAGTGTTCTGGAGACTTTTATGCTTTTGATGATAACCAGACATCACCAGATTCTTTAGGTTATGTTTTCAGTGTAACTAAAACACAAGGTTAGAAGCAAAAAACCAGTTTCTTTCACATAGTCTTAATTTTGTTTATAAGAAATGCATATTGCTGGGCCAAAGCGCCTTTTGTCACAGTGTTTTCTGCGTTGAAGTCATGGTCACTGGAGTGCACTGCATGTATGATAAGGTGATGATTATGGTGGATAGTGTATTGTATGTATGCTGAGATAGTAGTTGTGGAGTTTGTACTGTATGCATGCACGCTAAGGTCATGGTCATTGTGGAGTGTGCACTGTTTGCATGCAGAGATGGTCATTTGGGAGGGATCCCAATTATCTTATTGTCAGTGTCGAGTTGAGCTACATGTATCTTGACATTGTGAATGTGATCACTGTGGAGTGTGTGTTGTATGTATGGTGAGGTCAGGATCATCATGGAGTGTGTGCTGTATGTATCCTGACATCAGGATCACTGTGGAGTGTGGGTTGTACATGTATGTAACCTGACATCAGGATCAGTGTGGAGTGTGTTGTACAGTATGTATCCTGACATCAGGATCAGTGTGGAGTGTGGGTTGTACATGTATACTGACATCAGGATCAGTGTGGAGTGTGTTGTACAGTATGTATCCTGACAACAGGATCAGTGTGGAGTGTGTTGTACATGTATCCTGACATCAGGATCAATGTGGAGTGTGTGTTGTACAGTATGTATCCTGACATCAGGGTCAGTGTGGAGTGTGTGTTGTACATGTATCCTGACATCAGGGTCAGTGTGGAGTGTGTGTTGTACATGTATCCTGACATCAGGGTCAGTGTGGAGTGTGTGTTGTACATGTATCCTGACATCAGGATCAGTGTGGAGTGTGTGTTGTACATGTATCCTGACATGATCATTGCGGAGTGTGTGCTGTATATATCCTGACATCAGGATCAGTGTGAGCTGTATATCCTGAGGTCAGGATCATGTGGAGTGTGTGTTGTATGTATCCTGACATCAGGATCACTGTGGAGTTTGTGTTGTATGTATCCTGATATCAGGATCACTGTGGAGTGTGTGTTGTATGTATCCTGACATCAGGATCACTGTGGAGTGTGTGAGCTGTATCCTGAAGTCATGATCACTGTGAAGTGTGTGCTATATGCATGGTGAGGTCAAGATCACTGTGGAGTGTGTAACTAGTGTATATCCTAACATCAGGATCACTGTGGAGTGTGTGAGCTGTATATCCTGAGGTCATGATCACTGTGAAGTGTGTTTTGTATGTATTGTGTGAGGTCAGGATCACTGTGAAGTGTAGGAGCTGTATGTATTGTGAGGTCAGGATCACAGTGGGGTGTGTGAGCTGTATATCCTGATATCAGGATCACTGTGGAGTGTGAGTTGTATGTATTGTGAGGTCAGGATCACTGTAAAGTGTATGAACTGTATGTATTGTGAGGTAAGGATCACAGTGGAGTGTGTGAGCTGTATATCCTGACATCAGGATCACAGTGGAGTGTGTGAGCTGTATATCCTGACATCAGGATCACAGTGGAGTGTGTGAGCTGTATATCCTGACATCAGGATCACTGTGGAGTGTGTGTTGTATGTGTGGTGAGGTCAGGATCACTGTGTAGTGTGTGAGCTGTATGTATGGTGAGATCAAAGTCACTGTGCAGTGTGTGACCTGTATGTATGGTGAGGTCAGAGTCACTGTGTAGTGTGTGTGAGCTGTTTGTATGGTGAGGTCAGAGTCACTGTGTAGTGTGTGAGCTGTATACATGTATGGTGAGGTCAGAGTCACTGTGTAGTGTGTGAGCTGTATGTATGGTGAGGTCAAAATCACTGTGGAGTGTGTGAGCTGTATGTATGGTGAGGTCAGAGTCGCTGTGGAGTGTGTGAGCTGTTTGTATGGTGAGGTCAGAATCACTGTGGAGTGTGTGAGCTGTTTGTATGGTGAGGTCAGAATCACTGTGGAGTGTGTGCTGCTGTTTGTATGGTGAGGTCAGAATCACTGTGGAGTGTGTGAGCTGTTTGTATGGTGAGGTCAGAATCACTGTGGAGTGTGTGAGCTGTTTTTATGGTGAGGTCAGAATCACTGTGGAGTGTGTGCTGCTGTATGTATGGTGAGGTCAGAGTCACTGTGTAGTGTGTGAGCTGTATGTATGGTGAGGTCAGAATCACTGTGGAGTGTGTGAGCTGTTTTTATGGTGAGGTCAGAATCACTGTGGAGTGTGTGCTGCTGTATGTATGGTGAGGTCAGAATCACTGTGGAGTGTGTGAGCTGTTTGTATGGTGAGGTCAGAATCACTGTGGAGTGTGTGAGCTGTATGTATGGTGAGGTCAGAGTCGCTGTGAGTGTGTGAGCTGTATGTATGGTGAGGTCAGAATCACTGTGGAGTGTGTGAGCTGTTTGTATGGTGAGATCAGAGTTGCTGTGGAGTGTGTGAGCTGTATGTATCCTCACATGATCACTGTGGAGTGTGTGAGAGCTGTATGTATGATGAGGTCAGAATCGCTGTGGAGTGTGTGAGCTGTATACATGTATCCTGACATGATCACTGTGGAGTGTGTGAGCTGTATGTATGGTGAGGTCAGAGTTGCTGTGGAGTGTGTGAGCTGTATGTATGGTGAGGTCAGAGTTGCTGTGGAGTGTGTGAGCTGTATACATGTATCCTGACATGATCACTGTGGAGTGTGTGAGCTGTATGTATGGTGAGGTCACTGTGTATTGCATACTGCGTAGAGGTCAGAGTCGCTGTGGAGGTGGACTCTGCTGAGCCATAGTCACAGTGGAGTATGTATGGTATGAATTCTGATGTAAAGGGCTGTAGTAGCAGTTACACTATTACTGTTCCTAAAACGTGAACGCAAAAGATTACAGTTCATAGGTGGCACTGGTAGCATTAGAGTTACATCAGACACACCTGTTGAAAAGAAATCAAAGGGCTACAAGAAAAAAAAAAAAAGAAAAGAAAAGAAAAAAAAAGACAGGTGCGGACAAGTATTTCAGTATATTGTGGAGGATACTACTCAGAAATTCTGCGGTGCTGTATTTAAGGGTGTCCAGGACTCGTGTCTTCTCCCTCCTATCAATCAGAAATTCTGTGGTGGTAATGTTTGAGGGTGTCCAGGACTTTGTCTTCTCGCTCCTATCAATCAGAAATTCTGTGGTGATAATGTTTGAGGGTGTCCAGGACTCTGTCTTCTCCCTCCCATCGATCAAATTCTGTGGTAATGTATAAGGGTGTCCAGGACTCTGTCTTCTCACACCATCAATCAGAAATTCGGTGGTAATGTATAAGGGTGTCCAGGACTCTGTCTTCTCACACCAATCAATCAGAAATTCGGTGGTAATGTATAAGGGTGTCCAGGACTCTTGTCTTCTCACTCCTATCAATCAGAAATTCGGTGGTAATGTATAAGGGTGTCCAGGACTCTTGTCTTCTCACTCCTATCAATCAGAAATTCGGTGGTAATGTATAAGGGTGTCCAGGACTCTTGTCTTCTCACTCCTATCAATCAGAAATTCGGTGGTAATGTATAGGGTGTCCAGGACTCTGTCTTCTCTCTCCTATCAATCAGAAATTCGGTGGTAATGTATAAGGGTGTCCAGGACTCTTGTCTTCTCTCTCCTATCAATCAGAAATTCGGTGGTAATGTATTAAGGGTGTCCAGGACTCTGTCTTGTAACTCCCATCAATCAGAAATTCGGTGGTAATGTATTAAGGGTATCCAGGACTCTTGCCTTCTCCCTCCTTTCGATCAGAAATTCTGTGGTAATGTATAAGGGTGTCCAGGACTCTGTCTTCTCCCTCCTATCAAGTGTCCATCCAGTGCATTGTTCTCCTTCCTCCCCCTTTTTTTTTTTTTTTTTATCTGGATCCCTTGCCAATTATTTTCAGCATTTGACTCTTGTACTCAGAAAATAAGGAAAACTAGCTAAGGGGGAGAAAACAAACAAGTGTTTTCCACACACTTACACATGTGTGCACACATGAGTGCACTCATGCATGCACTCACTCTCTCTCTCTCTCTCTCTCTCTCTCTCTCACACACACACACACACACACACACACACACACACACACACACACACACATTATTTAGAATGACCAATCAAAAAATGGCTGCCTCTAAACGCAGATAGTCGCTGGTATTGGGAAAAGCCTGTCGGCTTCTGAGGTCTTCGCACATTGACCTCCATTGCCGTTCAGTACCCCCACAACCCCTCCCACCCCAAGTGGTGGTCACAGTGGGGGGATGGCGGAGGCTGGCTGACACTAGGGTGTAGGAAATGTAGGCTACAAGTGCAGACTGCCCCCCTCCCCCCCAGTCCCCATTGGCCACAATATTGTGGCTGCCGTCTCTGTTCTCTATGCTTCCTGCCTACTTCTGGCTTGGGCCTCTCTTACTGGCTTCCTCCTCCGCTCCTCCTTGCCTCAGTCCCTGTCCTTTTCACAGTTCTGGGGATCAGGGCGGGAAATGTATGCATGGGGAATAGGGGGAGAGAGAGAGAGAGAGTGGGGGGGGGCTCAGGGATTTTTTTCCACAAACCCGCCAGACCGATTTCGGTGCAGCCGTTGTTGCCCCCCTTGCTGATGGTGTGGGTAAGTTGGGGGGAGAGAGGGGGGGGGGATGGATGCATACTTGTGATCAATAGCGGCAAGAAAACAGTTGTGTGGCCGCTTCCCAGCAGTTTGAAGAGATTACTGGAAAGGAAATGGCTGGAATGGGTTAATGCCACAGAGTGACGTGCTGGATTAAGGAATTAGGAAGAAAGAGTCAATGACGTTTTGCAGCTAGAGGTAGAGAGCTTGATTGCATGCCAAGTGATTCTTTCTCTTTGCCCAGGGTCTGCCAGGCTTTGTGGCCGACTGGATACTCTTCTGTCGTCGTTTTTGTGCGTGTCTGTTGTTTCTTTTGAAAAAGGTGATGCAGTACCAACAGAGCTCTCTCTCTATCTCTATCTCTATCTCTCCCTCTCTCTCTCTCTCTCTCTCTCTCTCTCTCTCTCTCTCTCTCTCTCTCTCTCATTGAATTAGTGCCATTAGACGGGCATAAAAAGTGGACAACAGGCTTAAGGAAATAGAATTGCTCTTTTATTCAATATTTTTGGATTTTCTTATATTGTTCCATGCCAGTATAAATGCAAAATAATCCCAAGCCAGTAGAAAAAAAAAACATGCAACAGAAAACAGTTATTGCTTTGACCATTTTTGAAAAATGATTGTCAGTAAGGAAGAGGCAGAATGATTGTCAGTAAGAAAGAGGCAGAATGATTGTCAGTAAGAAAGAGGCAGAATGACATAGGATTGTCAGTAAGAAAGAGGCAGAATGATTGTCAGTAAGAAAGAGGCAGAACGTCATACATAGATTACATAAACTGTTGGGTTGTTATTTCAAAATATCCACCTCTGGTGGTCGCAAAGAAGTGGGTCTATGCCAGCTGTGCACCGGCCATTTGTATTTTACCCATTCATACCTTTTAAAGAGTGAAGAAGCTCCATAGTGCATTCCATGTCATGTGCCACTCACAATGAAACATATTCTTTTAGAGTGTTGAGACTTGCATGATGTGAGACACAAACACTTTACAGCTGATTCCATGAAAACCTTGTTCAGAGATGTTCCACCTGATACGATCTATGAATTCTTGAAAGAGATTAACATTCTTCATCAGATCTGAGATTTTATACTGGAAAGATTTTTAACCAGATTTCGGGTGTGTTTTTAGAAGATGCATTTTAAAGAGCTGTGTGAATGAATGACCGTGAGTTGACTTCAATGCGGTGACAGCCTTGATATGCCCTTTTGCGGTCGGCTGGGCTATAACAGTATAAGCAGCATTACCTTACCTTACCTTACTATTTCAAAACACCATTTTATTTGCAGTTTTTATTAGATATAGAAAACAAATGACTAGGTTTCCTGTAATTGTATTCTATCCATTTTAGGCTGATTTCATGAAATGAAATGGGCATGTGAAACGTTTGTGATAATATGAGACATGGGATATCTTCCTTGAATTTTATGTCAAACTTTGTTCAAAACTTTTTCTTGCAGATGTTATTAAAATAAATAATGGTTAGCATAGAATGTACCTGAGCAGTATTTGTCAAGTTATAAATGCACTTGACCATTACAAACAGTTAACTAGCCCCAGTGGTTAAAACTAATTACATTCTTTAATAAATCTCAGAACTGGAAATTACACCCCCCCAAAAAAAAAACAACAACAAACAAACAAACAAAGAAAAACATGCAAACAAGCAAGCAAAATGCCAGAAATGATGTTGTAATGCATAAACATAACTAACTGTAATTTTGTTGTTGAATAAAACATATGAATGAAAATGTCTGAAAACTATGATTGTCTACACAAGATGAAAAAATTTTACAACAATGCAGAAAGATAGCCAAAGGGCAGTCTTTGACACTGAAAATTAACAGTGCTTACAATAAAGACATTCAGGAACATGTGCGCTGAAAATTGATATTATACATAGGTTGATGAAAATGTATCAGGTTCATCCGTTCAAGAGGGGAAAGGACTGTGCAGAAGATGACAGAAAATGATTACAACTCACCTTGCAGACACACTTGGGAACAAACTGTTGAACTTTCTCTAGAAATTTATCATCTAGAGTTTGTTTCATGGGTAACTTGAAATGATCAAAAACCCATCAAGTTTTGTTTGGGGGGGTAAAAAAAATGACATCATGTAGCTCATAAGATGTTAATGACAAACCTCGTGTGGTTTGGAAAAACATGAATAAGATATTACACAGAAGTTAGATTATTACAGTCTTTTTTTTTTTTTTTTTTTTTTAACAGTGCATCTTGACAGATATCTTTAAATTCAATCAGTTTTAGTGCATGTTTGGTGCACATGCTGGTTTACTCTGTGGATGGATTGTTCACAACATGTCTTACAATCATGCAACATATGAAGTTTTTGAGACTAATTATTCAGAAAACAAGAAAGAAAGCTTCATACAAATTACTGCAAAACAACCCTTTTATACATGCACGTTTGCTAGATACTCCGTTTGCTATTCCAGTAAGTTACCAAGGTAAACTTTTGCAGTTATGTTGGAGTCCTCTTCAAAAGGAGAGCATTTCCTTGCAGCTGTCATTTTCTTAATAGCACAAAAGGCACAGAGACTGGCCATGGTCTGATGAGGATTGAACCTCTGACCTGACAGCCACGAGTCCACAAGATTGGTCTGTTTTCCCTTATATTTTTGAAATGTCAGTAAAGCAGAAATGGAAAGCACAAACTTTGGTCTTTATGGTATTGAAAAGCGTAAGTCTAAGCAGAAATGATACAGACAGATGTCATTTTAAAAAAAAAAGAAAAATTGTGTGTTTGTTTACAGCAGAAAGAGTACTGATAAATGTGGTTTTTTTCCTACTCAAAAATAGTACTGAGGTTGGGATTTTGGTATTTATCTGTTCCGCTTTAGGGGAGAAAGGGGGAAGTGTGTGGTGGTGGTGGTGATAATGGGGATGGTGGTTTTAAGTGCGATTGGACAGGCCCTAGGAACTGCATTGCAGCTATGTATATATATACTAAGAACACACACACACACATGCATATAAATCAAACAAACAAGCAGAAATTTTCAAGGAGAAGAACATCGACAAAACAAGAGAAAAGTCACTCTGAAATGACTAGAATCGCGGTGGCTGTAGAAGCCTTCATTATTTTGTGTTTTGAGCGATCAAGACGATGTAGGAGTGAAACTATCATCCCATCAATAACCCACCTCCCACCATCCCCCTTCCACCGCCCTCGCTCCCAGCCACTACTACTTGGCCATAAAACAGTGCAAAGGAGGACGGGTTTGCCAGTACTGGTTGCCTGAATAGGATCGACTTCCACCACCCCCTGTTCCTGCCCCTCCTTCCCCCCTGCTGCTCTCCTCCTTTCTTCCTTTCATCTCATTGAATGGCCGGCAGTCTGAAATAGACAGGAGCTGGGTCGAATTCAACCATGAATTCAACCATTTTCCGGCTTTGTCGACCCCTGGGTGGCTATTCACTGACAGAGAGGAGTTTCTTCCCTTCCCCGTCTCCTTAGTCATGTATTGTGTAGAGAGCGGCCCCACGCCATGTCACTGTGAGTGTTTTTCTCAGCTCTCTTTTTTTCACAAGGCTGAAAAACCTTAAAGAAGAAAAGTGTATTGAGATCAGTTACACATTCCGACAGGAACATAAACTGGTGAATTGGCTTGGCAGAGAAGTCTTGCTTGACTGAATTGGCTGTGGATCTAGCTAAAATGATGAATACTGAAAGAAAAAGAACCAACCTGTAGACATAGCAAGGACTGAAGGAGTGGGAAGAGAAGCAAACAAGCAGTAGTCTAGTGAAGGAGGAGGGGTGAGGGGGGGGGGGGGGGGGGGGGGGGGGGGGGGGGGGGGGCTAGGCTGTAGAGCTGGGATGGAGTAGTCAGAAGAAAGAATCAGGCTGTGGACCTGCATGCTGTAGGAAAGAGAAAGAACTAGGTTGTAGCTAACAAGGTGTTGGAAAGAGAAAGAACTAGGTTGTAGCTAACGAGGTGTTGGAAAGAGAAAAAAAGAATCAGGCTGTAGACATAGCAAGGTGTAGGAAAAGAGAAAAAATCAGTACATATAACAGTTGTAGGAAAGAAGATCTTAGGTACACTTTAGACACAGCCAGCTGTAGGAAAGAAGGATCGTAGGTACACTGTAGACACAGCCAGCTGTAGGAGAGACGGACCTTAGGTACACTATAGACACAGCCAGCTGTAAGAAAGAAGGATCTTAGGTACACTATAGACACAGCCAGCTGTACAAAAAGAAGGATCTTAGGTACACTATAGACACAGCCAGCTGTAAGAAAGAAGGATCTTAGGTACACTATAGACACCGCCAGCTGTAAGAAGGATCGTAGGTACACTATAGACACAGCCAGCTGTAAGAAAGAAGAAACTTGGGTACACTATACTATAGACACAGCCAGCTGTAGGAAAGAAGGATCTTAGGTACACTATAGACACAGCCAGCTGTAAGAAAGAAGGATCTAGGGTACACTATACTATAGATACAGCCAGCTGTAAGAAAGAAGGATCTTAGGTACACTATAGAGACACAGCCAGCTGTAGGAAAGAAGGATTTCAGGTACACTATAGACACGGCCAGCTATAGGAAAGAAGGATCTTGGTGCACTATAGACACAGCCAGCTGTAGGAAAGAAGGATCTTAGGTACACTATCTTATACTCAGTTATAGACACAGCCAGCTGTAAGAAAGAAGGATGTTAGGTACACTATAGACACAGCCAGCTGTAAGAAAGAAGGATCTTAGGTACAACATAGACGCAGCCAGCTGTAGGAAAGAAGGATCTTAGGTACACTATAGACACAGCCAGCTGTAGGAAAGAAGGATCTTAGGTACACTATACACAGCCAGCTGTAGGAAAGAAGATCTTAGGTACACTATAGACACAGCCAGCTGTGGGAAAGAAGGATCTTAGGTACACTATAGACACAGCCAGCTGCTGGAAAGATGATCATAGGTACACTATAGACGCAGCCAGCTGTAGGAAAGAAGCCTTTTAGGTACACTATAGACACAGCCAGCTGTAAGAAAGAAGGATCGTAGGTACACTATAGACACAGCCAGCTGTAAGAAAGAAGGATGTTAGGTACACTATAGACACAGCCAGCTGTAAGAAAGAAGGATCTTAGGTACACTATAGACACAGCCAGCTGTAAGAAAGAAGGACCTCAGGTACAACATAGACACAGCCAGCTGTAGGAAAGAAGGATCTTAGGTACACTGTAGACACAGCCAGCTGTAGGAAAGAAGGATCTTAGGTACACTGTAGACACAGCCAGCTGTAAGAAAGAAGGCTTTTAGGTACACTATCTTATAGACACAGCCAGCTGTAAGAAAGAAGGATCTTAGGTACACTATAGACACAGCCAGCAGGATCTTAGGTACACTATAGATGCAGCCAGCTGTAGGAAAGAAGGATCTTAGGTACACTGTAGACACAGCCAGCTGTAGGAAAGAAGGATCGTAGGTACACTATATAGACACAGCCAGCTGTAAGAAAGAAGGATCTTAGGTACACTATGGACACAGCCAGCTGTAGGAAAGAAGGATCTGAGGTATATGTAGATACAGCCAGCTGTAGGAAAGAAGGATTTTAGGTACACTATATTATAGACACAGCCAGCTGTAGGAAAGAAGGATCTTAGGTACACTATAGACACAGCCAGCTGTAGGAAAGGATTTTAAGTACACTATACTATAGACACAGCCAACTGTAAGAAAGAAGGATCCAAGGTACTATATACTATAGACACAGCCAGCTGTAGGAAAGAAGGATTTTAGGTACACTATACTATAGACACAGCCAGCTGTAGGAAAGAAGGATTTTAGGTACACTATAGACACAGCCAGCTGTAGGAAAGAAGGGTTTTAGGTACACTATAGACACAGCCAGTTGTGAGAAAGAAGGATCCAAGGTTACACTATACTATAGACACGGCCAGCTGTAGGAAAGGAGGATTTTAGGTACACTATAGACACAACCAGCTGTAGGAAGAAGGGTTTTAGGTACACTATAGACACAGCCAACTGTGAGAAAGAAGGATCCTAGGTACACTATACTATAGACACAGCCAGCTGTAGGAAAGAAGGATTTTAGGTACACTATAGACACAGCCAACTGTGAGAAAGAAGGATCCTAGGTACACTGTAGACACAGCCAACTGTGAGAAATAAGGATCCTAGGTACACTATACTATAGACACAGCCAGCTGTAGGAAAAAAAGGATTTTATGTACACTATAGACACAGCCAACTGTGAGAAAGAAGGATTTTATGTACACTACAGACACAGCCAACTGTGAGAAAGAAGGATCCTAGGTAACACTATAGACACAGCCAACTGTGAGAAAGAAGGATCATAGGTACATTATACTATAGACACAGCCAGCTGTAGGAAAGAAGGATTTTAGGTACACTATACTATAGACACAGCCAGCTGTAGGAAAGACAGAGACAGGCTGGGGATGTCATGAGGTGTGGGAAAGAGAAGGAACCAGCCCTAGATATGCTCACAGGTAGGATAGAGAACAGGCTGTGATCTACATAGGAGAGAACCAGCCCTAGATGTGCTCACAGGTAGGATAGAGAACAGGCTGTGATCTATATAGGAGAGAACCAGCTCAAGATGTGCTAAGAGATAGGATAGAGAACAGGCTGTAATCTATAGGAGAGAACCAGCCCTAGATGTGCTCAGAGGTAGGGTAGAGAACAGGCTGTAATCTATATATAGGAAAGAACCAGCCCTAGATGTGCTAAGAAGTAGAACAGAGAACAGGCTGTGATCTGTATAGGAGAGAAACCAGCCTTAGATGTGCTAAGAAGTAGAACAGAGAACAGGCTGTGATCTGTATAGGAGAGAACCAGCCTTAGATGTGCTAAGAAGTAGAACAGAGAACAGGCTGTGATCTGTATAGGAGAGAACCAGCCCTTGATGTGCCAAGAGGTAGAACAGAGAACAGGCTGTGATCTGGGAACCAGCCTAGATGTGCTAAGAGGTAGGATAGAGAACAGGCTGAAATCTATAGGAGAGCCATATTTCAGGCTCAGGCCAGAAATCCAGCCTGTAACCATAGGAAGTCTGAAAAGTGCATTTCTGGCCCATGGAAGTTCCATGCCATTCAGTTCAAGTCTGGGGACATTACACTATTAATTTACACTCCGACTTTAGCAGTCTCCATGTGCAGTCTGTCCATCTTCACAGGAACTAACTAGAGCTTGTTTTCTCTCTCTCTCTCTCTCTCTCTCTCTCTCTCTCTCTCTCTCTCTCTCTCTCTCTCTTTCTCTCCTTCTCCCTCCCTCCCTCCCCCAACTCAAGACTTCTACGTAAGAGGGATAATTAGGCTGCACTTTTTGAATGAATTCGCTGCTTTCATTGACCTGCTTTTGAAGACCCATATTTTCACAGCTTTACAGGGATTCCTTGCATTTAGCAAAGGAGAAACAGTTGACTTGTGCTCAGTTGAAATGGCTGTTTTCATAAGTGAAATCAGTATCATCACCATCAGGACCATGTTTCCACTGGCAGTGTCCACACTGAGGTGTTGGGAATGTGGGCAGGTAAGGCCTTGACAGTGTCAGGAAATGGAATCGGTGAGATTGATGGTACTTCAGCACTCCAGTGGAATGTGACAAACAAGGGAAGTGGTTTTGACAGGATGAGTGTAACCATCAGCACATTGGGAACAAACTTCAAACTTAAGTATCAAGTTCACTCATGTTATTGTCTGAAGTGCCCCCTCCCCTATCCCCTCCCACTTTAAGAAACATTTTGGAGAAGATTAAAGAGGAAAGAACCAGGCTGTAGACAAAGCAAGATGTAGTCCAGCTGTAGATGTAGTGAGGTGTGGGGAAAGAGAAAGAACCAGCTGTAGATGTAGTGAGGTGTGGGGAAAGAGAAAGAACCAGCTGTAGATGTAGTGAGGTGTGGGAAAGAGAAAGAACCAGCTGTAGATGTAGTGAGGTGTAGGAAAGAGAAGGAACCAGCTGTAGATGTAGTGAGGTGTGGGGAAAGAGAAGGAACCAGCTGTAGATGTAGTAAGGTGTGGGGAAAGAGAAAGGAACCAGCTGTAGATGTAGTGAGGTGTGGGGAAAGAGAAGGAACCAGCTGTAGATGTAGTGAGGTGTGGGAAAGAGAAAGAAACAGCTGTAGATGTAGTGAGGTGTGGGGAAAGAGAGAAACCACCCAGCTGTAGATGTAGTGAGGTGTAGGAAAGAGAAGGAACCAGCTGTAGATGTAGTGAGGTGTAGGAAAGAGAAGGAACCAGCTGTAGATGTAGTGAGGTGTGGGGAAAGAGAAGGAACCAGCTGTAGATGTAGTGAGGTGTAGGAAAGAGAAGGAACAGCTGTAGATGTAGTGAGGTGTGTAGGAAAGAGAAGGAACCAGCTGTAGATGTAGTGAGAGGGGAAAGAGAAGGAACCAGCTGTAGATGTACTAGTGAGGTGGGAAAGAAAGAAGAACCAGCTGTAGATGTAGTGAGGTGTGGGGAAAGAGAAAAAAAACCAGCTGTAGATGTAGTGAGGTGTGGGAAAGAAAAAGAACCAGCTGTAGATGTAGTGAGGTGTGGGGAAAGAGAAGGAACCAGCTGTAGATGTAGTGAGGTGTGGGGAAAGAGAAAGAACCAGCTGTAGATGTAGTGAGGGTGGGGGAGAAAGAACCAGCTGTAGATGTAGTGAGGGGGGGAAGAGAAAGAACCAGCTGTAGATGTAGTGAGGTGTGGGGAAAGAGAAAGAACCAGCTGTAGATGTAGTGAGGGGTGGGGAAGAGAAAGAACCAGCTGTAGATGTAGTGAGGTGAGGTGAGGTGGGGAAGAGAGAAAGAACCAGCTGTAGATGTAGTGAGGTGTGGGGAAAGAGAAGGAACCAGCTGTAGATGCAGTGAGGTGTGGGGAAAGAGAAAGAACCAGCTGTAGATGTAGTGAGGGAAAAAGAGGAAAGAACCAGCTGTAGATGTAGTGAGGTGTGGGGAAAGAGAAAAAACCAGCTGTAGTAGATGTAGTAAAAGGTGTGGGAAAGAGAAAGAAACCAGCTGTAGATGTAGTAGGTGTGGGGAAAGAGGAAAGAAAAAGAACCAGCTGTAGATGTAGTGAGGTGTGGGGAAGAGAAGAAGGAACCAGCTGTAGATGTAGTAAGGTGTGGGAAAGAGAAAGAACCCAGCTGTAGATGTAGTGAGGTGTGGGGGAAAGAGAAAAAAACCAGCTGTAGATGTAGTAAGGTGTGGGGAAAGAAAAAAAACCAGCTGTAGATGTAGTAAGGTGGGGGAAAGAGAAAAGAACCAGCTGTAGATGTAGTAAGGTGTGGGGAAAGAGAAAAAGAACCAGCTGTAGATGTAGTGAGGTGTGGGGAAAGAAAAAAAACCAGCTGTAGATGTAGTAAGGTGTGGGGGAAAGAGAAAAGAACCAGCTGTAGATGTAGTAAGGTGTGGGGGAAAGAGAAAGAACCAGCTGTAGATGTAGTGAGGTGTGTGGGAAAGAGAAAGAACCAGCTGTAGATGTAGTGAGGTGTGGGGAAAGAGAAAGAACCAGCTGTAGATGTAGTGAGGTGTGGGGAAAGAGAAGGAACCAGCTGTAGATGCAGTGAGGTGTGGGGAAAGAGAAAGAACCAGCTGTAGATGTAGTGAGGTGTGGGGAAAGAGAAGGAACCAGCTGTAGATGTAGTGAGGTGTGGGGAAAGAGAAAGAACCAGCTGTAGATGTAGTAAGGTGTGGGGAAAGAGAAAGAACCAGCTGTAGATGTAGTAAGGTGTGGGGAAAGAGAAAGAACCAGCTGTAGATGTAGTAAGGTGTGGGAAGAGAAAAGAACCAGCTGTGTAGATGTAGTGAGGTGTGGGAAAGAGAAAGAACCAGCTGTAGATGTAGTGAGGTGTGGGAAAGGAAAGAGAAGGAACCAGCTGTAGATGTAGTGAGGTGTGGGAAAGAGAGAAGGAACCAGCTGTAGATGTAGTGAGGTGTGGGGAAAGAGAAGGAACCAGCTGTAGATGTAGTGAGGTGTGGGGAAAGAGAAGGAACCAGCTGTAGATGTAGTGAGGTGTGGGGAAAGAGAAGGAACCAGCTGTAGATGCAGTGAGGTGTGGGGAAAGAGAAGGAACCAGCTGTAGATGTAGTGAGGTGTGGGGAAAGAGAAAGGAACCAGCTGTAGATGTAGTGAGGTGTGGGAAAAAGAGAAGGAGCCAGCTGTAGATGTAGTAAGGTGTGGGAAAGAGAAGGAGCCAGCTGTAGATGTAATGAGGTGTGGGGAAAGAGAAGGAACCAGCTGTAGATCCTCTCTGGACCAATCAGCCAAGAGAGAAAGGAAAGTGAAAACACTGCTATCTGTTTACTGTTGTGCATACTGACCAAGGTCAAACCAGCTCAGAAGACGCGTTTTCAGGTTGAGGTAGTAGTTGGGGACTGCAGGCACACTCAGGTGGGTTGCATTAGAAGCCAGTGTCTAAAGAGGAGCGAAGCAGTTTTCCCAGGCCACTGTTAATGAGGGTTTGAATACCTGACTGGCATGGGAGAGGGTTGCCAAACACACACTAAAACCACTTAGTGCACGCTCATGCATGTCACCGCAGACAGAGTGCGCCGCCTTAATTGCTTGCCTTGATGTGAATCGGCTCAACTGAGTGATCTGTACGATGCCTAGGATACAGTCTTCACTCTGGGCATGGTCTGTTGCACTCACCTCTCTACATTACACAGACACTGTGTTTGCATTGGGGTTTTCACTTTGTTGACTGTGGGAACATCAGCAACACATTCATTTCAGTGGGGTTCCTACCAACGGCAAGACAGTTTGCAGATGTCAGTAAATCATATGACCTGACATTGATGTGAATGATGATGAAGAAAAGAGAACAGATACCAGTGAAAAGAGATATGACCGACATGGATGTGAATGTTTATGAAGAAAAGGGAGATCCTCTCAGACATCAGTGAATCATATGACCCAATGTTGATGTGAATAATTACGGAGAAAAGAGGAGAGATTTCAATGAACCATATAACCCCAACATTGATGTGAATAATTGTGAAGAAAAGAGAACAGATATTTGAATCATATGACCCAACATCTGTGTGAACAGTTATGAAGAAAAGAGAACAGATATTTGAATCATATGACCCAACATCTGTGTGAACAGTTATGAAGAAAAGAGAACAGATATTGAATGAATCATATGACCCAACATCTGTGTGAACAGTTAAGAAGAAAAGTGAACAGATATTTGAATCATATGACCCAACATCTGTGTGAACAGTTATGAAGAAAAGAGAACAGATATTTGAATCATATGACCCAACATCTGTGTGAACAGAGTTAGAAGAAAAGAGAACAGATATTTGAATCATATGACCCAACATCTGATGTGAACAGTTAAGAAGAAAAGTGAACAGATATTGAATCATATGACCCAAACATCTGATGTGAACAGTTATGAAGAAAAGAGAACAGATATTTCAATGAATCATATGACCCAACATCTGTGTGAACAGTTATGAAGAAAAGAGAACAGATATTTGAATCATATGACCCAACATCTGTGTGAAACAGTTATGAAGAAAAGAGAACAGATATTTGAATCATATGACCCAACATCTGTGTGAACAGTTAAGAAGAAAAGAGAACAGATATTTGAATCATATGACCCAACATCTGTGTGAACAGTTAAGAAAAAAGAGAACAGATATTTGAATCATATGACCCAACATCTGTGTGAACAGTTAAGAAGAAAAGTGAACAGAGCTGGCCAAAGACCAGGTGAAACAGTGCAGTTTTTAACCCAGCTTCTTTCTGTCTGAAATCTACTTCGTCTTCAATACAAACAATGAATAGTTCTTTTGGTGTTGGAATCATAAAGAAAAGTTTGTTTTTGTGCACCAAGAATAGGAATGTCCTCAGACAGAGAGGAAAACTGAAGGCTCTGGTGGTGGAGTGAGGTGGGATGGAGGCTTGTCTTACATAGGAAACATATCCGCCTCGGTGAGGTGAGAATATGCTGTTGAACATGTCCAATCCATTTCCAGGCGTGTGTGTGTGTGTGTGTGTGTGTGTGAGAGTGAGAGAGAGAGAGAGAGAGAGATTTTCTGTTAATGTTTTCTTTCTTTCTTTTTCTCCCGAGTGCATGAAAGATAGATAGTAACAGGAATTCTTTTTTCCTCCCCCCACCTCCCAAAGAGTGAAAAGCTGTTGACAGACCCTTTGAATGATGTTCAGGTTGAGACCACTCTGTGGTCTTTCATGTTGCATGTTCAGACCTCCCCTTTGGCTGTAGTTTGTGTGCAAGTTTGGTGAAACCATGACAAGTGGATAGAAGAACAAAACCCCACCCCCACCCCACCCACCCCTCAAAAAAAAATTGATACATAAAATTAAAATATAGAAGGGAAAAATGTGTGTGTGTATGTGTGTGAAGGGGTATAAAGTTAATGGTGTATGATTTGATAGTACCCATTTCTGTTGAAGAGTGACCCAAAATTTAACACCATGTTAGATATTTGTGCCTACAGAGTTAGAAAATTTTGCGCGAAAACATGTTGTGAACAGTTTATTGTGGTTTAAAATCATCTGTCAAACAACTTTACATAGAAATTTTCACGTAAATCTGACAAAAATCTCTCAAAAAGACCTTGTATACAATCCAAAATGCCAGCCATTCCAATGTTAAAGATAAGTTTCATATGCCCTGGTTTGCAATTAAGCATTATCATCATTAAAAAAAAAGTTATTTCCAGGACTTACCTGACAACTGGAGAAAAGAAAATAACAAAGCAGATATAATTTCAGTGACAAAAGGCAGAGGGTGATCTCTCATCAGATACCAGGATTTCCAAGGAAATCATCTGATTTTCAAAAGCAGAAAAAGCGCGAACATCTGAAGGAAATCCTAGTCCAGTACTGTATTCAGTTTTTCCAATCCAGGTTTCCATGAACCTGCATTCAGCGCTCTGCTGTCTGCGGTAGGTGTGATATATTGTGGCGCTTAGGCTCACATTAATCAAAGCATTTCAGTGGCAGGCAAATATTTTGGTAAACGCAGCTGGTACATTTTTCTGGTTGTGGGTTGTGCAGAGGCTTCATCTTTGGAAAGGAAAAGGTGAGGTTTTGCATGTCTCCAATTGTGGAATAAAGGCAAGACGTTTGAAGAAGGCACAATTGTCAACTATTGGAGATTTGATTGTACTGAAAAGACTCAGTGGAAAATAATTTCGATCTTTATTTTTGACTTGTTGTTAGAAAGTGAACAATGCTTTTTGAAGACATGGGCTGCAAGAAGTATGTTGATGCTTCAAAAGCATTGAATGGCAATCAGAGCAGACAGGATTTCTTGATGGGATTATGTTTTACACACACACACACACACACACACACACACACACACACACCACCTCCCCCGTCCCCAGTAAATAAATATGCATGTACTCTTTATTTTTAGGGTGTTAGAGCTGGGATAAATAACATGTCATATGTACCACAGTGGTGGGCTTAGTACAAAAACGAGAAGTGAGTCATAAAGTGACAGTGGCCACTGTTCTTTTACTGTCAGGTTATTTTTTTTTTTTTTTTTAAAAATGACTGCTGAGACAAATCCCAATTTTTTTTTCTTTCTTTCCTTTTGGTCCCCCCCCCCCTTCCTTCCTTCCCCATAGAAGTTAATTAAATTTAAGTGTACATGCTTCTCTCTCTCTCTCTCTCTCCTCTCTCTCTCTCTCTCTCTCTCTCTCTCTGCGATTCATGTCGCATGTTATTCAAGTCCCAACATTCTAAATGAACATGATTCACTAGGGAACTTATCACCTGTTAGAAAAGTAGAAGACTGGGTGTAGAAGGAGTGGGCTGTATTCAAACTGCACAAGGCTGTTTCTTCTTTGCAGCTGTCCCTGGAACATGGGGGAAACAAACGCTTTTGGGTTTGGACAGATTTGAAAGAGTTTGTCATCCATCCGCGAGCTCATTCCCCTTGCCAGAGGTCTTTGACACAGCCTGAGCCTTGAGTTTCAGATCAGTGTCAGGGATAGACAATCTGCTCAACTATTTCTTTAGTTGCACTCTTGGCATGTTGAATCAGCTATCTCATTGCGTCGAATGCCTGCATGACCAGGAACCCAAGCGAAAAGCTGTGTTGTACCCATCAGATTTCACAGAGGTGTACAGTTCAAACAGTTCAGCAGTTGAGGGTGCTTGAGGTTTTAGCCGGCAATGGCTTCCAAAGCAGAAAGGGAGCCTGACAGAATGAGGAAATCTGTATGTTTTGATTTAGAGACCATTTACAAGAGCCAGGATTAAGGCTGTCACTTCAGCAGTGTGGATGGAGCTGTCAGGTGGAATATGTTTCTCTGAGAACTTGTTCATAAAACGCAGCAGAGGCAACTCCCTCCTCGGATTTGGAACCAGCTGTAAAAATTCTTCAGAAGGATGGACATTTAGAACAGTTGGATGGAAAAGGAATTGTTCTGCTGGAAGCTAGTGGTCTTGTCACGATACAAGGCTTAATCAAACCAGATTTCTGGAGTGAAGAAAGTCCATGGTGAGTTATCAGGAAAGTGGGATAAATCACACTCCACTCCAAGGTCTCTATCAGCATTGTTCAAATGGGGGAAAATGTGAAAGCCCAAACAAGGAATGGAATAGGGATGGTCTTCAAATTTCTTTTGGAACTTCAGGTCAAGGACATAGACATGAGCAGAATTTAGGTTCAGAAAGGGGATTCAAACAGTAGCTCTAGGTGAGTTTCAGCCAGTGATTGGAGAGGGATGGTTCTTGTGCTTCAAAATATAGGCTATAAACAAGGGTGGTGCTGAATGCACCCAGAGAGAGTTAAGTCCTTGATGGTGGGTGGAATCTGGTGTACTCAGATAGAGAGATCTGGCAGAACTGTAGATTACGTAGCCATAATCCAGCTTGGAGCAGATCAGAGCCCTGTAAAGATGAACATTTTTCTTATGAGTGCCCCAATAAAGATAACACCCAGGAATGTGGCTGCCCTTGGTGTTAGAATGGTTGATATGTTAAGACAATATCAGGATTTGCGAAGAACTTTTGAAAATTGTGAAAGTGAATACACTTGAGTTGGGTGCCCGAAAAGCGTGAAGCAAATTGGAGTGGACATTTTAGGCTGGAATAGGTGGCCCCCACTGCATAGTGTGCAAAGTCATCAACAAACAAAGGGGACTGGAAACCCTGGACTACAGAACTGACAATCTAATAGATTTTGATGCTGAAGAGAATAGGAGAAAGAATGCTACCCTGGTGTACACACAACTCATGCTCATGGATGGATGTCTGAGAGCATGGTGCCAACAAGAACTTTGAACTGCCGGTCAGCCAGAAAAAAAAAAAAAAAAAAAAAATTGATAAAAACAGGCAGATGACCTAGAAAACTTGGTTTATGAAGATATAGGATTCCATATTTCCATGTGGTATCATAAGCTTTCTTCAGATCAAACAAGATAGCCAATCATATGTTACTGACATTTGCAAAAAGACATCTCGTTTTGGCTTGCAGTTTTTGATGGGCTTGAGTGTTAAACACTGGTTGTCTGTAATAATCACAACAGTGAGCCTGTTTTCGTTCTTTCATAACTGTTGACAGTCGGAATTAAACCAGTGTGTTTTTTGCAGTTGAAGTTTATTGGAAGACACAGGAGTACAGGTTTTTAGCACACTTAATCAAATTGAGATTCTGCTGGGTCTGCACTTAATCAAATTGAGATTCTGCTGGGTCTGCACTTTGATGAAGAATTTTCATTGAAATATTTGCAGCAAAAAGATTCCAGTTGGCTTTTCTTTACATAGTTAAGATGTTCTGGTACAGAAGCCTTCTCTGTTTCTTTGGATTTTTAAACAATGGGAAAATGGTCACATCATGGACAGATCACTCCTAGTCCAGGACCATGGAGGGGTCACAAGCTGTTTAACTAAAATCTATTGCCATTGAATAAATTTCTTAATCATGTCACAGTGTTCGCATTATTTTCTGCAGCCAAAAAAGGCCTTGATGTATGAATGGGGGTAAAATGTGTATAATATGGGGTACGAACAGAAATGTTCTCTATGTATAAAGGTTTGGGGGTGGGGGGGGGAGATAAGGGATATGCAGTAGGTGCATGTGGGGATGGGGGGGGGGGGGGGGGGGTTATGTCTTGTGCAGTTGGTACATCGTCATAGGGATAAACATAGAGAAGGAAGACAGGAGAAAAAACAAGGAAGGAACCTTATGAAGACGGGGGGAAAAAAACAGCATGTATGTGTGTGTACGCATGTATGTGTGATGTGTGCATGTAGCCAGCTAGTAAGGGTGTTGAGGTGTATGTGGGATGGGGGTTATGGTTTGTGTGGGAAGGGGTGATGCTGTCTATCCAGCCTGTGCATGTCTGTGGGTGGGGGATATGGTGGTTGTGTGTGAGAAGGGGGTTGATGTGGTCTTTCAGCCTGTTCATGTGTCTGGGTTGGGGGGGGGGGGGGGGGGGGGGGGGGGGGGGGGG
>JADBJO010000208.1:355000-387500 GCA_016801955.1 Conus betulinus
TCTACTATCCGCAATACACAAGTGAAATATAGAAAGTGCTTATAGCCATCTGTTTTGACTGGAGATGACAATACCAGGAACTCCAGTATTCTCTTGGACCATTTTAAATGCAGACTTCCAAGGCTGTCTCCTAATCGCCATCCAAATTTTTGGCAAACTGAGGGCTTCCAGTTTGTGTAGGTACTAGGCTGTTTGAATTCCACAAACTGAAGTTGTCTTTTTCTCATGGAAGCATCCTTTCCCCTGCTGCCTTTAACATCAAAACAAATGCCACAGTAAAGGTGGTAAATAGAGCTTCCTCCACTCTTCTGTAATTGTTGGATCCAACTAACATGTGCAATGCCATTCCAACTTTGCACTGGTAAGGCTCAGCAGGTGGTTGAGGCAGTGAGTTTGAGGCTCTCATTTGTGAAAACTGTATGCTCTTTTACCAGCGTTGTTATGGCTGCAAGTAAGAATGGACCCACCGCAGCCTCTGCCAGAAACGTGTGTGTGTGTGTTATTGTGTGAGCAATGTGTGTTATTGTGTGAGCATTGTGTGTGTGTGTGTGTGTGTGTGTGTGTGTGTGTGTGTGTTAGTTATTGTGTGAGCATGTGTGTGTCTGTGTGTGTGTTTGTCCATGTATGTGTTCGTGTGTACAGTTTTCTGACACTTGTTATTATACCATTAAGATCATGATTACTCAAAAAACAAAACAAAAACAAAAAGAAAGGAAGAAAAATGAAACGGAAAGAAAGGAAATTTTCCAGTCTAGCCATATTGGTGTTGATTGTTATTTCAAACATTTCTTCAAATTCTTGTGTTATATGTGGCTTTGCAGTTCAGCTATCTCTGTCAGTTGCTTTGTGTTTTAAGCTGTCAGCTTTGTCTGGAATACACTTGTTTCACTGAAACATTCATCTATGTCCTTTTATTTCTGTCTTTCATATGAGCTTTATTTTTTTCACATGGAATGGGCTTTCTCTGCAGTTTGCATCTCTAATACTTTAATCTCCATGCAGTGCATTCGAGACACTTTCAACAGTGTGATTAAGATCACTTTATCATATGTGTTTGAATTGTTAGCATGCAGGGGTTGGGGGCCATTACTTTGGAAAGGATCAGAATTAAGATGAGTAACTGGACAATTGGTTATACAGTGAGACAATGCATTTTTAATGATGAATCTGCTTGTTGTGTGTTCCAGGCTTCAGAATCAGGATCAGATCTGTTCAGTGCTGTCAGCAGTTGTCAAAATCGTGAGTAATCATTCTGCAGTTGCTCTCCCTATCTGTGTGTGTGTGTGTGTATCTCCCCATTATGCAGCCCCCACCTCCCTCTCAAGCTTTCGGGGGAGGGAGGGAGGGGGCAGCTGGGTGGTGGTGAAGCTTCCTGCTCACAGGGGAAGTGGTGACAGATGTTGGTAATCAAGGAGGAAGTTGTCACAAACAGTCTACCAACAAAAGGTCTCATGGATTCTGAAGGGAGAGAGAGGGGGGGGGGGAGGGGGGGGACTTTGTCAACTGTTCCACTCTTTGTCAAGGAGAGCTGTGAGTATTAGCAGAGAGGGGAAGGGGCAGTTCATTTATTCAAGATGACTTTGGGAATGACAGTCTGCATTCAACTGTGTAATAACTTTTTATTGCATGTACTTTGGTCAGAATGGAAATCCACATCTATACCCACGCTCCCACCCTCTCCCAAACTGTCTCCCACCCAGTAGAAGATGCAGAACTTTTAGACCTAGGTTGTTTTCTTTCTTTTTTTTTCTCCTCCACTTCAAAGTATAAAGACTGTGAGCTGAAGTTAAAACATGGAAATAAAATGTTGTAAGACAGAGCTTGCATATAAACAAACACTATATAAACAAACGAACACTGAAGTAATGACTTACAGGTCTTTTACAGGCAGGACAAGAAAAACAGACGGTGGCAATAAGTGAACAAGTAACAGTGGGGAAGAAGCCAAGTGCAGAAAGGAAGTTCTCAGTCACTTGTGACAGTGAAAATGTTCCAACATTGATCTTAAAAGGAGACGATGGGGAGGGGGGGGGGAAGGGTGGGATGAGAGAAAGAGTGTTTCAGTGTAAAGTATAAACCCTTCCCTTTTTACGATGGAAACTGTTGAGTTTGATATTTTGGACAGAGCCATTTATGAATGCTTATCTAGATTGACTTTGTCTCTGGCATAGAAGACTTCAGTAGCTACAGCTGAGATAGAAGACTTCAGTAGCTACAGCTGAGATAGACTTCAGTAGCTACAGCTGAGATAGAAGACTTCAGTAGCCACGGCTGAGTAGACGTCGGGTAGCCACGGCTGAGATAGAAGACTTCAGTAGCTACAGCTGTTCTGATGTTTTGTATATTCATGTAATTTCCTTGTATTGTTTACATCCTTAAGTACAGGCTAGGTTTTTCTCTATTTTGATTTTATATTAGTATTAGTAGTATTGTTTATATCTTAGTTTGGTAAATTATATCATTGTCTTCTGTTTTCTTGTCTACCCTTCACTGGCTAGTCCCTGTGGAAATCTGTTGGATAATGATGTTGACTCCATGGTATCTGAAAGACCTCCAGGTCATGGGTGATGTTCTGTGTTAGATACCATGTGGGGGGATGAACAGTCCACAGCCCACAACCAGCCATGGAGACCAGTGGCATGGACTTTAGAGAGCTTGAAACAAATGGTTCTGTTCACAAGACAGAACTGAACAGTTCCTTTTATTGCCAGTGAAGGGTTACATAGTATACTTACATCCTTTTTGTTAAACTCACCTCCTTTTCAGATCCTTGATTAATGGTCATTTTTGTAGCCACTAGTGACTGAAAAATGTTTTTTCAGCTCTAGGTTTCTTCCCTGTTGTCTGCCAGTTTTCATCGTTTGTTCATTTCATCTGCCTTTGCTTAAGGTCAGTGTGAGTTTGTATGTTACTTTTTCCATGTCAGTTTTGCTTATGGCCAGTGTTTGTTTTTTGTTGTTGTTGTCGTGCCTGAAAAAAGACCAATAAGTCAGTGTTGGTAACCTTCAGATGGGGACTCAGTATTTCAACATCTGTATCCTCTGCGCTTCAGTGGATCTTATTCTCCACTATCGGTCTGTCAGACTTCAACTGGACATTTGTTCCAGTGTGACGATGATGAAAGTGTCCCTGTGCTTACAGCTTGTTGACCCTTCTTTCCATTACCTCTGATGTCCCACTTTTGCTGTCCAAGTGTGTGTGTGTAAACATATGTGTATGCCTATGTCTTTGGTTACATGCAGGTATTATAGCTAAAAAAAAAAAAAAAAAAAACTAACAAAAAAAAACTTTTTTTTTTTCTGCACAGTACACGTCTCTCCCCAGTGTCAGTGGTGGAGATGATGTAGTGCTACAGTACACACAGTACACGTCTCTCCCCAGTGTCAGTGGTGGAGATGATACAGTGCTACAGTACACACAGTACACGTCTCTCCCCAGTGTCAGTGGTGGAGATGATACAGTGCTACAGTACAGTACACACAGCACACGTCTCTCCCCAGTGTCAGTGGTGGAGATGATGTAGTGCTACAGTACAGTACACACAGCACACGTCTCTCCCCAGTGTCGGTGGTGGAGATGATACAGCGCTACAGTACCCACAGTACACGTCTCTCTCCCCAGTGTCAGTGGTGGAGATGATGTAGTGCTACAGTACAGTACACACAGCACACGTCTCTCCCCAGTGTCGGTGGTGGAGATGATACAGCGCTACAGTACCCACAGTACACGTCTCTCCCCAGTGTCAGTGGTGGAGATGATGTAGTGCTACAGTACAGTACACACAGCACACGTCTCTCCCCAATGTCAGTGGTGGAGATGATACAGTGCTACAGTACCCACAGTACACGTCTCTCCCCAGTGTCAGTGGTGGAGATGATGTAGTGCTACAGTACCCACAGTACACGTCTCTCCCCAGTGTCAGTGGTGGAGATGATACAGTGCTACAGTACAGTACACACAGCACACGTCTCTCCCCAGTGTCAATGGTGGAGATGATACAGTGCTACAGTACACACAGTACACGTCTCTCCCCAGTGTCAGTGGTGGAGATGATACAGTGCTACAGTACAGTACACACAGCACACGTCTCTCCCCAGTGTCAGTGGTGGAGATGATGTAGTGCTACAGTACAGTACACACAGCACACGTCTCTCCCCCAGTGTCGGTGGTGGAGATGATACAGCGCTACAGTACCCACAGTACACGTCTCTCCCCAGTGTCAGTGGTGGAGATGATGTAGTGCTACAGTACAGTACACACAGCAGCACACGCGTCTCCCCAGTGTTGGTGGTGGAGACAATACAGTGCTACAGTACCCACAGTACACGTCTCTCCCCAGTGTCAATGGTGGAGATGATACAGTGCTACAGTACACACAGCACACGTCTCTCCCCAGTGTCAATGGTGGAGACGATACAGTGCTACAGTACACACAGCACACGTCTCTCCCCAGTGTCAGTGGTGGAGATGATGTAGTACTACAGTAAACACAGTGCAAGTCTCATCCCAATGTCAGTGACAGGGGTCAAGGGTGGAGAGGAGGGCATTGGGGGGGGGGGGGGGGGGTGGAGGGCTGATATCAGTTGCCTTGGCCTAAAGGGAAATGTGAAATCATGTGGCTTTGGCTGGGATGTGTGTTGAAGCCATTGTGTCAGAGGGAAAGTGTGATTTCATGTGGCTGAGACTGTGCTGAAGCCATTGTGTCAGAGGGAAAGTGTGATTTCATGTGGCTGAGACTGTGCTGAAGCCATTGTGTCAAGAGGGAAAGTGTGATTTCATGTGGCTGTGGCTGGGATGTGTGCTGAAGCCATTGTGTCAAGAGGGAAAGTGTGATTTCATGTGGCTGTGGCTGGGACGTGTGTTGAAGCCATTGTGTCAGAGGGAAAGTGTGATTTCATGTGGCTGAGACTGGGATGTGTGTTGAAGCCATTGTGTTGAGAGGGAAAGTGTGATTTCATGTGGCTGTGGCTGGGATGTGTGTTGAAGCCATTGTGTCAGAGGGAAAGTGTGATTTCATGTGGCTGAGACTGTGCTGAAGCCATTGTGTCAAGCTGGAAAGTGTGATTTCATGTGGCTGTGGCTGGGACGTGTGTTGAAGCCATTGTGTCAGAGGGAAAGTGTGATTTCATGTGGCTGTGGCTGAGACTGTGCTGAAGCCATTGTGTCAGAGGGAAAGTGTGATTTCATGTGGCTGAGACTGTGCTGAAGCCATTGTGTCAAGAGGGAAAGTGTGATTTCATGTGGCTGAGACTGTGCTGAAGCCATTGTGTCAAGAGGGAAAGTGTGATTTCATGTGGCTGAGACTGTGCTGAAGCCATTGTGTCAGAGGGAAAGTGTGATTTCATGTGGCTGAGACTGTGCTGAAGCCATTGTGTCAAGAGGGAAAGTGTGATTTCATGTGGCTGAGACTGTGCTGAAGCCATTGTGTCAAGAGGGAAAGTGTGATTTCATGTGGCTGAGACTGTGCTGAAGCCATTGTGTCAGAGGGAAAGTGTGATTTCATGTGGCTGTGGCTGAGACTGTGCTGAAGCCATTGTGTCAGAGGGAAAGTGTGATTTC
Organism: Conus betulinus; assembly: GCA_016801955.1. Taxonomy (NCBI): domain Eukaryota; kingdom Metazoa; phylum Mollusca; class Gastropoda; order Neogastropoda; family Conidae; genus Conus; species Conus betulinus. Next base: position 360,560 of record JADBJO010000208.1, read on the forward strand.
ATGTGGCTGTGGCTGGGACGTGTGTTGAAGCCATTGTGTCAAGAGGGAAAGTGTGATTTCATGTGGCTGAGACTGGGATGTGTGTTGAAGCCATTGTGTTGAGAGGGAAAGTGTGATTTCATGTGGCTGTGGCTGGGATGTGTGTTGAAGCCATTGTGTCAGAGGGAAGTGTGATTTCATGTGGCTGAGACTGTGCTGAAGCCATTGTGTCAAGCTGGAAAGTGTGATTTCATGTGGCTGAGACTGTGCTGAAGCCATTGTGTTGAGAGGGAAAGTGTGATTTCATGTGGCTGTGGCTGGGATGTGTGCTGAAGCCATTGTGTCAGAGGGAAATTGTGATTTCATGTGGCTGAGACTGTGCTGAAGCCATTGTGTCAGAGGGAAGTGTGATTTGCTGTGGCTGTGGCTGGGATGTGTGTTGAAGCCATTGTGTCGAGAGGGAAAGTGTGATTTCATGTGGCTGTGGCTGGGATGTGTGCTGAAGCCATTGTGTCAGAGGGAAAGTGTGATTTCATGTGGCTGTGGCTGGGATGTGTGCTGAAGCCATTGTGTCAGAGGGAAAGTGTGATTTCATGTGGCTGTGGCTGGGATGTGTGCTGAAGCCATTGTGTCAGAGGGAAAGTGTGATTTCATGTGGCTGTGGCTGGGATGTGTGCTGAAGCCATTGTGTCAGAGGGAAAGTGTGATTTGCTGTGGCTGTGGTTGAGACATGTGCTGTCAGTAATTGTTTCAAAATGGAGTGACTGATGGCGGAGAACGAAGCAAAATTTAGAAAGAGAGGGGGGGGTAGTTACCGCCAGTGACATTGACAAACAAAGCACGGGACAAGACACGATGCATTTTGACCTCTTGGGTCTTCGTCAGGAAAAAAAAAACAGATCACATTTAACATTTAGGACAGTACAAACAAAGAACGAAGAGAGAGTTATCAGTTGTCCATGTGGTAGGAAGAATGGCCGCCAGACAGAAGACCCAAGAGGTCAAAATGTACAGTGTCTTGTCCTGTGCTTGTTTTGTCAATGTCCTTGGTGGTAACTAACCCCCTCTCTTTCTAATTTTTGAAGTGACATGTGCTGAAGGAAGTGTGATTTCATGTGGCTGTGGCTGGGACATGTGCTGAAGGAAGTGTGATTTCATGTGGCTGTGGCTGGGACGTGTGCTGAAGTGATTGTGTCAAGAGGCAAAAGGGGCCCCTCAAGTATGGCCACAGGAAATGACAGCTTGGCATCACTGCAGACTGTAGAGGTTGATGTGAATGAAGGGCCTCCTCGGCCACCAGTTCAGGATAGAGGGGGGTGGATAGGGTGGGCAAGGGTGTGAATGTGTGCGCGCGCATGCATGTGTGTGAGTTTGAGTGTGTGTATGTGTGTGCACATGTGCGCTTTTTATCTGCTCTTTCCTTTTGAAGTACTAATTGCAAAAAAGTTGCTAGGAATAAAATAGGTTTTTCCTCCATGTATAAAGTGAAAGAGCTTTCTGTTCATGCCACAACAGAGAACTGTTGTTCACTAATGCTTGAATAGATATGCAGGCATGTGCACATACACACACACACACACTCTCTTTCTCACTCACTCACACACACACGCACACTCTCTCTCTCTCTCTCTCTTTCTCACACACACACACGCACACGCACACACACACACACACACACACACACACACATACATACACACACACACACTCTCTCTTTCTCACACACACACACACACACACACACACACACACACACACGCTGTTAGATATATGTGCATGCTTGTTGCAGACAACACAGACAGGTGAAGAGGAGTTTATCAAAACAACATCTACTTGTTTTATAATGTAGTATTGTAACAGGTATTTGTTGTCAGTTTTTGCCTTTTACATTGCCACCAATCTGTCTTGATTTTCAAATGATCATAGTAGTAGCCCTTCTGTTAATGTAATGCAACTGTTAAAATCTGGTATGATTGTTTAGAGCACTGACACTATTTAGTAGAAATCTGTCCTGTGTGAGGTTGGCTTAGTGTGTTGTGGCTGTGTGAAAGAGGCCACGGAAAGCTGGCTCCATCCAGAGGGAAACACATTGCCAAGGTTATGCTGTTCATAGGCTGGTAGGTTGACCACACTCATGCCAGCTGTGAACTGTTGGTGACTGGAAAGGTACATGCATGGGGATAGGTTTGACCACACTCATGCCAGCTGTGAACAGTTGGTGACTGGAAAGGTACATGCATGGGTTATGAGCAGTTGTCTTGTCCTGGTTCCTAAGAAGGGGGAAAGTGTCTGAACAGTAAAACTCTCATGAAGCTTTTCAAGCTCTCTGAAAATCATAAGAAGTGAAAATGAAGACCTGAAAATGTCTCTGAAATTACGCATTGTTATAAGGCAAAAGGCCAGGTGGCTCTGCTGTGGCCTTCGGTTCACTGGGACAATTTTTTTTCTTTTTTTTTTTTTTTTTTTTTTTTTTTCCTTTTGCTGTCCCAACCTCTGCACCACCTCAGAGGCAGTGCACCCATGCCGCTCATTCCGACACCCTGTCCACAGCCACAGCCCAGTCGGCCCCGCCACAGCCCCGACACCGGCAATCCACAAGGAGCAGTCAGTGTCAAGTCGTCAAGAGGCAACCCACTGGAGAAGACACTGCACTGCTGCTGAGTCACTTCGGTGGTGTTCAGTGGCCCTGTTCTGATCTAACATACGCAGGACACCACCTACTAAGCCCCTACTGACGACAATGATTGCTTAGTCGTGGAGCCGGCGGGAGTGAGCTCTTCCCCTGGAGGGCACCACCACGTCAGTCCAACAGCAGCCCCCATAGGCTGGCCGATACCGGTGACCCTGACAGAACCAAACCAAGGACACAAAGTGGAGAGTACATCGAAATTGAGGTCACTATGAGAGCAGGGCATGAAGGGCCACAGAATTTGAGACATTTTTTTTTTATGCTGATCGATGAGAATGAGGATGATTAGATGATGCTACGGATTTCCATTTTGGTCTGAGACTACATGACAGGGCTGTACTCTACACTTCCTTTCATAATATATCCGGGTGTCAACCAGGCCCCGAGAGATACAGGCACGTGCAGTGTTGGTCAAGAAATGTGAGCAACACTCTCAGAAACACATCCATGAAGTGGATGAAACTCAACTGTGCGGTCCCAGTCTTCCCAACTGAGAGTCCGCAGCAAACTCAACTCTGGGTAGGAGCCAGTTGGGGCAGAAAAAAACCCACATGATTCTGATGGGATTCGAACCCATGACCTCCCAGCTGGGAGTCCGCGACGCTAACCACTTCGCCATGGCGGCTGGTTCACTGGAACAATATTAGCCCCTGGTTTGGACATTGCTTGTGTTTTTATGTTGTGTATGATTCTGTTGTACATAATGAAGAGAAGCATTATCACTGATTTAACCCACTACATGTCAGTAATCCGACCTCAGTTTGTGAACAGTAATCTAGGAGAATCAAATGTATCCCATGCAGTGTGCTTTATCAGAACATTTTGTACCAGTGAAAGTTATATAGTTTCAGTCTGGAGTGTTTTCAATATGTGTATGAGCCATCCTTGCATAGATATCCAGAAGAAAAAAAATCAGTGTCATTAACATTTAGCAGAGTCAGACTGACATTGGTTTTGTGATGTAATGTTACTTGGGACATCACATATGAAAATGAACAGAGGCTGAACAGTCCAAACTAACCACACACCAGCACTTTTTTTTTTTATTATCATGGGTAAATTTAGTAATTCCAAATGGGAAAATGAACAAAGGCTGAACAGTCAAAGACTAACAACACCAGCACTCTTTTCATTAGATATATTAAAGGTAAATGTAGAACTTAAAAACATGAAAATGAACAAAGGCTGAACAGTGGAGGACTGACCACATCAGCTCACTTGTCATAAGGTAAAGAGTGGTGAATTGGCAGTGAAGCCCAGGGCCTACACCCCAAGACAGGACAACAGTGTGGAACCCTAGACTGCTATGGAGACTCCTGCCTTTGGGAAATTTCTTTGTTGTGTTTAACCCCCAAAAAAACATTTTAAACCTTGACATCCAAAAGCTTTCAAGCTCTAGGAGAAATTGAGTCACTCAGACATCATAGTTAAACCTGCAGACAAAGGGCGGAGCAGTTATTAGGTAGCATGAAGACTTGTGTGTTGACTAGTCCAGACATGTGTTATCAGGCGTTACTTTGGATGAAGAAAAGAACACTGACCCTGTGAACCCCGTTCCTCTCTTCTACAAAGCCAACTGTCCAGGACAAGCCATCATTTCTGCCTGTTCTGGTCCTACCACTCTCTCATCTCTGAGTTCTTGGACTCTGTCCATCTGTTAAAACAACTGCTTACAGCATTTCAGACTCTTACAATTAGACCCCAAACTAAAATCTGCCGTCCCCAAACGTCTGTGCCTACAATAGAGACAAAACAACTTCACAACCATCTGGCATGAGCCAAGTTCAGTCTTAAACACCAACTCCCCAGCCACAAACTACCCATGTGATGAATCAGGATGTAAGACCTGTCCCGTCCTAGCCAACACCCACAGTATCACTGGCTCAAGGGGAAAATTCACAGACAGTCCTGTTTCACCAGCCCATCCACCTGCTTTGTGTTTGTACTGAGATGCAGCCTGTGTTCGAAATGGTATATAGGTGAGACATGTCCCACCCTCAATGACGCTTTGTCAAGCATCTCAGGCCCATTCAGTTATCTCCTCCAACACCAGTGGGGGATCCATGGTGATTGCCACAGTCGGACCCATCTTTCCATCACTGCTGTATAGCGAAATTGTTCCTCAGTTCCAGAATGAAAAGTCATGGAGACAACAATCATCTCCGCCATGACACCACATTTTTTGACTGACTCAGTTCTCAAACTGATTTGTTAGTTTTAGTCACTCCAGCCTTTAGCCCAGCCATTCTTTTCCCCCACTTCTCCATCCTCTGTCCCTTCCCCTCCCTTCCTTCCTCTCTACATACACACCTTCCCCCTTTTCCTCATCCCACCTCATCTTTATTATAATTATTCACAGCCCATCGACATCGTCAGGAAGTGAAACATATGCACCACCACGCCATTGCCACAATCCAAGTATGCATCCATATTTAATGCACCACCACACCATTGCCACAATAATGAAGTATGCTTCCATATAAGACACATACACATGTGATGATATATTTGGGCCATATATATAAGACACATACACATGTGATGATATATATTTGGCCATATATAAGACACATACACATGTGATGATATATTTGGGCATATATAAGACACATACACATGTGATGATGTATTTGAGCCATTTAATATAAGACAAATACACATGTGATGATATATTTGGGCCATTGATAGGATTTTATAACCACCACCACCACCACCACCACCACCCCCCTCCCCCTTCCCCCCTCCCCCTTCATCCCACAGGCACCTCCTTGCAAGAATAAAAGTCCTGCACTGTGACTTGATTGTTTTCTTTTCCTCTAACTCCGTTTCTGTTGCTTTCTGCCTCTGTCTCTGTTTTTTTCTTCTCCCCATCACACACACACACACACACACACACACACACACACACACACACACACACACACACACACACACACACACACACACACACACACACACACACACTCCATCAAACATGTCACCTATGTATTTTGATATGTCATTGTCTTTTTATTTTATGCTACCTGTCCTGAAGATAGTCTGCAACAGAAGTGTTGACAATTTTTGTTTGTTTGTTTTTTAACATAAATTCCTCAGTGCATCCTGAAAGTTTTTAATTGTGGAAAAAAAAAAAAAACATTGGCAGTCAAGAAACACATTTTTACTTAGAAACTGAAACTTTCTATTTAGGGAATGAATTTCTTTCCAACAGTTTAAACAGAATATGTCGATTTTTCAGCATTCAATTTGATGCATACTTTATTCAACTTCTATTACTTCTGTATTTAGTACCAAAAACAACTTACTGAAATTTTTACTGAATTAATCAGATTGATTATCATGTTTGTAGTTCTAGAACCATTAGATTGATTATCATTTTTGTAGTTCTAGAACCATTAGATTGAATTTGAGGTGTTGGTTCAAAATATTTCTTCTGTGTGTTGTGTCCTTGCATGTCTGAAACAGACTGAACGCAGCATTGGTTTGTCCTGTTGTATATTATGTAACAGGAATTTCTGTTTGAAATGTCATTAGTTTATGTGCTGACACAGAGCTTTGTTTTTATGTCATCTTGATCCAAGTTTCATTTGCTCTTGCCTTTGCCAGCATCAGTTTGAGAATGCCAGGATTCCTGGTGGAAGGCTAAAGGTTTGAAATGACAGCAGTGTGAGTGGCAGATAAAAGGATCATGGGCCAGCTAGCATTAGGGTCCTTGGCTAGTGCTGACCTTCAGGCTGCAGGATGGAGGTGGAAGCTAGAGGGTAGTTTGAGTTTGAATCTTTAGTAGTCAGTAAGGAACAGATTATCAGCCAAGACCTCAGAACATCAAATGTGGTCCTTGGGACTTGGTCATTTGAAGGTTGCTCAGTAAAGGCTAACAGACAGTTGAAGGTTGCTCAGTAAAGGCTAACAGACAGTTGAAGGTTGCTCAGTAAAGGCTAACAGTCAGTTAAAGGTTGCTCAGTAAAGGCTAACAGTCAGTTAAAGGTTGCTCAGTAAAGGCTAACAGACGCTTGAAAGTTGCTCAGTAAAAGGCTAACAGTCAGTTAAAGGTTGCTCAGTAAAGGCTAACAGACACTTGAAAGTTGCTCAGTAAAGGCTAACAGACACTTGAGAAAGTTGCTCAGTAAAGGCTAACAGACAGTTGAAGGTTGCTCAGTAAAGGCTAACAGACAGTTGAAGGTTGCTCAGTAAAGGCTAACAGACACTTTAAGGTTGCTCAGTAAAGGCTAACAGACACTTTAAGGTTGCTCAGTAAAGGCTAACAGACAGTTGAAGGTTGCTCAGTAAAGGCTAACAGACAGTTGAGGTTTGCTCAGTAAAGGCTAACAGACAGTTGAAAGTTGCACAGTAAAGGCTAACAGACAGTTGAAGGTTGCTCAGTAAAGGCTAACAGACAGTTGAAGGTTGCTCAGTAAAGGCTAACAGACAGTTGAAGGTTGCTCAGTAAAGGCTAACAGACAGTTGAAAGTTGCACAGTAAAGGCTAACAGACAGTTGAAGGTTGCTCAGTAAAGGCTAACAGACAGTTGAAGGTTGCTCAGTAAAGGCTAACACACAGTTGAAAGTTGCACAGTAAAGGCTTACAGACAGTTGAAAGTTGCTTAATTGGCAAATGCCGAACAGGCTGAATTTGAACTCCATGATTGTCAACATCAAAGGGATCAGTTATCGAAGATAGACAGGAGGAGGCATCCACTTTTTCTTTTCCTCCCTGAGATGTTCCAACTTCCTCCACCTGCAACAAACATGGTTGTTCCTGTTTTCCATGTATGCAGCCCCCCCCCCCCCCCCCCCCCCCCCCAGTTCCCCCTGCCCTCATTCATGTCCCTGTAATTATGAAGCCAAATGCCTCCCAGTCATACCACAGCAGCATTTTCCCACATTTCTAGCTCTGTAGACAAACGAGGCTGTTAATGAATGCAGTATAATGGCTAACAGCATCACTGGTGAGGACTGCCAAAACGGCCTCTGTGTGTGTGTGTGTGTGTGTGTGTGTGTGTGTGTGTCTGTCTGTCTGTCTGTCTGTGTCTGTGCCTGTGTGTGTGTGATTGATGGATGTGTGTGAGTGGGGGGTGGGGGTGTTGTGTAGTGAAGTGTTTGGTGATGACAGGCGGTTGAGCTGTAAGGAGAGAAAAAAACAGGGGTAAAAACAAAAGAAAGTGCCCGGGCCTGTTTTGGCACCACTTCACAAGTGACAAGCATCCCTTTCAGCCAGTATTCGCAAGAGAAATCTGAAGCATTACTCTCGGCAGGGGAGAGGGGAAGGGAGAAGAGCGAGCAGAGCAGGGGAGGAGTAAGGGTAAAGAGGGTGGGAGGGGGGTGTGGACTCAAAGTGCAAGAAATTGACAGTCTAACGCTTGGTCGCCTCCCTTGCTGCAACCTCTGGTTGCCATAGCAATTGTAAAGAGTTTTTGTAGGGCGAGTTCAGACTTTAATGCCCCAGGAATGAGATAAGAGGGGCCAAAGAGAGGAGAGAAAATTGAACTAGCTCACACAAGGATGCAGGGAAAGAGGGGGAAAAAATCGACCTTGTGTGCATAGAAAGAGGAGGGGCCCCCCTCCCCCCCCTCAGCATACTGATGGAGGAGAGGAAATTACTTTGTAGGCCTTAGTGCTGTTTCTCCTCTCTCTCTCTCTCTCTCTCTCTCTCTCTCTCTCTCTCTCTCTCTCTCTCTCTTTTCCTTCTGCTTCGTGGCCTTTCTTTTCGTTTCTCCTTTTCACCCTTCAACATTTGCTAATTCCAGTGGATTCAGATTCTATACAAAGTGACTTGTTTTTCATTGGGATAGCAAGCACACACACACACTCTCTCTCTGTCTCTCTCTCTCTCTCTCTCTCTCTCTCTCTCTCTCTCTCTCTGTCAGACACAGACACACATATCTGCCCATCTGATATGCCTGTTTGGTTTTCCTAGCCCTTTCCCCTTTGCTACATTCAAAACTCAAAAAGAGAGAAAGAAAGGGGTGAGGGTGTGTGACAGTGAAAGCCATGCAGACAGCTTTGTTGTCTGATGAAAGAGTGTGGTGGCTGAAAACTTTACAGCTCTGTTGTTGCACAACTCTTCATATGCAAAGGAAAAAAAAGGGGGGGGGGGGGGGGGGGGGGGGAGAGAGAGAGAAAGGAAAAAGGAAGAAAGCAGAAGAGTAAAGAAAGAAAAAGGGAGGAGAAATGTTGATGAAACCCGAGTGTAAAGATTGCTGCAGGGAGGGAGGTGATTTCTTGTTTTGGGTGTAAAACTTGTGCTGCCTGAAGGGTGTCGTTTTCCAGGATTTAATTCAGAGAAAGCATGTGCTTGTTCTGACCAAGTAGAAAAAATACAACTGTGCCTATGGGAGAGGTGGAAGACAGGAGGGGAGAGAGTGGAGTAACAACAAGATGGTCAACATATAGGAGTGTGTTCATTAATTTTCCTGTCAGTAGAATGGACCATCAGTTCTTGTGGAGTTTTTGCTCTGTGTGTGTGTGTGTGTGTGTGTGTGTGTGTGTGTGTGTGTGTGCGTGCATGCGTGTGCGTGTGTGCGCACACGCGTGCGTGTGTGTGTGTGTGCTGGCGCGTGTGTGTGGTGGCACGTGTGTTCTGTATGTTTGTGTTTGTGCACGCGCATCTACATTAAATGATGATGATGTATGCACTCGCAAATTTGACCCTTTCAAGTGTCGTCGAGATTTGTTTGGTTCTGCTCAAGAAGTAGAAGGATGTCTGGTACTTTCAGCACAGCACAGCACAGCCTTGCTGACCCATATCATCATGTTGCTGTTTCATGCGTAGAGATAGATTTTGTCTTTGTTGTTTCTTTCTTTTTCGGGATCAGAGTCCTCCCCCCCCCCCCCCCTCCCCCCAGCTTTGTGCAAGCCCTTGCGAAAGGCAGTATGTGATCAGGAGGGGTATGATAGTAAAACTGAAGTGAGACCAAAGGTCTGGTGACAAGCATTTGGAACACAGACAGTGAGAAGTGTGATTAGTTGATGTATGTATGCATGTAGTTTCAACAGTAGAAGTTCCCATGTTGACTCTGGAAAGTAAACTTCACAGATTGGAAGAAATTGAATTCAGACTCATTTTAGGCAGTAGGTTTTTTTTTGTTAAGAACTGTTGGAGTCGCGAGGACAGTACATACGCTTGTATTTTTTATTTGGAAGTTCTGCCAGCATTGCATGGCTTGGCCAGTCTATACATTGGTTGGAAACAAATTACTCCCGTTCTTTTCCTTAACTTTAAACTGGGACAGTAGCAAGTCAACTGGAGAGCAGCAAGTAAAACCAGTGAACTGATTTTAGATCAGACAGAAGGAGGAGGAATAGTGACAGTGAATATCCAACTGAAAGGTAGGTCTGAACCTGAGGTTCTTAGAGAAGAAGAGGGGTTATGTGGGCCCCACTTTGCTTTCGTAAGAGGAGTGCCCAAAGAAAAAAAAAAAATGCCATTCAGTTAAGTAGTTCAGTAATTCTTCATGGCAGTCATCAAGATCAGAGGTAAAATGATAAACAATGTTTAGTAGTTTGTTTTGAGAGTGGAACAAAAGCATACGTTCTGTGAGCACATGTACTTGTGAGTGCAGGTGTGGCTACGCATATGAATGTGCATGTGTGCGTACATGCACACGTGCATGCGCGTGTGCACACACACACACACATGCACACTGACAAAAGTGTGCACATCAGCAAAATGAAAATGGTGATGGCATTGTTTCAGGTCTGGTCAACCATGTACGACCAGTGGTGGCTGTGAGTCCTCCCAGCACAACGGCGACTCCACTGTGCAATGGAGTGGTACCCACAGTGACTGTCAACCCCACCACCACCATCCCTGCCACCCCCATCGCCGCTGTCACTGCCAATACCGTCACCACTATCACCTCCACCACCAACATCCCCACTCCTATCACTCCCTCCATAGTCACTACCATTGCCTCATCCTCCTCATCCTCCACACTTCCATCCACCCTTCCACCCTCCTCTGCTCTTCCACCTTCAGCTCTTCCGCCTTCAGCTTCCCAGAAGAACATCCCAACAGCAGCAGCTACACCAATCCGACGCCCCACCCCAGGATCGCCCTTGACTCACACAACCACTGCCTGCACCTCCTGTGTCCGGTGTCAGTGGCCTGCACAACAAGCCTTGCCCTCCCTCCATCCCATCCCTGCCCCTGGTCAGCCAGGATCGGGGCCGACCCCCAGCACACATCCCTCGACCAGCCCATCGTGAGGACCAACATATTCATCATCATTCCTCCAGCAGAGAGCGGGAAAGAGAACGGGAGCAACGGGAGAGAGAAAGAGAACGGGAGAGGGAGAGAGAACGAGAAAGGGAGAGGGAGAGCTCCTCTGTACACTCTTCTCACTCGGCTCTCTCATCTCATTCAGCTCACCATCCAGGGCCGGGCTACCCTGCTGCCAATCTTGCCTTCTCAAAACCCCTCTGGCCAAGGTCAGTCGGCTGCTTTAGGTCCCGTTCTGATTCCCTTCTTTAGGTCCCGTTCTGATTCCCTTCTTTAGTGCGGTGGCATTGCTTCTGTCATTTAGGTGGTTGAGCTACAGTCAGGTCATCACTGTGATCAGTATCTTTGCCTTCAACAGACTAGTGCCTCTAGACCTCATCCCTTCAAATTCATATACATTACATGGAGTCACGTTCTGGGTCATCACTTGCAGTATCTACTTTGGGCTTGTCTGACTAACCTCCACGGCTTTTTAAGGGAAGGAAAATTTGCACAGTGATAAGCTGTCGTGTGTGTGTGTGTGTGTGTGTGTGTGTGTGTGTGTGTGTGCGTATATGCATGCATGTGGATGCATACATGATTTCTGTCCTAGAAAAGCTGTATTTTTTTCTACTCGAAAATGTGTAAACCTGTGACAGTTCTGAACAGTGTGGCTGCAGATGGCTTATTCCTGCAGGTAAAAAATGAAAACGAATTGTGCACCCTTTTTCTCAGGTGGACAAACCTGATGGCAGATTGGAAATTGTAACTCAAACTGTGCATGTGTACACAAGCCCTTAAAGTAGTCATGGAAGAAAAACGGAAATAAGCAGAAATTATAAGAAACCACTGAAAAAAATTATGAGAAACCACTGAAAAGATAGCTGTTGAAACCAGATCAGAATGTGAGACTGTTGAAGAAAGATAGATGGTTAATCCCAGCAGGCACGTGCACACACACACACACACACACACACACACACACACACACACACACACACACACTCACTCGCACTGTCACGCACACACACTCGCACACACACTCTCTCCCTCTCCCTCTCTCTCGCGCTCTCTCTCTCTCTCTCTCTCTCACTCTCAACAATAATGACAACAACAAAATCAATGTGGTCAGACCTTCAGGAAATAATGAATGTTGCCCATATTTATGGGGACAGAATGGGAAAGATAGACTGTTCTTGAACATGATTGAAATGTTGTTTTTTCACGCTTTTTCTCATGTCATGTTTCATCAGTTTGGGGGGTAGGCATGCCTGCATGCATGAAGGGCAGGGCTTGGGGATTTGTTACATTGCCATTAGTTGTGGAGTTGTTGAGATTGTTTTTGGTTTTTCTCATGCTACATATATACCTTGCTTTTATATTATGGTTTATGTATTGTAATTCATTTGAAACTTGACCTTATGACAGACTGTTTGTCTTTCACAATTTTTGTGTGTATGAATTTGTAACTTGTCGTTCATTAACAGCATAAGGAATGAAATACATTCAAAAATTCAACAGCTGTTATGCAAGCCCCCACAGGAATTGCATTTTGGTTACTTTACCTGCTGAGGTGTTCTTTGCCCTGCAGCCGATCAGTTGAAGTCACACAGTTGATCAACACGACTGGTTTTGTCAGGTATTGATAGTGTCAGAGCCATTGAGCACATCATTTACTACCAAATATCCAGTGATATGAAAGTGAAACATGTTAATGAACTTTACAGAGAGTGAGGGCAGGAAAAGGGAACAGAACAAAACCAAAGCAACCTTTGCTTTGAGTCGACTTGAACACCCACTTGGAGTGTGAAGGAATTGCACTTCATGTGTAATGCATTGTGTTTGCTGCTTCCCCACCCCCCCCACCCCACCCTTTTTTTTTTTTTTTTTTTTGTTTTTTGTTTTGTTGTTGCTGTTGCCAGCTTTGTTGTGGTTGGCCAGGCCAGCTTTGTTGTGGTTGGCCAGGCCAGCTTTGTTGTGGTTGGCCTGCCGGCTATCACTACTCCAGCAGCAATGTTTATATTTTTTTCGTTTGAGAGGCACATAAATCATGAGGATTTACAGTGGACAAACAGTGTTCAGATTGAAGACATCGATGAAGAATGTTGCTACAAGTTTGACTGGGCCTTGCTGGATGATGCTTTTAAGAATGGATCAGGTAAGTATTAGCTGTTCCAGCCTGGTTCCTCCTACCAGTTACATCCCAGTATGTATTCTGACATACTGTTATTTTGTCACAGTTCCAGTCTGTGGGTATCCAAAACATCATCTGTCCAGCATCGTGTTTAAAAACAGAAAGAATACAAACAGTGAAATGCCAAGTGGGGAAAAGTCAGTAAAGTGTTTGCCCTCAGACTCTGTTGACAAGTTCTCTGGACACATCTGGAAGCTTCCTTTTCCTGCCATGTGTATGTGATGGAAAGGTGCAGTGTTCACAGTGTCATGTGTTGAGGTCTGGAGTGATATGCCCAGTGTGTTCCTTGAGATCTGGAGCGATATGCCCAGTGTGTTCATTGAGAATCAGAGTGATATGCCCATTGTGTTCATTGATATCTGGAGTGATATGGCCAGTGTGTTCATTGAGGTTTGGAGCGACATACCCAGTGTGTTCATTGAGATCTGGAGTGATATGGCCAGTGTGTTCATTGAGGTTTGGAGTGATATGTCCAGTATGTTCATTGAGATCTGGAGTGATATGCCTAGTGTGTTCATAGATCTCTGGAGTGAATTGCCCACTGTGTTCCTTGAGATCAGGAGTGATATGCCCAGTGTGTTCATTGAGGTCTGGAGTGATACGGCCAGTGTGTTTGTTGAGAGATCTGGAGTGATATGCCCAGTGTGTTCATTGAGATCTGGAGTGATATGCCCAGTGTGTTCATTGAGGCCTGGAGTGATATGCCCAGTGTGTTCATTGAGATCGGGAGTGATATGTCCAGTGTGTTCATTGAGATCGGGAGTGATATGTCCAGTGTGTTCATTGAGATTGGGAGTGATATGGCCAGTGTGTTCATTGAGATCTGGAGTGATATGGTCAATGTGTTCCTTGAGATCTGGAGTGGCCAGTGTGTTCATTGAGGTTTGGAGTGATATGGCCAGTGTGTTCATTGAGTCTGGAGTGATATGCCTTGTATGTTCATTGAGGGTTTACAGTGATATGCCTAGTGTGTTCATTGAGATCTGGAGTGATATGCCTAGTGTGTTCCTTGAGATCTGGAGTGATATGCCTAGTGTGTTCCTTGAGATCTGAAGTGATATGTCCAGTGTGTTCATTGAGGTTTGGAGTGATATGTCCAGTGTGTTCATTGAGGTTTGAGTGATATGTCCATGTGTTCATTGAGATCTGGAGTGATATGTCCTGTGTGTTCCTTGAGATCTGGAGTGGCCAGTGTGTTCATTGAGGTTTGGAGTGATATGTCCAGTGTGTTCATTGAGGTCTGGAGTGATATCCCCAGTGTGTTCCTTACAATGTTCATTGTGGTCTGGAGTAATGATTTACTCCCAGCAGTTCTTACTCTTGATCTCAATCATCAGTGATAGCAGGTTCCTTTTGTGATTAAAAAAAACAACAAAAACTCATTTACCAAGAAGAAAGACATTGAGAAATGCCCATGTTACTGCTCAGAGAATGTGAAAAACTCTAGAGTTGAGAGTTAAACACAGAGTGTTGATTGAGGTCTGGAATGATATGCTCAGTGTGTTGATTCAGGTCTGGAATGATATGCACAGTGTGTTGATTCAGGTCTGGAATGATATGCATTGTGTTGATTCAGGTCTGGAGTGATATGCACGGTGTGTTGACTGAGGTCTGGAATGATGTCCTCAGGTCTGAGCGCGTGTTCAGGAGTACTGTGCACAGTGTGTTCATTCAGGTTTGAGGGCTGTTCAGGAGTAATGTACATAATGTGTTCGTTGAGGTATGAGCGCTGTTCAGGAGTAATGTACACGGTGTGTTCATTGAGGTATGAGCGCTGTTCAGGAGTAATGTACACAGTGTGTTCATTGAGGTCTGAGCGCTGTTCAGGAGTAATGTACACAGTGTGTTCACTGAGGTCTGAGCGCTGTTCAGGAGTAATGTACACAGTGTGTTCACTGAGGTTTGATGGCTGTTCAGGAGTAATGTAATGTATGCAGTGTGTTCATTGAGGTCTGAGTGCTGTTCAGGAGTAATGTACACAGTGTGTTCACTGAGGTCTGAGTGCTGTTCAGGAGTAATGTACACAGTGTGTTCATTCAGGTTTGAGCGCTGTTCAGGAGTAATGTACACAGTGTGTTCATTCAGTTTTGAGCGCTGTTCAGGAGTAATGTACACAGTGTGTTCATTGAGGTTTGAGCACTGTCCAGGAGAGTAATGTACACAGTGTGTTTCATTGAGGTTTGAGCACTGTTCAGGAGTAATGTACACAGTGTGTTCATTGAGGTTTGAGCGCTGTTCAGGAGTGATGTACACAGTGTGTTCATTGAGGTTCTGAGCGCTGTTCAGGAGTAATTTACACAGTGTGTTCATTGTGAGGTCTGATGCACTGTTTAGGAGTAATGTACACAGTGTGTTCATTGAGGTTTGAGCACTGTTCAGGAGTGATTTACACAGTGTGTTCATTGAGGTCTGAGCACTGTTTAGGAGTAATGTACAGTGTGTTTCATTGAGGTCTGATCACTGTTCAGGAGTAATGTACACAGTGTGCAGTGTGTCACTGAGGTCTGATCACTGTTCAGGAGTAATGTACGCATGTGCAGTGTGTTCATTGAGGTCTGAGGGCTGTTCAGAGTAATTACACAGTGTATTGTGTTCATTGAGGTCTGAGTGCTGTTTAGGAGTAATGTACACATAGTGTGTTCATTGAGGTCTGAGCACTGTTCAGGAGTAATGTACACATGTGCAGTGTGTTCAGTGAGGTCTGAGCACTGTTCAGGAGTAATGTACACAGTGTATACATTGAGGTCTGAGGGCTGTTCAGGAGTAATGTACACATGTGCAGTGTGTTCATTGAGGTCTGAGGGCTGTTCAGGAGTAATGTACACATGTGTAGTGTGTTCGTTGAGGTCTGAGCACTGTTCAGAGTAATGTACACAGTGTGTTGTTCATTGAGGTCTGAGCACTGTTCAGGAGTAATGTACACATGTGCAGTGTGTTCATTGAGGTCTGAGCACTGTTCAGGAGTAATGTACACATGTGCAGTGTGTTCATTGAGGTCTGAGGGCTGTTCAGGAGTAATGTACACATGTGCAGTGTGTTCATTGAGGTCTGAGGGCTGTTCAGGAGTAATGTACACATGTGCAGTGTGTTCATTGAGGTCTGAGCACTGTTCAGGAGTGATGTACACATGTGCAGTGTGTTCATTGAGGTCTGAGGGCTGTTCAGGAGTAATGTACACATGTGCAGTGTGTTCATTGAGGAGCTGTTCAGGAGTAATGTACACATGCAGTGTGTTCATTGAGGTCTGAGGGCTGTTCAGGAGTGATGTACACATGTGCAGTGTGTTCATTGAGGTCTGAGGGCTGTTCAGGAGTGATGTACACATGTGCAGTGTGTTCATTGAGGTCTGAGGGCTGTTCAGGAGTGATGTACACATGTGCAGTGTGTTCATTGAGGTCTGAGGGCTGTTCAGGAGTGATGTACACATGTGCAGTGTGTTCATTGAGGGCTGTTCAGGAGTAATGTACACATGTGCAGTGTGTTCATTGAGGTCTGATCACTGTTCAGGAGTAATGTACACATGTGCAGTGTGTTCATTGAGGTCTGATCACTGTTCAGGAGTGATGTACATGTGTGCAGTGTGTTCATTGAGCTGAGCACTGTTCAGGAGCAATGTGCACAATATGTTCTTTGAGGTCGAAGTAACTCTATCCTCAATGTATTCAATGATGTTTTAGCACTGCTCAAGATTAATGTGCACTTTTTTTTTTTTTTAATTCTAAAAGCGAGTCGTGATATTTGATCAAATGGATCATTACTGTGCAGTTTGTTTGTTTTGCTTTATACTTACAAAGAAGAAATCAATGTCATAATTTTATCATTTTCACACACACACCGCTTCCTTCTCCCCCATCGTACCTCTCTCTCTCTCTCTCTCTCTCTCTCTCTCTCTCTCTCTCTCTCTCTCTCTCTCTCTCTCTCTCTCTGTATGTAAAAAGGAAGATGTAATGGATTTTGTATCTTTGTTTTTATGTTGCAGTGGTCCCTCTGTGTCTGCCTACAGCCATTCGGCCCACCCTCACCTGCCCCCCTCCCCCCTGCACACCCTGCACCATACCCCAAGTTTTCCTCACCACCCTCTCCACCCCAACCCTCAGCCCCCTGCGCCCTCACCCCCCCCCCATAGTGCCTCATTCCTCGCACGGAATGTGTTTGCACCCCCCATCCCTCCAGGACCTTCAGCGCTATCTTCAGCAGGCCTGTCTTCCACCCCGGCAGCACCCTCCCTCGCCACTGACCTCCTGCCAGGTAAGAGCCAGCGAGGATTTTCTTCCCATGTGGCTCCCCCATTCAGTTTATCCTCAAATAGGTTTTGAAGTTGCTTATTTGCAAGAATATATTTGCATTGATTTTTTTTTTTTAATAGGTAGAAGATGATGACTACAGATTATGATGTTGTTTTTTTTTGTTTGCATGTTAGCTTGCTTATTTGAAATGCTTTCTACAAATCAGTAGTGACCAGTGAATGAAGTCTGTTGCTCTGAAGACCCCACTGCCTTTCCTCTCTCTCTCTCCCTTTTACTGTTTTTAGAAAGTATACAGAGGTCTCTTCAAAATCTCTTTCTCTCTCCCCTCTCTTTCTCTCACCCCCCCCCCCCCCTCTCTCTCTCTCTCTCTCTCTCTCTCTCTCTCTCTCTCTCATTCTCTCATTCATTCAAGATTTCATTCTAGATATGGTCCACATTAAAGATCTCTGGGGGGGTTTTTTTTTTTCCCAGCTTGCCATTTTCCACCCTGCCGTCTTCAGAACTTGGATGATATTTTTGAAAGTCTGTGTGATTTTCCCTGAGGTTTTGTGTGCTCGTGTTTGTTCATTAAGTTGCTGTAAGTGGTCAGTCCCTATGTGCTTTTAATATGAGGACAGGGAAAGCACATGCCTGTGTCATTGACATTATTCAGCAAACATGTTTATCATTTCATTCTTATGTCTTTGGTTTCTGAAACAGTAAAATCGCTGGGATGGGTAAGAGTGGGGGGGGGGGGGGGGGGGGGGGGGGGGGGGTGCCTCTTTGTGTGCAAACTGCTGTAGGTGAACATCACGTACATTTGTCAGTTTCAGTTCATTCATTTTCTTCTTTTTTTTTTTTTTCTCAATAACTCTCTTTACAGAATAATATAACCCATGAGGGGAAATGAGAAAGGCACATGCATGTTGATATGTATGTATGTGCAAGCACACACGCAGACCGATAAAGTGTACACATACACACATACCCACACGCACCCACACGCATGCACACACACACGCGCGCGCGCGCACACACACACACACACACACACACACACACACACTGTCAGATAACACGTACAAGTGGAGGCTCTCAAGCACAAAATGTCGACACTTACTTTGTTGATCTTGATAGAGACAATAGAGCAGTGTTGTAAAAGTAACTCGGGCATCTTGAAAATGGTGGCAAATGAACAGTTGGGACATAGGGTACAGGGCTGTTATTGATTGCAGGATTTCTGTAGACTGTGTGCTTTGTAGTGTGGCAACAGAAGGGCCACTTGGCTCGGTCATTATGCTGAGGCAACAGCTGCTCCGGAAGCTGGGGGGGGGGGGGGGGAGGTGACGTTATGTCTGTGTGTGGGGGGGGAGGGGGGGGGGGGGGGACTACAACAATAATACATTATTATAGGGAGAGAAATTGTCAGCTAAAAGCTTTTCTGCCCGAGTCAAGAATGTTGATTTTGATTTTTTAGCAAAAGGCATTTGTTTTTGTGTTGTTGATTTTAGCAAAAGGCATTCGTTTTTGTGTTGTTGATATACCATAGTGAACAGTGCTTTTATTGGTCAATATAGGTTAATAAATCATGTTTTTGTGGTAGTTGTTATAATTAAAAAAAACTTTTTTTGTGTGTGTTGGTTCATTAAGTTTAATAAACCATGTTTATTTTATTGTGGTTGTATGTAAAGCTTGATAAACCTTGTGTTTTTTAGGTCATTATATATGGATTAATTCTTTGACTCCAGGGTTGTATGTGTGTGTTAGATACCCTCAACAACCAATTTCATTTTAGCACAGAATGAAACAAAACGATGATAAATTTAACTTTTGACACTTGGTCCCACCTTCCCAACTCAGAAAAATCACACTTAAAAGAGTGAGATCTGAATTACTTTCCTCCCTCCCCCCCCCGAATTCATGTGTGTTAAGCTGTGTGATTGTCTTTTTACGAAGTATCATTTCAAAGGAAAGAGAAGAAGCATTTTCTGTTAATAATTATGGGAAGCGAGGCTTTGTTTTCTTTGTGTTTTTATTGTACTCTCTCTCTCTCTCTCTCTCTCCCCCCCCACTCCCTCTCTCTCTCTCTCTCTCTCTCTTTCTCTCTCTCTCTCCTCTCTCTCTCCCCCCCTCTCTCTCTCTCTCTACACACACACACACACACACACACACACACACACACACACACACACCTTCAGATTTTGTTAAGTCACAATGGAACACCCGCCCAGGTAGCTCTAAGTGGAGGGACAGAAAGCAAAAGCATGAGATAAAATTCCCAAATCATAAACTCATAAATTTTTTGCTTTGTGTTGTAACATTATGTGAAGTTACGATATGAACACGAGTCAAATTGTATTATCAAATTGTGTTTTACTCCATGATTTAAAAACACAGTTTCGCAGGTGTTCATATCATATAAGAGTCCCCCAGATTGTAGAATCTTTTTATTTGCCTTTGTTTTAGCCTGAAATCTGCACACATCAGGGATGCTGACACTTCCACATCACAAAATGAACACATACCATGTAGTTTAAGAGACAATTGTGATACATAACTATTTCAAGGATGTATGTAAGAGATGCAGAACATGCAGGCTGTTGAGCTAAGAAGGTTGTATTTTTACCTTTTTTTTTTTTTTTTTTTTTTTTTTTTTTTGGGGGGGGGGGGAGACAGCATGGATCTTTTCTCTCTCTCTCTCTGTCTCTCTCTCTCTCTCTCTCTCTCTGTGACTGTGTGTCTCTCTCACATAATTCCCTCAGTGTGGTTTAGTTGCTTCGTGATGCTTTAGTTCCAACAGTTTTGTATTGTTTGTGTCATGCTGCCCAGCTGTCCACACACTGACATCATGAGAGGAAATGTCACGTACAAAGCTGCTTCTTGCATATGATCACCCAAACTGTCAAATCTGATCAGATCAGACAAAAATGAAAACTAAAGTAGATGATTGATGACTTGGGCATTACACCCAGGACTGACATTTTTCTGTGTCTCTCTGTATTGATTATTGCCTAGGGAAGAGCACTGCTGAAGTTTTCACTATGAAGGACCATTATATCAGGCATATGTGCAGACAGGGAAGGGCACTGCTGAAGTGTTCACTATGAAGGACCATTATATCAGGCATATGTGCAGACAGGGAAGAGCACTGCTGAAGTGTTTCACTATGAAGGACCATTATATCAGGCATATGTGCAGACAGGGAAGAGCACTGCTGAAGTGTGACTATGAAGTGTTCACTATGAAGGACCATTATATCAGGCCATTATACAGACTACAGAAAAAGGAGTAACTGTGCATACAAACTGTTTAAGCAGTAAGCACAAAGAAACACAGAGAGGGGGAAAAAAAAAAAGCGATTATGTATACAAGCTGTTCAAGCAAATGAAGCTAGCTCACTCACTCAATCGGGACACATATTCCCACCCATATAAATATGAATGAGATCACTTTAGGATGGATCAGCAAGGGAGAAAATGTTCATTCTGTTGGACTGAACACATACTTGCCAGCGAAGAAGTGGGGTAAAAACAGACTAGGAAATCTGTTCTATCATCTTCATCATACTAGATTTGATTTCCCCCCCCCCCCCCCCAGTTCAGTGCTCTGGTATAAAAGTTGTTGTCATCAGTGTTAGGTTAATGAATTTATTATTTGAATGTTTGAATTTAGAAATGCTTAATAAATGTATTTGTTATTTCTTGTCAAACTAAAACCACTGACACTGAAGCTGAAATGTCCCCAGCTTTCAGTTTCTGCATCTGTGAAGACCATTTACTTCAGGAAGCTGTGGTAGGTGCCTTAGTTTTGGTAGAATGAATAGCACTGAATGTAATACTGCAGGGGTGGGGGGGGGGGGGGGATGCACCACCAGGGGAGTAAGATACAGTCGTGAAATCCACACCCTCTCGCCCTCCCTCTCTTTCTTTCTCATGACTTGTTATTAAGGGGACTGTTACTAGGTGCTCTGGTGACATGTGATTTGTCCTGGTAAAAAAAAAAATTATATTCATGGCGAATTGCAATTATTTTGGTAAAATGTTACATGTGAAAAATTTTGTGATTTGTTGACTTGGTGAATTGCTGTGTGTTGCCATGTGAATTGTAATTTGTTGTCTTGGTGTAATATGATTAGTTGCATTGGTAAAACATGATTTGTTGTCTTGGTAAAATGTGATTGTTGTCCAAGTGAAATGTGATTGTTGTCCAAGTGAAATGTGATTTGTTGTCTAGGTGAAAAAAAATGCTTTGTTCAGTCATTGACTCATGATAGTCTTGATGAACAGCGATTGCCTGTATGGAGTTTGGCATGCTGCCTTTGTGGACAGCTAGTTGACTGGGTGAACTTGAGCTATTTGTAATGCCTGTTTTCCTGTAGGGCAGTTAGCTCAGTTGCTGATAAGACAGTTGGCTGCATTGTTGTTAAAAAGAAGATGAAGTCTGTTGAGTATGACCCAGTTTATTGCAGGGCTGGCTGGGCTTCAAGGACCAGCAGTACACATGGCCAGCTGTAAGGCCCAGTTTATGGCAGCTGTAAGACCCACAGCTGGCCAGCTTCCCAAGCACCCAGCTTTAAGGCCCACAGCACACATGGCCAGCTGTAAGACCCACAGCACACACATGGCCAGCTGTAAGGCCCCAGCACACAGGCCACTGGCCAGCACACACGGCCAGTGTAAGGCCCACAGCACACATGGCCACCCACAGCACACATGGCCAGCTGTAAGGCCCACAGCACACATGGCCAGCTGTAAGGCCCACAGCACACATGTAAGTAAGGCCCACAGCACACACGGCCAGCTGTAAGACCCACAGCACACACACGGCCAGCTGTAAGGCCCACAGCACACATGGCCAGCTGTAAGACCCACAGCACACACGGCCAGCTGTAAGGCCCACAGCACACATGGCCAGCTGTAAGGCCCACAGCACAAACAGCCAGCTTTAAGGCCCACACACACATGGCCAGCTGTAAGGCCCACAGCACACATGGCCAGCTGTAAGGCCCACAGCACACATGGCCAGCTGTAAGGCCCACAGCACACACGGCCAGCTTTAAGGCCCACAGCACACATGGCCAGTCTGAATACTGCATTGAGGAAACAGAAGTGGTGCACAGCATGTGTGCACTGTCAGCATTGTAGACACATTTTGTCCATCTCACTTTTCAGCCATTTACTTGGTTAGTGCGACTCATGCAGACATACACGTGTGCACACACACACTCACACACACACACACACACACATACACACAACACACAACACATACACTTAGCATGGCCTTCCATCAATTTATGTTGCACAGGGTTGCTCATATGTTTGCAGCTGACATCTTACTTGTCATTATGTGACTGCACTGTGGTTTTCAGTTCAAATATTGCAGTGTCCAATTAAAAATGGAATCAGTGTCCATGAAAACATGCACCAAGTTTTTTTTTTTCAGACAGGGAAAGAAATGACCACAGATTTCCAGGGGAAGATGAAGGAAGCATCCGACAGATTCAGTGTTGTTTGGTCAGTGTTGTGGACAGGTTTCACACATGGAATACAGGCTGTCCATGAAAACTGCAGGCCTGCCACTGTTGTTTTTTGTTTTTTGGTCAGACAGGGGAAGAACATGACATACAGATTTCCAGGGGGGATAATGCAGGAAGCAGTGCTGACAGATTCAGTGTTGTTTGGTCAGTATTGTGGACAGGTTTCACACATGACATACAGGCTGTCTTGATGCTGGGGATAACTGCAGGCCTGCCACTGTGCAGTGCTGGACAGCCCTGGTTTAAAACTGAAGTGATCCTGAGAGCACTGAGTGAACTGTGACTGTTTATCCCACAGGACAAGACTACCTCCACCAGGACCTGAACAATCGGTTGTTGGCTCATCGTGGAGCGGAGTCAGGCCCTCTGCCCCCCTCTCCATTCCTACGCTCAGCGACAGACGCCCATCAGCATCTACACAACCACCAACACATGCACCAGCACAACAGCTACAATGGGCTGGGCCAGCCCTCATCCCTTGTACCAACCCCTCCCCCACATCTGGTGAGAACTGCATTTGTCACTTGATCATTCATTGCTTGTTTGGCATCACTTACTGTTCCTTGAAACTACAGCAGTTGGAAGTTGTTGTGGGTCAGATGTTGGTGGCTAATGCGGCAAGAAGAGGCTCATGTACCATCTCCTGTCTGCAGCAGACAACACACAGTGACTTGTGCTGCCTCCTCAGTCTGCAGCCAGAGGCTTTGGTGTTGGCACCTTGCAGGTTTATGTACTGCAGCACATGTTGCCGTCACTTTTTTCCTCTCCATTTTCTGCCTTTCATTAACTCCTTGTCTTGGCTTAGTAGTGTGTTCAGGACTGATGTGTTATTTATCACCTACATTTAATGATCAGTATCTCACCTCTTGCATTCTCATTGTCTCCGTGTTGAGAGAGTCATCACTTGCACCATGCATTGTTCAACTGGGGATGGTCACCTAACCAGGAATCAGCACTTTATGTGTGTGTTGCAGGGAGGGGGGGGGGGGGTGGGGGGAAACAGCGGCAAAGAAGGGGGTGGGGGGGGCTGAAGGAGGTATTGCACAGGGGAACATTTGATCAATTGCTAGTTGATACAAAAAGGGAAGGAAGGTAAACGATGCTGCAGAGAACATTAATGTTGGGTGTTGAAGGGTCCCACTGGTTTGATGATGCCCAGAGCTTGGTAAGTCCAGATTAAGCATATTTGAAAACAAACTTGTTTTAAAGAACAAAAAGTATGACACGGTCATCACACTGTCACTTTATGGGACATGGCATTGGCAAAATGAGATTTAGTCCAGAAAAATGTTGAAATATTATGAAACAAAAAATTGCACGACAACCCCTCCCCTCTTCCCACTCTCTGGCTTTCAGTTTCTGTCTCTCTCTCACTCTCCCCCCCCCCCCCCCCCCCCCCCCCCCCCAAGCCTAAATTTCTGTACAAAACGACATGTTATGTATAAGATACTCCATGGTAATGCTCTGTTTTCCCATAACAAATGATATGTCTCATATGAGAATGTCAACAGTTAGAAAGTAAACATGTTATGTTGACTTTCTAACAATTGTTGACATTCATAATGAGATGAGCTTATTTGGCTGATCGGGATGCTGAGAGCGGGAAATGTCCAGTTTTTGCAAAATGGAAATGATTAGGAAGATTAAAACATGATTACCCTCTGAATAAGTTAAAAGTCCAAGGCATTTACAAAATGAGAACAACTACAAACATGAACAAACGGATAGAAAGGTATCCTACTGTTATAGTTAAGTAAAAGATTTAAAGGTATCTGAGTATTGAAATGTATTTAGAACAACTGTGCTTGGAATCAAAATTGTATCATCTTGCTCGCAGGAGAAAATATTTGTTAGATTTGTGCCATGTGTGGATTCAGTTGTTTTTTGTTTTTTTTTTTTTACCGAAAACCTGTGCCATGAATACTGGCTAGGATAGGAGAGTCTAAACAGATCTGAACAGAGCTCTGCTGCCCCCTCTCGCATTGCAAGGAACTCCCCAGACTCGCACAAACCAGATTTTCTCCAGATAAACAAGAAACTCACTGTGCAGGATGGGGATGCATGGGTCTTGCCCACTTTCTTGTATTTTGGGGTAGGTATGGCGCCCAAATTCCTGGCGCTGGATTGATTGAGAGCCCATCCAGTGTGGGGAGTTCAATGCACATGCAGACCCAGTCCAGGGTACCTCCCTGGAACTGAGGCGGACCGGACCCACAGCCTTCCTAAAGTCAGCGTGCAGTGAGCCACCGGGAAATCCCTCTCCCGACCTTCAGTGATGAACAGAGGCAGGGCTTGCCTGTAAAGCAAGTGTTCATGCATCTTGTAGGAAAAGGGGCAGACCTTGGTTGGTCTCCGCCTACCCTTCTCTCCTGCACATGTGCTCCCTCCACGTTTCCCTGCTTCTGAGGTGGTTGTGGGTGGTTTTTTTTTCTCTCTTGCCCCGGGGGAATGGATGCATGAGTAGTCTGTGATCTCACAAAGTTTGCGAAGTGTGGCATGTGTTTATCACATGGTGGTGTGAGGTGTCTGAGGCCACTGTGGGGGATCCTTCACCCTTGTCTTGCACTTTCCTTTTCTAGGAAGCTGTCATTGCTCTCATAGACAGTGCTTCTTGCTTCCAGAGTTTGGGAGCAAGCCACTCCCGTACTGCTTCCAGTGAAGAGTGATCCGACAGCTATGGGGGCTGTGCTTCAGTCTCCGCGGATGTAGTCCAGTTCAAAGTCAAAATACTGATGATGGTGGTCTTCCCTGTCAGGTCATTTGTCTGATTGAAAGTTTACAGCTAGCAGACAAATAGCCTGTTTGTTTCCATGTTGTGTGAAAAAAGAGTCGTATAATCTGCACAGAATCGGTTAGTAACAGCTAAATAATGGTTGGAGAGTTTGTATGACAAAATGAACTTATTTCCTAGCCTCACTCTAAGCGGTTGTGTGTTGGCTTCATCAATGCAGAAGGGAAATTACTCACTTTTTTGCTTTGCACAATATTTAATGTACATTCAGTCAGCGATGGAACATTCATGAGGCGTTATCTTTCATCCCTACTGCCCAGGTAGTAGGAATCTCACAATTCATTCCTGCAGCCTAGAAAACCAGTTTGTACTAAATGCTTCATTTCTTTCCTGCAGTGCAGAACATCGGTTCTGACAGTAAATGCTTTGAACGTTGTGCAAGTCACATCCTCAGTGCACATCATCTGGTCTCTGACCAGATCCCTTTCAGGACAGTGTTCATGAAGGGAATGGATGTCCATCTAGATGCCTGGGATCCTACTGGAAGAGAACCTGGCCTAGGAGCTCCTTCCAGTGTGGCCCTCTCAGTTCCTGGCATCAGGGCAGGCACCAGGTCCAGGTGGCTGGCAGCAGTGTAGGTGGGCCATACTCCCAGGTACTTTAAATCTCAGCCTGAGAGCCCATGAGGTTACAACATCTGCCACTTTGGCTGCATTCCAACACTTGTTACCATTATGCCTCCTTCTGGAGGCACCTTGGTGCCTGGAGAATCCCTCCATGGACTTTTATCTTGAGGATACCCCCATAACAGCTGATAGTTCTGATCTGTGTCATCCCCATTAACTCCTGTCATATCAGACTCAGGTCCTCACAGTGTGAACCGTAGTGACAATTCTCCCTCCTCCTAATGCTTTGAAGTCTGTAAGAGTGTGACACAGCAGAGTAGTTGATGCCAAAATGAGGAGCTTTTATCCAGAGGTCAGTTGAGTTTTCAGCTAAATGTACTTGCCGTGTCAAACTCATACTCCCACCGGCTCTCCCCACTTGCATTGCAAAGGTCCATGGAAGGAGTGTGTTTGGGTCACAGAATGAGGAGGAAGGGTATCTGCTAGAGATGGAAGACAGTGAGCATAGGTCACAGTAGTATTGCTTTAACCAAAAAACATCATCTGCTGATGAGAGCTTTCCAACCGCTGTTGCTTGCCAAAGTTTGACATGGAAGTCGCACTACAATATTGCTGTCCTGCCTGAGAAGACCAACAGGTGTTGGCTCATGACTGTCAAGTTTCTTTTATTTGGAAGTTCAGTACTTTTACATTTGGGTAAGTGTATGTAGTCATAATAGTGAGTATGGGGGAAAAAAGCTCCACATGTTTGTCCTATT